>CM051526.1:71228273-71701657 GCA_028017165.1 Herpetospermum pedunculosum
TTTGAGGTTCTCTTTTTCTATATGAAAGATCAAGTATATTCTAAGTTCTAACCTATGGCTTTATAATATTGAATTTAATAATATCAGACATAATATTATAATAGATTATCCTAATGTTTTAAACCCTGACAAGGATAAATTTTTATATAAAAGTTATTTTGTCCCAAGTAGGAAAAAAAAATTAATCTAAGGATTAATATTTGATATAAGGCAAACAAAATTTAATCCGGTATAAAGTTTTGTAGAATGATACTCTCATATTTTCTGTCATTATCAATGGACAAAGCCATGCATATTTATACAACCCTAATGAGCTAATCGAAACAATAAGCTAAATATAACAAGTAAATCCTGACGGCAGAGTATATACAACTATATACTCCAAGATTTACGGGATTGATAAAGGTAGACGCCGAGATATACATATACAACCATTATACGGAGTAAATACAACCATATATTCCGAGATTTGCAGTGTTGATAAAGGTAGATGCCGAGATATATAGCGCCTTTTATACTCTCTCTCAAGTTGGAGGATGAAGATTTTGAATGTCTTCCGAAATTATTTATACAACCTCAATGAGCTAATCAATAAAACAGAATAAGTTAAATATAACAAGTAAATCTCTGACTGCAGAGTATATATCCCCGTATACTCTGTAATTTACGCTGTTGATAAGGACCGACACCGAGATATACGGAATATATACAACCATATACTTCGAGATTCACGGTGTTGATAAAGGTAGATGTCAAGATATACGACGCCTATAATATGAGGAGAGTTTACAACTTAATCCAATCTAGATTTGAATTGTGTTAAAGTAAGTTTAGTTCTAAGTTTTTACAACAAAATTTAGGAGAATTTACAACTTTAATCCAATATTACTCCATTTTTTTTTCTCTTCCTTTTTTTAAATAAAAGGATAGTTTGGGAATTTTTTTTTTTTTTTAAAAATCATATTTTGCATGAGATTTTGTATATGGAAGGTAAAAAAAGGGTAAATTATTTAACTAAAAAACAAACAAATTAAAACAAAATTGTTATGAAATTTGGGGAAATTTATTATTTGTCAAAGCATCCACAAAAAAAGGAAAAGAATCTCCTAATGAGAAAGCATCTTCCATGCAAAAAGCACATAACAACTAGGATTTTTTAAAAGCCACTTGGGCAACCAAGTTGGGATTTTTTAAATTATTTGGATTTGCAGTTTTTTTTCATTGGGATTTTATACCATGAATGAAGATAGGGGATGACATTTGGCAACAAACCTTTTCTCCTTCATGCCTGCAAAATCTTCCCTATTTCTTTCACTTTCACTTTCAATCAATCAACAATATCCTCTATTTTACACTCATTTTTCTTTAACCCATATTTTTAGTCCTCTCCAATAATTTGGATATATTTATTCTATTTTGATTGGGTTAAATATATGTTTTTTTTTTTACAATATGTTGGAGTGGAAATTGAACCTAGGACCTCATGGTCATTAAGTAATACATGTCGTTGAGCGCTATGCTCTTGTTGGCGGTTAAGTATATGTCTAATCTTTAAGATTTGGATTTTGTCTCCTTCTTTTGATTTAGACCTTGTTGTTTATTCTCATATAAATTAACATTTTTCAATTTATTCATTGTTGATGAATGTTTGGTTGATGTTAAACTTACCTTACATAATATTTAGTAGAAGAAAAATAAATTTTTTTACTAGTTTTTAAGAAATTTAAGAGAAGGAATTAAAATTATCATTCCTTTAGACGGACTCTTTTCCCTTCTATATATTTTGTTTTGTTAATTTATCATCAACCAATTTTTAATATTTACCATCGACCCTTTTCATAATATATCAGTGATCAACTTAAGCATAACTCAACTGATTGATACATATATCATCGACCAAGAGATTTGAGGTCTGAATCCTTCTTCTTTTAATTTTGGATATACTTTCAAATATAACTTTCAACTTCAAAGACGTGAGTACATGTCAATTACCACATACCACATAGCTATACTTGATTTAGTTTAAACTTTACATGTTTTGATTTTGATTCATGGTAGATTTTATAGAATTTTTTAATAGCATAAACATAATACATAGAGGTGTTATTAATAAATATGTATTAAGTTTGATAAAAAAAATTGAAAAAAAGTAAACTAAAATTTATATAAAATATAATAAGACACAAGTCCCAATAATGGGAATGGGTGATTTGGCACCATTCTGTAGCATACCACATGACTTGGAAATGCTCCTATAATGTATTGAGCTGTTCAAGGTTGACCTCAAAAACATGTTCTGCCCACAAATATTCACATTTCTTTAGCATTTTAAACTTCACTTAACAAAACGACCATTCAAGATATGTGTATTTTAATGATGTCGGAGATATGACCTATTAATTTTACGTCCTATAAATTGTTTACTTCCATATTTACTAGTATATAGTCTTCAAATTCTACTTATCTATGCATGTTTCTATAATGAGAAATTCGAATTCTCTAAAATGATCACTTTCGAAGGGGATATTTTTAAATATGTCTTAAAATCTTAATTTTTTTTTTTTATTATTAATTTTGATTACCATTATGCTCTCATGTGTAATATTATTCAATTTTTCTCTCCATTTTCATTCATCCTTTCCATCTTCCTCATTTCACAAAAACAACATTTCCCATATGTATATATAAGCATTCCTTGTCTTCCCATATTTTTCTTTCTCTTCATTTTCATTCTTCATCTTCATTTTTTATATATATAACCATCATATATACTTATATATATACCATATATGAGTATATACTCATATATACTTATAACATATGTAATTTTATATATTTACTCATCATATATATTTCATTTATATATATTCATATATACTTAAAGATATTATGTATTTTTTTAAAGAAAATATATATATTTCTTTATATATATTCATCTTATACATTTCATATGTGAAAATATATATTGCGGAGAAGAAATTGTTTAGGTCTAGATACGAGGAGGGAGAAGACAATTTAAATGAGGAGAGGAAGACGATTTTAATGAAAAGAGAGACACGTGATTAATGCGAGTTTAATGATTTCAATTTTTTTTTCCTTTAAATCAACTTGTTTTACTTTTTATTTAATTTAACATTTTTTATAAAAATAAGAAGTGTGGACATTAATACATAAAATAACCCATGGTTATTTGTGTAGTTATCCCTTCTTTAATCATCTAAGTCTTTGGTTGGACGAAATGTCTTGGTTTTATTGATCGATCTCTTTCGCACTAGCAATTACACTTTGCATCTACCGGCTAAAAAAAAAAAAAAAACACTCTTGAATTTTGCCCTTGTTTTAAAAATACTATCATCATTTTTAAAGTTACAATATTACTTGTGGCCTTTTATAAAGGTTTAAAAAATATTTTCTTTAAAAAAAAATAAAAAAGATCATTAAAAAAATCGCTAGAATATTGGACGAAAAGTATATGTTTGAATGTTGTTCTTTCAGAATTAATCCAGACAGTCTTAGTCCCCGCCACGTCGATTTTCGCCCAAAATTCTAACGATTTTCTACTCCATGGATAATTTTTAAATGTTTATGAAAAATCAAAGGTAATATTACAACTTTTTAAAGGATTAAATATTTTTATAATTTAGCCAAAATTCAATAAAAAGACAAATGATTATTCCTAGAAGTCATGGAAATCCAAAAAATGAAACATAAGATTTGAATAGAATCGCAGTAAGAGTTGAATTATATATATGTATATATATTTATTTATTTATTTTGAATGAGAACATGCATTTAAAAATCACCCACATGCAAATCAATTTTGGGATTGAGCTGTATTGTCTTCTTTTTTCCACAAAACATTCGGACCCCAGTCCTTTTGTACTCTTATTCTTTCTTTTCCTTCACACAACCAAAAAAATTAAAAATTAAAAAAATTAAAAAAATTAAAAAACAAAAGTGTACTGCATTATGAAAGTAAACATAAAAATGACTTAATGAATAAAAAGGCTCTCATTTGATGTACCAAATTATAGCTAACCAAATTTGGCTATTCCTCTCTCACCATTTATCATCAAATGGAACCATTTTTCAATTACATTGAAGCATCTGATGCTAAAGCAACTTCCTTTTGCAACTCTTCTTCTATCACCAGCCATGGAAATGAACAAATTTCAGAGAAGAGAAAACAGAGGAGCACTGAACAAGAAGAAGACAAGAACCACCATATGTTCAGAGGAGTTCGAAAACGAAATTGGGGCAAATGGGTCTCTGAGATTCGCGAGCCAAGGAAGAAGACCAGAATTTGGCTTGGAACTTACCCGACGCCGGAAATGGCTGCCCGAGCACACGACGCCGCTGCGCTGGCTATAAAGGGTCACTCTGCTTTTCTCAATTTCCCTGAATTGGCTCACTTCCTTCCTCAGCCGCTCTCTAAGTCCCACAAGGACATTCAGGCCGCGGCGGCGCAGGCTGCGGCCGCCACATTTTCCGTTGGAAACAACTCTGAAGGCGGAGGAGGGGAAGCCGCGGAAAACAGAGAGCCCCTGTTTTCCGGTAGCGACGGCGGAGAGAGAACAGAGGACTCTGCTAATTCCCCGTCGTCGTCGACGGCAGCCAGTGATGAGACATTGTTCGATTTGCCTGATCTGTTCGTCGGAAGTTCTGATTTGAAAGATGGGTTTCTTTATCATTCTTCGTTATGGCAGTTTTGTGCGGCGGCCGATCATGCTGGTTTACGGTTGGAAGAGCCTTCATTTTGGGAACTCATTTAATTTCAAACTATTTGTCTTTCATTTTTCACTGTCTGATAAATCCCCTCCTTCAAATCCTGTTTCTAAAGGTGATGTATTTTTGTTCTAATAAAGAAATTTAAAAAAAAAAAAAAAAAAAAAATTCACCCACCATTGTCTATTCACTCTAATTTTTATTATGGTTATTTTAGTTCAACAATGATAAAAAAATCGAAATTCGAATTTCTGACTTCTCGATGGTTATGTTTTTATCGTACTTAAAGTTTGAATTTGTGAAGCTAAAGTTGGAAAACATGAAGTTTATGTAATTTACATCAAGGAACTAGAATAACTTGTGCTTGATTGGTAGGTGTATAATCGATAAAAAAGATGAGTTTCAAAAGTCTACACCTCCACTATATGGAGATTTCATAAACCCACAATCTAGAGTAAAAAAAGCTACATACTAATACATACTAATATAAATTGAACTTTATGACTTCGAATCACACAAATGTAATTTATAAGCCAATCCAAGCATTTTCATGGGCTAACATCCACACATTATGATGATTTTTAACATGGAACTGATGTGTGGAAGGGTTCGAGTTGCGAGTGAAGTGCCCTTACAGTACGTCAAAAACATTTTCACCTCTAAGCGGTGGGCTGCTATAAATTGTTACTTCTATGAAAGTTCACGAACCAAAAAAATTTTTTAACCAAGTCTTTCTCCACAAGTTTTTTTAAGAGGATCAAATAAAAACATAAGTTCATGACATCTAAGGAAGCTGGCTGCCATAAAAATCAGAGTAGTTGAATTACTATTTTCCAACAAGTAGCAAACAGAGAGAAAAATGAGTTTTTTAAGAAGATATCAACTTATCCTGTTCATACATGAGACTTGTTTCAATTCACTAAGGGTGGCAAGTGACCTCATTCATATTGTCTCACCATCATTATATCTTCTTTATAATATTCCAATTTGCCATCATTTTCTTTACCTATTGGCCAAAGTTTAAAGGAAGATAGAGATCACTTGGCCCAACAGAAATATTGCAAGAGAAGAAATGATCCTCTTAATTATTGGGAAGTTTTTTCTTTTTTAAAAAAAGAAATATTTAATTAACAGTATTCCATTGCTGAACTGCACCACCAATGTTTTCTGATTTAATAATAATTAGAATATGACAAAAGTAAGGACAAGAAGAAAAGTAGATTTGGAATAATACAATTGTTGAATACCTTGCAAATGGAGTTAATTCAAGAGCTAGTTGACATCAATATTGTCTTTATTGAAATCTGCTGCACAACCAAAACCCATGATCGATCACAATTCATCACATAATTGGCCCTCTGTGTAGTCTGCATCAGATCGAAACAAATGGGAAATGAATAAAGGAAAGTAATAAGCATTAGTCTAATTGAAACAATGAAATTTCTTGTTTCGGGTTAAAAATAATAATAATAATAAAGGAAAGTAATAAGTTGGGGAGGAAAAAGAAAAAAGGAAAGAAAACCTGAAAAGGAGATGAAAGAAATCATACCTCAAGTCGCAAGTTTCCTTCAAATTTGTTGCTTTATGAATCTAAAAGAAGTGCAAAAATGCTTTAGAAGAAATCATGTGGCGCTTACCGCTTGTATGCTTTTGATGTTTGCTGTCCCCATTTTGCTCATTGTTTGCCTCTTATATGGGTCTGTCCTTGAAGGGACAAGCCTTTATGTAAGTTGAATTACAGTAAGTAATGCTTATAAAAATGAGAATCTTCCAGCATTTGCTTACCAGTATAATTAATCACAGGAACCTTACAAAAAGAAAAATCATACAATGAAGAAAATCTCTCATTAAGTTGAGGATTAGCCACATATAACCCACGACGTCCAAAACGAGACACATAAGTACTTCCCGACTGTGACCAAATTTCAACATCCGTACAATAGGACCATTCTTCTAGGACCAATAATTATAATCATTACAGCCAAAAGATTTCACATGCTATGTTTAAGACACAACTGGATCATCAATGGATTAAAATATCTGTTCATACATGGATGAAGGCATTTATATCTGGTTCCTATCAAATACATGGAATAACAAAGTAGAAAACAAACTATACAACAGTTGTATTGATTATAAGCATTGTACAAGCCGCATGTTACAGAGAGGTTTCTCTTTCGCCTTAATTAACCTCAAACTAATGGCCAACGCGAAATGTCAAAAAGCTTAATCAAAAGTGCACCAAAAATTTAGCAGTAGTCAATCGTATGAAAAGAGAAAATGTAAATACTCTCACATCAGTAAATCACTAATATTCTGCATAACCGGAATTTGCAGATTGGTTGAAATGCCATTGAAGAAGGCTCTATTTTTTCAATGTCGAAAACTGCTTTGGTTAAATAATGCTCATCCTTGGCCTGTAAAGATGGAAAAACACGGTAAAGCTCCGTCTTCATTTCTCGCCTGTGGAGCAACCAACTGCTACAGGACCAAGGATCAAAATAGAAATAAAAAAATAAAAAATAAAAAATGAGAAATATTATAAGGTAAACCAAACAAACAAGCAAATCTTATGACTTATACTAACAGATCATCGTCAAACAATTTCTGCACCTCATGTGCATTTTGATAGATTCGCTAAACATCGAAGCATGGAACCTCAAATACATCAGAAGGGAGAAAAAAGAGGAATAAATGTATACGATAAATCGAATGGAAATATCAGCTTCTAGGACCTAACCAATCATGTACAAAAATTTCTGCCGGCAGGAATGATGACGTTCCACCAGCTGGTTTGAGCGAGCAAACCCGTTGCGTTAAGAACACCAAAAATCATCTCTAGCTTCAACTGTTGGAGTGGGAATGCTATTTTTTTGGTTGAGCAAAGTAAAACTTGTTCGTCTATGTCCATCCATGGCTGTATTAGCAGTGAAGCGATTCTGATTAATCTGCAAATAATGAATTGAAAGCTTCCAGTGGTGGCTCCAAGCACATCATAAGAGAAGGTAAAAGAAATATGCATCTTAATAAACTTTTAGTAGAATCACAAACTAGAACCAAGCCAACAATCTAAATGATTTGCTTAAATTGCTATGCAGCAGGAATCCCACATTCCTTGCTGACGTCTCACGCACTGTTTGTTCTACATTCTACCATAGTCATACACGTAAACCTGTTTGTATCCCCATGTCAAATCTTGCATCAACCAAATGGCCATGAAATGTGCACCAAAGACAGCTGAGATGAGCCTGAGCCTTATCAAGAGGTACGTATGCTCAGTTTCAAGTCAAAAGAAAACTTGCTTGACATCGTTGGGCCCAAAACTTGCACTACATCTTGGGCATTTGCGATGCTGACTCTTCAAGATATCTTGTACACAGGTATTACAGAATAAGTGGAAGCACTTTGTAATGACAACCTGAAGAGCCAAAAGAAAAGAAATTTTAACATGAAATGAAGCCCAAATGAAAAGAAAAGATAGAGACAGAGATAAGTGGAACAAGTTGTCGTAGGAAAAAAAAAAGTTATCTAGAAGAGCATGAAAGTACAAGATTCAAAGTTGAGGCTTCAACACCAGATACATCATACTTGTTGAATCAAATACAGCAATTTTGGTCCCCAAAACAATTTATTTTACCATCTACAATAAACTTATATCTTACAGGACATTCATCTCCCAGTCACTTGGCAACTAAGATTTCCACGTTAATATATTCTTGGAAGCAACCACAATGAATACAAAGATGTTACCAAAATTTCTAATTTCCAAGCTAAATATGCATAATAATCTATATATGCTAAGAAGAAAAACAAAAGGTCACCTGCTTTCTACTGTTGACACAAATTTTGCAATTCACTATCTTTTCATATTCCCCAAGTTCCTCATGAAGCTTTTCAACTACTGATGAGCTTTCCATCTGTGCTTCAAGCAGTGAAGCCTTTCTGCCAATAACTTCTAGTTCCTCTTCAATTCTTTTCTTCCCAAACCTAAAAAAGAGCTAGCGTTCACTTGCACGTCTTGCAAGAATAAAAGAGAAGAAAAGAAACAGAAAATATCCACACCTTTCTTTTTCTAGTTCTATCTGCATCTCTGCTTGAGCTGTTCGACTTTTTTCAACTTTAGATTGAGATTGATCAAGTGACTCCCTTGTTTGCTGAGATGCTATTCTAGTATCCAATAATCTTTTTTGAGTGTTTTCTAGAGTATTTGTGTCTTGTAACTTGTCGCCTTCAATTTTCTGAATATGATCCGAGCAAGCTCTCAACTGTAATAATAATCATACTACAATGATAAATAAGCAAATATAACAAAATTATTCAGAAAGTAAATTACAATTCTCCATTCCCGCAGTTGATCTTTCAACATGATGCTTTAATCACCTGGTCTTCAATTCTAGCACCTTTCATCTCGTAAAGAACAAGAGATGCATTGGCTTGCTGAATCTCCTTTTCCAAGGTCTGTTTCTCTATGTGCACAATCTCCTGCAATTGCTTTGCTCTCACACCTTCTAAAACAAGCTGCAAAAACAGACATGGACAGCATATGAACGTCAGATTCTGCAAACTAAAGTAAATGAAAGAAAAAATCGCATCTTCAATGGCTCCAAGGATATTGTTGAGACCTCTTCAAAATCAGTTCTTTTTATGGCTACTTCATATTGATTTACACACATCCCTTTTCAAATTATAGTCTTGATACTCTTTCTCTTTTGGTGGCTGGGAGGCCTTTTCCTCCCCCATATTTTGTAATATTTCATTTTGTTTCTTCTAAACAAATTTGAGATCAATATCTATTACGATTCCAATTACAAAAAAACGAAAAATATAACTATATTGCAATATCAAACGGAAATTACGGTATTAATAGCCTTTCGAGAGAGCTGTCTCTCTCTCTCACACAATCTATCCATCCACTATAGACTAACATCCCAAAAACTATGCCTAATCTCTAATCTCCTCAACTACCACTATTTATAACCAATCTGCCCTGGCCCCTAACTACCTAGTAATTACAATTATGCCACTATTAACATTCCTAATATAATCCATTAATACTCTAACAACATCGTTGACATACAGCAGTCCTAACACTTAGAAAAATGGTGCATTAATGATTAAAGACGGATGACCAGACATCCTCCCAAAACAAAAGCCAAATAAATTATAAGAGGAAATAAAAATAAAAAAGTTCAGCGTTAAATTGGTCAAACCGTCAAAGAAATCAGTTCGGTTTTTAAAAAAAATAAAAAATTATCATCAGTTCCAATTTTCTTCTCTACTCTCTCGAATTTGTAAGTCCACTTGGATTAGGTCAAAAAAGCTTGAGTTCCTTTTCTGAATTCAGTCTAAACCGTTGAGGTTTGAAGATTACAAGGAAAAAAAGAAGACAATGACAGTGAAGATTACCCTTATTCACTTAATATGTAGAAATAATAGAAGATGGTAAAATAAGATTTATCCTTATCAATCCTCTAGCCTTAAAAGATGTAATCACCTTAATGTTGTAGTCATCTCTCTCAGTTATTTGCTGCAATAGATGCTGGTTTTGAGTTTGCATATCGTCATATGCCTGCCCAATTGTCTGTTAAAGACTAACAGTTAGATTACCTCAAAATGTTTAGAAGATCAAACAGTCAAAT
Source organism: Herpetospermum pedunculosum (assembly GCA_028017165.1). Lineage (NCBI taxonomy): Eukaryota > Viridiplantae > Streptophyta > Magnoliopsida > Cucurbitales > Cucurbitaceae > Herpetospermum > Herpetospermum pedunculosum. Next base: position 71,238,638 of record CM051526.1, read on the forward strand.
TTCAGAATACAAGAAAGTCACCTCAATTTCAGACAAGTATGCCACATTTTCGTCGCCTTTTGATTTTAAAACGTCTGATAATCGAGTTAAATCCCTGAAAAATAAAGAAGATGAACAAATGGTTCTAATCCTATATGGTTACAATGTTCAAGGGAAAACAACTTTCTTTCTTTTGGAAATTTTCAAGGGAAAACAACTTAAAAGGCTGTCAAGTATCCCAGAATGGTACTAACCAGATAGCAAGCAAACATTCAAATAATGAAAATGAAAACTATTCACAGAACTACTATAGAACATGAACGTGCACACAACTCGGAATAAAAATGGATCCAAGAATCTGGTTCCAGAGGGCAGAAGAGGAACAATAAGTTTCATGCATATAAATTTGAAACTAGCATGTGCGTCTGAGGAATAAAGCAGTCAGATCAAAGTCCAACCTTTTAGATGCTTCTAACTTCTGTCTTAGGCGTGCAATCTCAGCTTCTGCAGCTGCTAGCCTTTGTTGAGATATAGCCTCAGCTTCATTTGCTGTCTTAACACGTGATTCCAGGTTGCGTTCATCGAGAGAGGACTTTAAAGACTGAACACGAGCCCACGCCTTGTATTCCAAATCTCTAGCTTCCAAGACTTCCCTGCAGAAGTAATTTTCTAAGCACACACCTAATATTCGGAAAATGTCTTTTTTTTATAGGAAACGGAGACAATTTCATTATAATATGAAAAAGGTAAAAAAAAAATGACCTATCAAAATATTTGTAAATGTCAACACACTGCTTTCATTAAAGAAATAAACAAGAACATGGAATCCAAAAGGTTAACTCAGCTCAGAGGAGATCTAGCTAGAATAAAATATTGGTACATTTCACGACTCCTTAGCATACACAAATGAGTACAATAAAATATCGCCAAAACAATGACTGGCTTCAGTAGTAATTCTTCACTCTAGACTACAAGATAGATGACCAATTGACAAGCCATTTTAGACAACCAACGAATTGTTTCTTATAACAATAATTCACTTTGATGACATTATAAAATATAGTAAACCAACTAGAGTAAATTTAGACCACCCTACCTTGATTCAGTTGATTCACGTCTATACATATCAATTATGAGTTTCAACTCCCGATTAACTTCTGTAAAATCTTGAACCTGCATCAACATTTAGAAAAAGAAACAGATGTTACAAATAGAAAATATTTTGTAAATTACAAGCAGTGTGTGTGTCGGGAGGAGGGATCATTGAGCAAACTTCTGCAATCATTTTATCAAACACATTAACAACTGGGGCCCTCTAGGTATTTACAATTTTGGCAAACTTGTGGAATTTCCAAGGTTCTAAGTTCGAGTTTACAGGCAATGAGGAAGTTGTGTTTGGGACCTCCACACCAGGACAAAGACCATTTGCATTGGCAAATTGAATTTCTGCTACTCTGTACAATATTTGGTTGGAAAGAGGGAGGAAAACAATCCATTCGGGTGTCAATAGATCGTGGGAGGAGGTTTAAAGCAAGCACATTTTAATGCCTCTATTTGGGTTCACTCGGAGGAACCGTCGATGAATCTGATCATTACACTCGGCGGATGTACATATCGCAAATATAATGATTTTTTTATTTATATATAAGATAATATATTCTTTCTTTTTTTCTTTTTGAGTTCATCTCTTAAAAAGTGGTTGTTGGGTTGAGAGCTTCTCATGAGGCGAGGCACTATTGGGCTTGATATAAGAGAATATATTCAATCCACAAATAAAGACACATCTCATTAAATAAAAATTATACCACATACATATTCTGTAATAAGAAACAGACTTAATTCAGAATTTTTTCATTACCAAGAAAAAGATGGTTGAAGGATAACTTGAAACCTAAAAGACGCTAACTACTTAAATTTTACAAATCATGTGGTTAATGACTATTCCACTTCTTTTAGAACACACATCTTCATTGTTTTTTTATTTTTTTAGGAAACTGAACTTTCATCAAGAATAATGAATAAATAGAAGGGCACCAAAAAAATAAAAAAATAATAATAAATAAGGAGTGTCAATAACTACCAGAAGGAACTCCAATCCAACAAAATCAAACCAAGACCATAATTGTGATAATTATGAAGTTTCATAACTTGCACCTCATTGCAGAACTAGTGACAGAGTGACCATCAGTGACAAAAAGAAAAGCATAGCTCAAATGGCACACAAGACACATATACCCACAATATAAGTCCAAGTGGAACCGTATAAGCCCACCATACAAAAAACCTCCTTATCACTACCTGTTAATAATCTATGTTTTTAAAGAGAAAAAAAAAAAGGAAAAGAAAGATCACATCAGAAAAGTTAATTTTACCGTAGCTTGCAACTTCTGTATCTCTGCAATTTGATCCTTGGATCGAGATGACAAACTTTCACACTCTTTCTCCTGTATCAGGCCAAAAGAAATGATGTTAAGCATTCAACCCTTTTCAATTGTAGTATAATCAAACTCTACCTACCATTCTATCAATAATACTAGAAAGAGATTGCATGTCAGCCCGCACAGAATGAACATCTGAAGAAGCTTCTTTGTATTTATGTAACTGACTCTGCATAGAGCCCATTGCTTCCGGAAACGAAGAAACCAATGCTCTAAATTCTGAGACAATTTTTTTCCTTCCTGAAGAAAAGCAATCCATCAGAATGGCAAAAACCACTAGATCAATGTGGGCGAGCAATACATATTCGATGATCCAGGGAAAACATTAAACACCATCCAACCTGGTTCTTTCAATACTTCAGCCAGCTTGTTCTCAATTGACTTCTTTTCATCCTTTTGTTTCTGAATCAGCATTTCCAGATCATTAATCCTAGTATCAGAGACAGTAGATGATCTTCTCAAGATATCAAGTATGTTATTTTTAATATTCAATTCCTTCTCCCTCCATATAATATTATCCTTCTCAACCTGAAGTTGGCAAGAAAATGTGTTAGCATCAAAAAGCAAAACCACCATAATAAATGACAGATTCAGGCATTAATACAACTACCGACCAGTTTACAACCTGTAGTTTCTCAAAAAAAGCTTGCTGCTCGTATACTTCAGATTTTAATTTTTCTATCCGATCTCTCAGTAAAAGATATGATTGTGAAGATGAAATGGTCTTCACACTCTTCATGGTATTCTGTAAATAAGATAAATAAAATTGAAAATCAGATCCTAAATGGTATACTCTTGTGTTGAGAGTTTCAGGCTATATCAATATGCATTTATAACTACAATTAGGAAACAGGTGATCAGAAAAAAAGACCATGTTTAAATAAGTTCCAACCCGAATATCAGATAATTGTTGCAGCATTTTTAGTCGTCCTCCATGTAGACTGTTTAATTCTGCCAGTCGATCAACTGTTTGGTCCTGTAGAGCAGCATTAAATCGCATTAGTAACTCTCATGTCTTATTATTTCTCAAACAAAGAAAAGAAGGGGGTAAAACCTAAAGTCTCAATACGAAATCAAAACATGAGGAAGGGGGGATAGACATACCTTCAACTCTTTGAGAGAAGACTCCATATCTCGCAGATCTTTTTGTTTATCTCTCACCTTACCACTGCCAGAATGTTTACCTGCTAGATTCAAAACAGGAAATCCAGCCCTTTTTGCCGCATCATGTTCAGCTCTAAGCTTCGTTAGCTTGGAACTGCTCTCTTCCAATTCAGCCACTGCGCTCTCCAATTCCACTTCATAACAACAAATAAAGAATAAAATTAAAACAGGTAGGATTAGGGGTAAATTCATATTACTCTTGGTTAAATCTTTAGTTAATCGTTTTAGTTTCCTTGTGGGTTTTAGTTTAATTTTAATTCTCTATAAATAGAGAATCTCTCTCATGTATTCATTAACTTTTGATTCATAATAAGATTCTTGGAGAGAACTCTCCTTAGTCACTTAGGCTACATCAGAATATCCAGCAGATAATGATTCAAAAAAATCTTCTCCTTCCCAATCCCTGTATAATGTGCATGACATTCCATTTCTTTCTTTTTTTTTTGTGATAGGAAACAAAACATTTCATTCGTTAAATACAATTATAAGAAAGAAGAAAACCCCGGACAAAGTCATGAAGTTCTAAAAAGAGACCCAAATTGAAAATGAGGGATTTTTTTTAAATAAGAAACTGGGAATTGTATTGATAAGGGGTGGTTACAAAAAGAATCAAACAAATGACTCCAAGAGTATGCTACAACATTATATACTCCACAATAGGACTTCCAACTCCATTTTCACTCACAAAATTGTCCTACTTCTCTCCTGTCAAACTTCCCACAAGATAGCCAAGAAGAATTAAGCCAAAGAGCCCTAGATAATTGCTATATCATTAAAATTTTGCCCACAGCTGAAGATTACAGAGCTTCAATTCCTCAAAATAAAAAGCAAGTGATTCCAAAAGAGACTAAACGCCCTCAACCAGAACTTCAAGTGTGTAAGAGCTTGTAAAGAAAAGGTGATGGCACTCCCACACTGACTAAAGGAATGACAGCTGGAAGAATTTATGCTGTTAATTTTATCACAGGGATATAAACCTGAACTTTCTGGGTGTCTTAGGCATTTCAAATAGCTTAGCACATATGAGCAGCACATGACGTGTACAGACCCCCATATGTAGAAATCCCGAAAATCTCTCTCCAACATGGCTTTGCGAGAGGACATCATATCTTCAAGTCCCTATAATTCTTCTCAAGCTAAATAACCACTGCGACTGTCTCAATCCAGAAATTTCTAGTTTTACCATGAAAACTATTATCAAGAATCCTCCGAGCCAGATAATTCAAGCTTTCAGGCCATACACTAACTAATGCTGAAAGGTTCACAAAAAGCACCCAAATGTTCACCAAAAGGAGAAGTACTACACAAGACCGTCCAATGTTTCATCGCTATTTTTGCATGCAATACTGAGGAGAGGTAAACAAGTTTGGATTCTACAAAAAGCTAAATTAGGTCAAATCCTTTTGAATTCTGCCAAACACATTTAGCTTTCAATGAGACAAACCCAAAAGAAGAATTGAGCTTGATCGGAAATTTTCCATTTCTATAAAAACTAAAAATACTTTTTGAGAACCTTGCAGTTCATCACTATATGTTTATACTTTAATGCTCTAGAGAAAATCCCCAATAAACCTGCTATTCTATTCTCCCCCTATCATCAGCCACAGTAACTTCCTTTCGTTAAGATTCCTCCACAACCCCAAATCTCAATCCAAAGCCCTCTTGACCTTTTATATTCATCAACCACCTTATCAAACACTTTTAGAATCTGACAAAGGACCAAACTTCGCACGAAGATCTCTCAAGCCCTCTAATAACTCTATTGTTCCTCTCCCCACAAAATGGCACACACCCCAGCCAGCCATAAAAAACTATCCTTCTCGTGAAAGGGAGAGCACTCCTCGATCATCTCCCTATGTTTGGCCAAGTCAAGACCAAACTCCTCAAAAAACTGATTCCAGACTTTGTAAGCATAATTGCAACCCCAAAGAGTATGATCAAGATCCACTGCAGAGGATGCAACATAACGGTCCCATGAAGTTGGGAACCCTCCTCGATACCCTATCCAAGGTGTTAAGCATGCCAAACAAAAAACTTGATCTTCTTGGGAATTTTCACTTTCCACAAACAGGCATAGACAGAACCACTCAAGGGAGAAGGATGAACAAGACAAAGAAAAAAGGACTTGCACGAGAACCTATCAGACGGACCAGGGGTCCAAGTGCGAACATCTCTTCTCCCAAGAAGGCAACAAAATTCCCCAAGCAAAGAAAGAAGCTCGATAATGTCCCTATCGGACAAAGCACGTCGAAACCCCAACGAAGGAGAGGACAGTTGTTTTCTAATCTCAGTTTACTTGGTTTCAGATTTTCAATGAAGTTGTGTATAACTGAAATTAGATAAATACTGAAATAACTCATGTTTCCCTTCTCATTACATGTTCAATAATTATACTCAAATAGTTATGATGATGTGTAAGCACCAAAAGTGATCCAACCAAATGGCTTAAAATGCTAGGGGCATCAAGTCATATTTTTTTAACATAAAAGGTAGATTCAATTACATGTATCTATCATGTGGCTTACATTTCAAACAGAATGATAAATCATATGAAATGTCCAGAAGTTACCTTTTAAAACTTTTAGCTCAGCTTTAGTTTTTGCATCCAAGTCCCGATGATTCTGCAATTCTTTAGCCAACACCTTCTGCTTAAACAAAAAATCCTTTACTCTCAACCTCATATTCCTTACTTCTTTAACCAAGTCGCCAGATGTCCTATTCCTGAATGAATCTAACAAAACAACCAATATGTATAGAGAACTAAGCAAGAAACCAAATGGGACAAAGAATGACAGCAGATACAGATTATCACATAAGCATCCACAGTGTCTTCTTATTCATACCATCTTTTGGGAGCTCATTCAACAATGTAGCATGTAAACCATCCTTCAGATACCAGAGATTTTCAATTGACGCTTCTATATTTTGCTCAATGGTTTTGGTCTTCTCACATGGTGATTCTGTTTCTTCTTCCATGTGCATAGAGGAACTATATGTTGAGGAACTTTGAGTAGCACCTGTTTCTGCAAGCCGACTAAGAACGGCATCTTCAAAGCTAGACGAAGATCCATCTACAAAGCAATTAAGAAATATTAAATGTTCATAACTAGCAAAACAATGGGACCAAGATATGAAAATGAGCAGAGAGATTCTTTCAGTTAAAAGAGAATAAACCAAAAGAACATGCAGACCATCTTTGTTACTAAACATCTTATAACAATTTTAAGAACTCCAATTTGACTAAATTGCAACGGGAGTATAATTACAAGAGGAATTGAAAAGCCTACACCAAGAAGCATGAAACTAATATAAGTTTAGAACCTCTCCGTAGCTTGTGCACTACCCTCCGGAGAGCCTCTGTTTTTTTTTATAAAGGAAAAAAATATTAGTTGATGATATAAAATATCAGGATACTGGATACTCTATACATGAAGATGTACCACTGCCAAAGAGTGTTACAAAACAGCTCTCCAGTTAACCCTAAGAAGAGTCTCTTGTTTCTTGTTTCTTTCTATCCCAATTTCTCATACAAAGCCATTTACAATGTAACAAAGTCTCGGCTTTCAAAAGAAAACATGTATGATCTCATGACAACCAAACTAATTGTATCCTCAAATAACAATATGCATTCCAAACTGTCTCTCTATTTTCTTGCTTTAGCAGACCAACCATTTTCCTCCTAGTAAATGTTGGCCAGTTCACTAGTTTCTCTAGGGAATCTCTAGAGGCATTTTGTCAAGGATCTAGGCAACCTCATTCGGAATATGCACGGTCTCATGACAACCAAACAAATTTCATCCTCAAATTACAATATGCATTCTAAAACCTAGAGTTTCAATATTAAGTGGCAATGGCCTTAATTGAAACAATGATCAATAACATCACTAATTTCAAGTTCCAGAACCATTAACTGATAAAATGGTAATAAAAAATATAAAATGGAACATTGGAAACCTATATAAATAAACAAGATACCAGGAAAGAAATAATACGCCAGAGGAACAAGTCATAGTGAAGCTCCAGTTGTTGGCATTGTGTTTTAGAACTTCAATATAAAAATCAAGAAAGAAACTTAACAATAAATGGAAGCACTTTATCAAACGGTTTTGGATAAAGAGGGTTGAAATGGTTAAACCAGAGAGACAAAGACAACATAATCAGTCTATTTGGTTCTTTTTGTATTGGTGTAAATCTAAACACCCCTTTTCAGATTATAGTCTTTCTCATTGGACCGCTAATTGGTCCGCTTATTAAAAATAATTTTTGCTTCTTAACCGGGGAGAGGCTAAGATTTTATGGGCGGTTTTCATTGGGGTATCTATTTGGTTCTTTTTGTATTGGTGTAAATGTAAACACCCCTTTTCAGATTATAGTCCTTCTCATTTGACCGCTAATTGGTCCGCTTTCTTGTAATCTCCTTAGGGTGCTCGAGCTTTAGCTCTTTTTCATTTATCAATGAATACGTTTCTTATCCAAAAAAAAAAAAAAGACAACACAGGATGAAAATTCTCACCTGCAGCAGCCATTGTATGTTCTCCATCCTGCTTGCTCCTCCACCTCCTCATACGGACAGAAGATGTTTCTAACCCATTAACAAGCTGTTGAAAAATGAAAAATGGATAAACTATATTTGAAGCAGTGTGCAAAAGATCACGTGGTATGCCCAAAAGATGACCAGTGAGAGATATAACACATACCTCTTCCCAACAGTTTTTAACCACAGCCACTGTCAAATTATATGGTTCTTGTTTCTCCTTCAACTGAGCATATTTATTCTTAAGAGATTTTTTCTCTACCTTCTGAACCTCTAACTTCTGTATGAGTTTCTGATTTTGGAATTGAAGAACAGCAACATCAAGCTGCAAAGGAAAGAGGGGAAATGTTCGGACCTAGTTTTCAAAATCAGAAACTCATACAGGAGCGTGTCATATTACTTAAATAGTAGTATGCACACAGATCATGTAAGAGACCATCATAGCGTTTGGTGTTAACAGTTCACTCAATGGATGCAAACATTATGTTGAAGTGGTCATTCCTTGATTCATAAATCAATAGCATGTTGTTTTGCTATTGCTTTTTTTTTCCTCCCTATTAGAGGCAAATTAAGTAGGTAGAACTAACAAAAATCTAGCTATTATGAAATTGTTGAAACAAAGGAGAGAGATCAACATGAAAAATTTAATGACAGGGAAAATTACATATTTGTACAATGAAATGTTTTATGACAAAGATTTATAAAGAATACTAATTGTTAAATTATGTCAATTAAAAAAATTATCTAATCATTGAAACACATGATTCAATTGAAAAAAAAAAATACAATATCTTGATTTTTTTCATTATTCAATACAAATACTAGGTCTCTTTTCCAAAATATCCATTCTCAAGCCATATCAGAGAGAATGAATTCAACAGAAATTTGAATAAGCACAAATCATAAGTGATGAATTTGAAATTCTCTTACATCGTAGCAATACAAAAAAACGAAAGAAAGATGGCAGCAAATAAAAAATGTAAATTAAATATCTCTAGTCAATCAATATGAGTTTAGGAAAAAGAATAGCTAAACATGCAGAGTTGTTCAATAGCCGTAATAATCTAAACTGAAAACCCCTGACCATGATAGAGCTACAAAACCTAATATCGAAGCACAATAAGTTGGAATCAGTCAGAAACTAATTGACTGAATGACCTTACCTTTTTATCCTCAGAAATGGGCAAGAAGGGCGTCTTCTTAGCAGTAGCAGCCGTTGGGGATATGGTGCTAAAGTGACGCCGCTTTCTATCTGAATCGACGGTGCTCCCCATTCCCCTTCCACGGGCCACTAGGGCCACTCTAATTAAGCGTCTGAAAACCCTAATTCAGAGGATCACGCTTCAAGAACATCACGAACTCTTCACTACTCCAATCCAAAGCCCTCCTCCTCGTGATGGTATATTCCTCCAGAAAATCCTAGAGCTAAAAAGGTATTTACTCAGGTGATATGGCGTCTTCAAGCAACAAAAACCAATGGAAAAAAAAAACGATTGATTCAGCCGCGCAAAACCCTAATTAAGGCGAAAACCTCGAAAACGAATGAAATTCGAAAAAAACTCAGCTCGGAGAAGCGGGGGATTTCTCCGGCATGACCTGGTTCTGTGCTGTGTGTTCGTTCTGGTTCGAAAATGGCGATTGATTCTGGGCAGTGCCAAAATTCCGATGGCGACGAAATTCTTGGAAAGAAGTGGGGGCAGTTCTGGAAAGTGGAAATTCTATCTGCAACTACAAATCACAAATCGGAATTCGTCGTCACCATTGCTTTTATACTTGTTAATATTTTTTTATTAAAAAATTGTGCTTTCGAGTATAAATTTATATTAATTATTTATTTATTTTGCCTTTCGCTTCATTTTTATAAAGATTAATATTTTGAACCGTCGTAAAAATAAACAAATAAAGATTAATATTTTTGTCTAATGGTTTGAAGTGAACTTTCGTTAGTTACGATTTGATTCGTTCAACAGTTTGTGTAATCTTTTTCGTGAATTGAAATTGGCAAATTTTTAAAATTAAGATTCCATGTATTTACAATTTTATGTTTTTTATTTAAAACAAATTAGATTTTTTAATTCGTAAATTTATATTTTATATTTTACGTGTATAAATATATTTTAGACTCTTAGATACCTTCCAGCACAACATTGGTTTTTGAAAAAGCACTACAAAAAATAGCTGTGGTTAAAAAAAATGATTGTTAATCTAATAAATTGAAAATAAATAAGGGCTGTTGCACAAATAGCAATCAGGCCTAAACTAACTGCAAATTTAGCAAACTTTAAAATGTTTTGCAAATATGGCAAAAAAAACTCGTTTCTATCACTGATAGACTTTATTATATCACTGATAGACTTCTATCAGTGATAGACTATTATCTCTGATAGACTATTATCTCTGATAGACTATTATCTCTGATAGACTATTATCACGGACAAAAATCTATAAAAAGCTGAGGTGATCAGCGATAGACTTCTATCAGTCATAAGATATCAGCGATAGAAATTGCTATATCCGCAAAAATTTTAAAAACATGCTATATTTGCAAACAATAAGTCTTAAATTATCATTTACTACAATTTCCCAATAAATAAACTAAATTTTAAGATTTTGTTTTGGTTTAAAAAAATTAACTAATTAAGTTATATTTTGTTTCTAAATTTTAAGATCAAGAAACTAAAAATGAGTTAAAAGGGAGGAAGTTCAACTAATATAAAGTACAATATTAAAAATAATAATAATATAAAGTATACCAAGAGCTCCAAGATTCGAATCTTACCTCCAACTTATAATTGAACAAAAAAAAAAAAATATTATACAATTAAACTTACAATTATTATCTTATATTATTTTAAGAGGTAAAAATATAAAACAAAATAAAAATTCAAGGTGAAAGAGAAATAAAAGCATTTTCAAATGGAGGATGTGTTGCGCCTGCGCAATCTCATCTTGTTTAGTTAGTTTATTACATCCATGTAATAAATGAACACAACGTGACAATAAATTGAGTAAACCAACTTCAACATAGTTTAATTGGTTAAAGTTACACCTTTGACCAAGTAGTCAAAAGTCGAATCTCCATAGCTCGAAAAGAAAACCCCCAAGCAAAAAAAAAAAAAAAAAAAAAAACATATTCCGCATGCCCTTGCTGAATGGTATAAACGAACAACCTGCTTTACTAATGTGGGTCAACATGTCCCAATACAAATTTTATTGCTTTTCAAGCATGGCCTATCTTTTCTATCTAATTTACTTCCTATGGATACATCGCTGCTTTATACTATAATATTCTAATTACAGCGACCCATCAAAATTAGTTATATACAGAACAAATTCCATTGCAACCTCCTACTCATTACACTTGAGAAGATGAAAAATGAAAGCACACAGAGCCGATGCCAATGCTATCATTCATCCTTATTCGTCAATTGGTGTCTTTTCTTTTGCCCAACTTCAACAAGCAATGTCAAAAGTGCCTCACACACCTGAGCTGCATCTGCTTCCGACGTGTCGTCGTTGAGAGACGAATAAACCATCCAGGCATGGTCTAGCTTACGTTTCGGACGCACCACCGTGGATCCGGGGACTTCAGCATCGCGGCAAGTTACCAGCCCATCACTCTTCTCCTTGTAGCGGATCTGCAGGAGCTGGGCGCAGGCTGCCATTGCGGCGCCCAGGGGAATCACTACAGGGAGTTTTGCAGCTTGAGCAGTAGAGAGTGGGGCGGGTAGTTCGGCATGAGCGACGCGGGACAAGGTGGCCAAAACAGCAGGTGAAATGCTGGCTTCAGTGTGGAATGATACCACAGGGAGTTCTGCTGGTAAACGGTGCTGCATTAGAAATTTCTTCCTCCTCTCATACGTTAAATCTTCAAGAGATTGCATGTCTCCCTAGATAGAAAGCAAACAAATCATCAGAATTTTCTCTCTGTTCAAATTTGAACTTTTTATCAGATAAAAACTTAAAACTACTCTGACTCCCTCTCAACCAAACCTCTTAAAAAGTTAGAACTGACATGTCTAAAACAGCCTGATTAAGCAACATTTACAACATCGTCTCTCTAAGGACATTTGGGAGACATTAGCTTCACTCACGTATTCCGTCTACATGCAACCTGATTGGTTGTTTGGCTCTTTTCTTTTCTTTTTTAAACATAAATACATCAGCTGTAACTTTAATTCACAATAAATTTAAGAATTTTTCCTATAAAGAGTGAGTCCATCTTAACCACCATGGGTTGACTTAGTGGTCAATAAGAGTCATGTAAATAATAAAGGACTTAGAGGGTTCAAGTCATGGTGGTCACCCTACCTATGATTTTTTTTTTTTATATCAAGAGAAACTTCTTGTTGCTGTCACCTACCTATGATTTAATATCCTACGAGTTACTTTGGCAACCAAATGTAAGAGGATCAGGCGGTTGTCCTGTGAGAACAGTCGAGATGCACAAGTTGACTCACACTCAAAGTCAAGGATATCAAAAAGAGAGTGAATCCATCTTTGCAAGTTTTTTATAAAAGATCTCGAAAAACAATCTGCCTATGCATACCTTGATCACTTTACAAATCAAAATCTCCATAAGCTTCCGTACGTTCACATAGTCACCAAGCTGTCCTTCACGCAAGATATCAGATGCTATTGGACTACCGCCATATGGACTTTGAGCTAATGCCAAGCCGGCAACTTTATCTCTCAAATCAGACCAATACAACGATAAGGCAGCTGCTGAATCTACTCCCCCTTTGCTGTGCCCAAGAATTAATACACGTTTTCCAGAACCCCAATATATTTCCTCAACATAATCTTTGATCTCTCTTGCATTTTTCTCCACTGAAGCCTAATTTTAAATTTTTCATGGTTTAACATGGAAAGAGAAAATACATAAAGGTAAGAACTTGGAAGCAAACAAAAATACCTCACTATGAATCTTGGCAATATGACAGGTCAGACCCATCTTTGAGAATTTCGTTTTTGTCTCGACAAAATACAGTGGTCCATGGTTGCTGAAAAGTCCTACCAGTTACATGAATTACAGACACCCAACCAGGTAAGTACGTTTTCAAGCAAGCAACAAAAGCATCTAAAGCAAAAGAAATGTTAAAGTGTTCCCTTACTGCATATTAAAATTCAATTACAATAAAGAAATCTAAGATTTTAAAACTAGATCTGGCATATCCAATCACAATTCCATTTTGACACTACTATAATTTAAATTTTGTTCCAGAACCACAATTTTTTTATTTTTTTTAGAACAGAAACATTTATGAATGAAATAAAGGGAGCTTCATTTATGAATGAAATAAAGGGAGCGGAAGCTCGGGCACCTATTGGTGAATTACATAAAAGTTGTCCAATTAGCAATCAATTTTTTTAAGGTTCAATCTTCTCACTTTTAATTCAACATCATGAACAATCCCAGGTTTTATGTTTCCAAACCTAGGATTTGGTCACCTTGACTTGATGACCAAAAAAAAAAAGAGCTCTGAGAAATAGTTCCTCTTAAGATAACATAAGTCTACTCTACTGTACTTGGGCGCTCAAAAAGAATCAAAGTTCATAACTGCTTTATCGCCTGGATGTATTCATTACCATAAGATTGAGTTTGGCCAAATGATTGACAGATGCACAATTCACACGCTATTGTAAAATATCAACTAACAAAATTAGGCAAACAACAAAATTTACCTGGAACCAGCAAGTAAACCACTGAATTAGGTAATTTGTGAATACCATGCCTGACAGAAAGAAAATTGAGGCCACAATTTAAATTTATGCCAGATAACTAGTAGAGAAGCAGCAGCAACTATCACTCACAGTACCTGATGTCTCCCAAAATTTCCACAAACCTCTCAGTTCCATCTTCAACCGGGGGCATTCCAGATGCACTTTGAAGCCATCCTATATCGTCTGCAGATCCACGTACTGTCCTCAGAGCCCGATCAATAAGGCTGAATGAGATTGAGCATTACAAATGAAACAAACAAAACAAAGGAATTAAGTTATATGTACCAAACTAAATAAAAATTAGCCCACGCTTAAATTCCCATTTGGTACATTTATTTCAGTTTAATACAGAAACAATACCCTTGAAAAATCGACATGCCATTCCGACCAGTATAGTTTGACACTTGGAGACCACCACCATGGCCCGATGACTCTTCAACCGTGGTCCTTGAAACTTCAGTATGTACAGCAGGAGCACTTGCAGATTCAGGTAATTTAGAAATTATTGATTGTGTAGCACTAGAGTTTTGATGACCACTGGTTGTGGCAGGCGCATCTGCAGGTGCTCTGGAAGAAACTAACGTCACTAATTGCTCTTCATGTAAAGAAGAACTCCTAGGTTCCCTAGAGTCAAGGTCAACTGATACCCAATCACCATAAGACTGTCACCAAATTAGTTATGCACACCAGAAAAATAATTGCAAAAATATAAAAATCTAAGTAGCGAGAATGGATGGAAATGTAAAACAGAGGTTAATAAAAAAGTAAGACATAAAATCATTAGCACTTCTAGAACCAGGCTTGGTTAAATTGAAAACATCATAATAACTGTCACTAAAAAAGTATCGTACAAAAGAAACTATAAAACAACCATAGAAGTGAAAACATGAAAAGACAATAAACCAGGGAACGGAGATTTTTTTTGCTTTCTTGTTTTTTAAACCACGTGTCCAAGCAGGTTGTAGAAGGTTTTAAAAGTCGATAAATCAACAATCAAATAGACAAAATTTAGAAAGGTTGTAAAAGTTTCAAACTGAATGAATAATTTGTCATAGAAGACGTGCTGATGTGCACAGGCAGGTAAATTCAAGAGCGACATAAAAAGGTGGTTGAAGAGATGAAGACAGTAAGAGAAACACAAAAGAAAAGGAAAGATAAATACCAGAATAATCAGAAAAACAGCTAGTAAAGTATGAAGTTGTCTGTGCCACATAAGAAGCAGCCTCATTGAGAGCCGGTACAGAAGTAAATAGCTGAGGAATCAAACCATCATTCTCTGCCTGAGAAAGAGGAATTAGTCGGAGGCCATATATATAAAAACAGAACACATAAGTGACAGTTACTTTGACCAAAAGTAAATATTTTTTGTCATGGATATTGACCATAGCCGAGAACCATACAGGGTAGCAAGATTCAATAGCGGATAATACATCAACCACAAAAAAAGTCAGCATCAGGTAACACAAAGAAGGACCATATCCTATCTATCAGCCAAAGAGGTCATCCCAGGGATGAACTTTCATCATGTTTAAATACATATAACAGTCGTACGCACAAAACAAGCATTTCTTTTTCTACATCCATATTTGTGGCACGTTATTTTATGATGAAAAAAACAAAGAAACCATTGTGTAAGCAAAGTTTTTTCAGACTTGACAAAGGAGTAAAAAAAATGACAACAATTATTTGCCATTTCTATTAGACTTCTTAAAAGGGAATTATATCTTAATTAAACCACTTATGGTGTTTCATAAATACGATTATAAGTTGATTCTTCAATAATTAATCTCTCGTGAGATTAATTTTGAGAGATTGGTCTTGACTTGGCTAGACATAGAGGCTGCAAAGAGATGCTTGAGGAATTCCTCCTTTGTTCTCCTTTCACGAGAAGGGTAGTTTTTTAGGAATTCCTCATTTGTTCTCCTTTCACGAGAAGGGTGGCTTTTTATGGCAGGTTGGGGTGTGTTCCATTTTGTGGGGTCTTTGTGGGGAGATAAACAATAGAGTTTTGAGAGGGCTTGAGAGATCTCTTTGCGAGGTTTGGTCCTTTGTCAGATTTTTGTGTCTCTTTAGGCTTCTGTTTCAAAGCTCTTTTGTAATTATTTGTTAGGTATTATTTCTCTTGATTGGAGACCTTTTTTTTTGTAGTTTGTCTCCTTTATGGTGCGCCCTCTTTTTTTCTCAATGAAAGTTCGGTTATTCATCAAAAAAAAAATAGAAAAAATAATAATAATAAAATGAGAAGGAATTTTGATGTCAATGCTCTACATCTTGATTCCAAGCAACTAACTCATCCATCAATAGAAATCCCACATTTCTTTTCCCTTAATAGTTATCTTCATTTTTTGCCGTTATTTTAAGTTATATCATTTTTTACAGGAAACCAACGTTCATTAAATACTATGAACTATGAAGTATCTTATGCTTCCAAATTTCTGGTTTCTATTATCTTTTCTTTCCTTTGAGAATCTCTTGTTGTATACCTTTCAAGAAAAAAAAATAAGTCTCTTGTTTTATAAGTTTCCAAAATGCCAAAAGCTAATGAATAAAATACAGGGACCTTTGGATTGTAGTTTTCCATGATGATTGCTACTATATATACATTATTTATGTATTACCACAAAAGTTATATAGGCATCTACCATAAAAAATATACACTTACAAGTTTAGTAGTTTCAGGGAGTGAAACATTTCAAACCGTTGCTTGGAAGGCCTCGTTTGATAACCTTTGGTTTTTTAAAATTAAGTCTATAAACAGTGAAACCAATTTTTAAAAAATAGGCCTAATCCTTTTAATCAATTTAGAAACGCGAACATTGTAAACATTTCTAAATCTACCAATACTCATCTGCTCTATATCAAGTTATCAACTAATGTTTTCTAAACGGCAAAATCAAATACAAAAAAACTCGTCCGAAATGTTCCCCATAAACCAATCGATCTCGTGCAGTAGATGGTATTTACAAATTCACAAAATCTTTAACTTCTGGTGGGAATTAAACCATAAAGATGAGGCAAATTGCATAACTTACCACAGATGGATTGTCTGATTCCCCTCGTGTCGCTTTCTCGCCTTCCTGCATCCTTGAAAAGTGCGCGTTCGTCAATTAACCGATTGATTTCGGGTGAAGAACTGAGACGACGTAGAAATGAAAATACAATTCCTGAAGCAAAGAATTGGAATCCAGTTCGGCAAAACAATGGGGAATGTTGAAGATGCGGCAAGATTCAAGAGTGGCGTGAGGAGGCTAATGATTTACGTCGGATAGGTATGGCTCGGAGGGGCCTGCGCTCCGCTACTCTCAAAGATTTGGAGTATGGAGAAATAATGTCTGTCATCCTCCTACAAACTTCAAATTCTAAGAATACAAAAATTTAATCATTAATGCTACTTATGACATCTGTCCTTGTTTATTGGCGAATTTGTAAATTATTTTTTTTTTTTTTGCGCATGTTCTCAAATCCTCTGATGACTTCTAGAATTCTAGTTGATTCTCGGACTTTTATTATTATTTTTTTTTTTATAAGTCAGACTTTTATTATTTGTTGTTCGATTATGATTAAATATTATTAGTTGAGCTATGTACTTTACATTCCATTATAAATTAGTCGATATCCTTAGGTTGAACTTATTTTTTTATCGAAATTAGTTGAATAATAATTTTGATGTCACCATGTAAATATATTTTCAAAATTTATAGGGAGACAGCTCATAGATAGAGATTAATTTTGACATTTATGAAAAGTAAAAGTAACTAAAATTAAAATTTTATAGGGAGACACCTCATAGATAGAGACTAGTTTTGAGATTTATGGAAAGTAAAATAACTAAAATTAGACATTTAGAAGTATAGAGACTAAGATAGAATGAACTCTGAGTTTGAAGATTCGAACCTCTTGAGCCATCTCTTGAAGACATATGCCTAAACCATTTGAACTAGACTCAAATTAATAATAATAATTTACTTCATAACAAATAATAAAAAATATGATAGTTTTTAAATTAATTATAAAATCATGGTTAGTAAATCGTGTTGATATTAAGGAAATATAGTAACAATTATATTTCCTGTATTTATATTTTGTATTATTGGCTCCACGTGTATATTTTGTTTAAATTAGAATGAAATCTTAACCCTAGGGTTTCATATAAATAGGATGTAATCTCCTCCATTATTGACTATTGAAAATAATATAGAGAGTTGCCTCTATTGCTCTAGGTCAATTTTCTCACTTGGTATCAGAGCCTCTACAATGGCTAACGCCTCATTCTTCAACATTGCCCAACCTTCTGTCAATCCCACGTTTTCCAGCCCTCCCCTCAATCAGCTTCTAAATCAGATTACGACAATCAAGCTCGATAGAGGAAATTTTCTGCTATGGAAAACTCTGGCGATGCCCATCCTTCGAAGTTATCGACTTGAAGGGCATCTTACCGGTACAGAGATATGTCCCTTCGTATTGGGCATGCCAAATAGCTATGGAAAATCTCATTTGGTTCCAGCCAAAATTGTCAATATTACCTCTGCAAGTGGAATTTCCAAACCGGCTGCCGAATCCCATGAAATCGCCAATAATAAAAATCTTCAAGGAGCACTTCACGAAGTGCGGCAGCAGCACAATCTTAATTCTAATGGGCTTTCAAGTGGGCTTGCAAATGGATCCTCCACCCAAAGTGCAGCAACAACATCTTCGTTTCCAGCGGCTTCGCGAGTGGAATCTTCACCTGAATCCCTTGGCTGCAATAGTGGCGTGGCAATGGAATTTAGCTCTGGCGGCGGCGCGGCAGTCTGCGCGACGGCAACAACAGTGGGTAGCTTGGGCAGCGGCTCGTTTGATGAAGATAGTCAGGGACTGTCCTATGATGCAACGAGTCAATTGCAATATGAACGATGGCTCGTAGTTGACCAACTATTACTCGGTTGGCTATACAATTCCATGACTCCTGAAGTTGCTACCCAACTCTTGGGTTATGAGAATGCAAAGGACCTGTGGACAGCAATACAAGAGCTGTTTGGAATTCAATCTAGAGCAGAGGAAGATTTCTTGCGTCAGGTATTTCAAACCACTAGAAAGAATTCACTTAAAATGGTAGATTATTTGCGTACTATGAAATGTAATGCAGATAATTTGGGACAAGCTGGAAGTCCAGTCCCTATGCGCTCACTGGTATCCCAAGTACTCTTGGGTTTAGATGAGGAGTATAATCCTGTCGTTGCAATGATTCAAGGTAGAATCAGTATTTCGTGGTCTGAGATGCAGGGAGAGCTACTTGTGTTTGAGAAACGGCTTGAGCTCCAAAACACTCATAAAAATAATGTTGTTTTTAGTCAGTCTGCTTCAATTAACTTCACAAATGTGAGAGGTCAGTCAAGTTCACCAAGACCTAATAGTATGCAGCCACAACAAAATAGCAACCAGAATGGAAATTATCATCGCTCTTCGAATCCTCCACGAGGTGGTCGAGGTCGAGGACGTGGTCGGTGGAACAACAACAGTAATAACAGAGTAGTGTGTCAGTGGTGTGGTAAATCTGGACATCCTGCTTACAAGTGCTTTGACTTATCTGACAAAACTCCACCAAATCAGGATCAGAACAGGTGGCCTAATGAGCGAAGCAATCAGGCACAGGGAAATAACAATCATCATGCAGCACCTGGGTTTCCGCCTCAGGCTTTTGTTGCAACTCAGAATAATTCCAACCCTTTCCTGGTAGCTAACCCGGCTACAGTTGCTGATCCTAACTGGTATGTTGACAGTGGAGCCTCTAGTCATGTGACGTCAGATCATACCAACATGACCTACCCTACTGAATATGGAGGTAAAGAAACCGTTGTTGTTGGTAATGGTAATGAATTAGTAATTTCTCATATTGGTTCATCATGTCTGATTGCAAATAATAAACTGCTTCGCCTTGAGAATGTTCTGTGTGTGCCTGATATAGCAAAGAACCTTGTTAGTGTTTCTAAACTTGCCCAGGATAATCATGTATACATTGAATTTCATGCTGATTCTTGTCTTGTCAAGGATACTCGTACGGGCAGAGTAGTGCTGAAAGGGGTGCTTAAAGATGGCTTATACCAACTTGGTGGAGTGGAAGTTCCTGGAACTATCTCGAGAGATGTGAAGTTTAAAAAGAATGCTGCTTTCTATTCCAGTTTTATTATTCCTAGTTCAAGTAATAGTGTGAATGTCGCTGTGTCCAAGGCTGTTTGGCACAGAAGACTTGGTCATCCTTCTTTAAAGACCTTAGGAAATTTGATTAGTGGATGTAATCTCCCAATTAAAAGCAATGAAAAATTTGAATTTTGTGAAGCTTGCAAGTTTGGTAAAAGCCATGCACTCCCCTTTCCACACTCTACTTCTCATGCTGTTGCTCCATTTGATCTGATTCATACTGATTTGTGGGGACCTGCTCCTGTTGTATCTACTGAAGGATTTCGTTATTATGTACACTTTCTTGATGATTTTAGTAGGTTTGTATGGATTTATCCTCTGCGTTTGAAAAGTGACACACTTGCAGCTTTCAGTCACTTCAACAGGATGGTAAAAACCCAATTTGGAAAGGAGATCAAAGTCTTACAATCTGATAATGGGGGTGAGTATAAAAGAGTGCATGATCTGTGTGCTCAAAGTGGTATTAAATCAAGATTTTCTTGCCCATATACTTCTGCACAGAATGGAAGAGCTGAGAGAAAGCACAGACATATAGTTGAAACTGGGTTAACACTATTGGCACAAGCCACCATGCCATTACAATATTGGTGGGATGCTTTTCTTGCATCTACCCTGCTCATTAATGGCATGCCGTCATCTGTACTTCAGGGGAAATCTCCTATGGAAATGTTAGTTGGGCATCAGCTTAACTTTGTGGAACTCAAGACTTTTGGGTGTGCCTGCTACCCCTATCTTAAACCATACAATGTCAATAAATTTCAGTTCAAGACAGAGAGATGTGTATACTTGGGTCCCAGTCCAGCTCACAAGGGACACAAATGCCTCTGTTCGTCAGGAAAAATTATTATCTCCCGTCATGTTCAGTTTAATGAGACTAATTTTCCTTTTATGACAGGCTTTTCTGAATGTGACACAAATGACTCATCATCTCAGGGTGGACCTTCAGTAAGCTCTTGGTTCCCAACTGACTTGTTATGTTCACCGATACAGCTGCCTGACACACATGTTCGTCCCCTACCATCTTCTAATCAGATATCTGCTGCAACAATTGAGTTGCCCTCGTCGCCCTTGCCATTATCACCTGTGCCGATGTCATTAGGCACTGTACCGGCTCACTGTCACACCGCAGGATCAGACTTATCGTCCTCCCTAGGTGTGTCTGCCAGTTCTGCCAACGTCCCCTTGGGATCCACTGACCATTCAGTCTCCTCACCGCCATCAGGTATTATGGCTTTCTCTCCTGATGTCTCTAGTCCTTTTGTTTCTCATACTCCTGCAGTACAGTCCACTCATCCTATGGTCACACGTGCTAAAGCTGGTGTCTTTAAGCCTAAAGCTTGGATGACTGTTGCTCGTACTGACTGGCGGTTGACTGAACCAACCCGTGTAGCTGATGCTATTGCCACCCCGGTTTGGAAAGCAGCAATGGATCTTGAGTTTTCTGCACTTATGCGAAATCAGACTTGGCAGCTAGTTGAGCCTTCTCCGAATCTAAATGTGGTTGGCAGCAAATGGGTTTTTCGCATTAAGCGAGCAGCAGATGGTAGTGTGGAACGGTACAAGGCTCGCCTTGTGGCAAAAGGTTTTCATCAAAGTCCAGGTATTGACTTCTTTGAGACCTTCAGTCCTGTAGTGAAACCGTCTACGATTCGAGTGGTGCTCTCCCTTGCAGTTTCTCGGGGTTGGGTACTCCGTCAACTTGATTTTCACAATGCCTTCTTAAATGGCAAACTTGAGGAAGATGTGTATATGTGTCAGGCCCCTGGCTATGTTGATAATAATTTCCCCAATCATGTGTGCAAACTGACAAAGGCTATCTATGGTCTCAAGCAAGCACCTCGTGCCTGGAACATCACATTGAAGAATGCCTTGTTGTCTCGTGGTTTCACGCACAGTAGAGCTGATCCATCTCTGTTCATTTACAGTAAAGGTACATCCATAATTTTCCTTCTGGTTTATGTTGATGATGTCATTATCACAGGCAATGATGTCCCCTTATTATCCAGTCTGATTGCTGATCTGGACACTAGTTTTGCTCTAAAAGATTTGGGCCTCCTGAGTTACTTTCTTGGGATTCAGGTTTCTCATCTTGAGTCTGGGCTATTATTGACCCAAACCAAGTATATTGATGATTTGCTGCATAAACTTGATATGATGCATCTTAGACCCACTCCTTCACCTGCTGTTATGGGTACACATTTGTCTATTAGTGATGGGAAGCCTATGTCAGATCCTTTTCTCTATCGCAGTACGCTTGGAGCTCTTCAATATCTCACTCATACGAGGCCTGACATTGCATACATTGTCAATCATCTGAGTCAGTTTCTGAAACAGCCTACTGATGTCCACTGGCATGCTGTCAAGCGAGTCCTTCGCTATTTGAGTGGTACACGTCATATGGGACTTCTCATTCAGCCTAGTTCCATATCCTCAGTGGTTGCATTCTCTGATGCAGATTGGGCAGCCAATGTGGATGATCGAAAGTCTGTTGCAGCCTATTGTGTGTTTCTTGGTAACACACTTATCTCTTGGTCCTCTAGAAAACAAACTGCAGTTGCTCGCAGTAGCACAGAATCTGAGTACAGGGCTCTGGCTCATGCCTCTGCTGAGATTATATGGCTCCAACAACTATTGACTGAACTCCGGGTTACTTCCCCTTCTGTTCCTGTGTTGTGGTGTGATAACTTGAGTGCTGGTGCCTTGGCAACCAATCCTGTCTTTCATGCCCGCACCAAACACATTGAAATTGATGTTCACTTTGTTCGAGACCAGGTTCTTCGTGGTGCCTTGCAAGTACGCTATGTTCCATCGGCAGATCAACTAGCGGACTGTCTCACCAAGCCACTATCTCACACTCAGTTTGGGTATCTTCGCAGCAAACTCGGAGTAGTGGAACTCCCCTCTCGTTTGAGGGGGGATATTAAGGAAATATAGTAACAATTATATTTCCTGTATTTATATTTTGTATTATTGGCTCCACGTGTATATTTTGTTTAAATTAGAATGAAATCTTAACCCTAGGGTTTCATATAAATAGGATGTAATCTCCTCCATTATTGACTATTGAAAATAATATAGAGAGTTGCCTCTATTGCTCTAGGTCAATTTATGAAAAGTAAAAGTAACTAAAATTAAAATTTTATAGGGAGACACCTCATAGATAGAGACTAGTTTTGAGATTTATGGAAAGTAAAATAACTAAAATTAGACATTTAGAAGTATAGAGACTAAGATAGAATGAACTCTGAGTTTGAAGATTCGAACCTCTTGAGCCATCTCTTGAAGACATATGCCTAAACCATTTGAACTAGACTCAAATTAATAATAATAATTTACTTCATAACAAATAATAAAAAATATGATAGTTTTTAAATTAATTATAAAATCATGGTTAGTAAATCGTGTTGAAGGGTCGCAATTTAACTAAATCAGAGTACAAATACTATTATTTAAATCGAATAGCCAACATAAGTTTAGTTCAAAAGTAATTATCTAATTGATATCTACTCATTCATTCCTTCATTCTTCAGAGCCGGAGGTTCAAATCCCCTATCATTGATAAAAGTTTTAATTTCTATTGATAACTATCCATTAGAATCATAATTGCATTGCATTTATCTTGATTCACAATCCAACATAGTTTTCAAAATCAAAATGAACATGTTTTAAATCAAAAGCTAAAAGCATTTTCAGTTCTAGTAAAGTTAAGAAGCACATGTTGATGACAAAGCATATGGCGAGGAGGCTAGAGAAATCAGAGGCTACGAATGAGAATGCCTTCAAAAGTAATGCCTGGTCCAAATGCCAAAGCCAGTCCCCATTCTTCTCCATCTTCTCTCTTCAGATTCTCTCTCATGTTCTCAATGACATAGAAAATGGTGTTGCTGCTAACATTTCCATAGTCCATCAATGCCTTTCTGCTGCATTCAAGCTTGCCACTTTTCAACTTCAGAGTGCTCTCTAGTTTATTCAGAATTGCTGGGCCACCAGGATGAACTGCCCAGAACAACTCATTAAACTCCACCAGCTTTCCCTTTCCCATCAGCTTTCTGCAGAATTCTTCTATGTTGTCATCTATTCTCTGTGGAAGATCTCTACCAAGTTTGAAATTTATACCCTCCTCAGATAGCCTCCCATCAATTACATTATGGGTGTCTGGCAGGAATTGCTGGATGGCAGAGTTCAGCTCCATGAATGGAGATTCTTGCCCCAGCACAGGGTCCGCTCCGATGATCACAGCTGCAGCTCCATCACCGAAAAGTGCAGCCCCAACCAGGTCGTAGGGACGTGCATTGTTTGGGGGACGAAATCCGAGTATTGTAGTCTCGGAAGTCGTTAACAAGACGCGGCTTCCTGGATTGTTTTCTGCTATGTCTTTGGCAACCCGGAGTCCAGTGACACCACCATAACAGCCTAGAAAATATAGCATCACTCGACCAACGTCGTTCTTCAAACCAAGGCGATTAGCGATGTAAAGATCCCCACCGGGTAGGCGGATTTCGCTAGAAGAAACATAGACGATGTGGGTGATATCTTCAACAGACCTCCCCCATTCTTTGATACAGGCATTGCTAGCTTCAGTGGCCATCTCAACAACTGCAGGGTTAGCAATTTCCAACCTCTGTCGGATGGTGGGTGAGCCCTCAGTTACAAGCTCAGGATACTTATCCAAGATCTCTTTACACATGACAGTGTATCTTGTCTTCACAGTAGTTGTTTTACCTGAGATGAAAATAAAGAGAGCTTAGCTTCAATCTCATAATACATCATATGATGTTTGAAAAGTAAGTAATAGATGAATTTATCAATATATTCAAGGAAAAACATATTTTCTGTTTACATAAGCGCTCCAATTTTTCCTTGATAGTTGCATCTACGCATTTCGTGTCACGGATGTAGCCCTCAACCAAGCAATCTTGAGGAACGAGTTGGCTAGGAAATGCCTTGCCAAGTGCAAGGATTGTTGCCGTCCCAGGTGTTGGAACACGCCTTGCCCGTGCATGATCAAGCATAGCCGAGCCCTCACAACTCATCTTTGACATGTTTGGGAGCTTAAACAAGATGTTTATGGTCTTTGTCTGTAAAGACCTGAATGAAACCTATCACAGAGTTTGGAGAATTTAAATGGGCCATTACCCACTTTTCTTGGAGAGAAGTTGGTGATCATGAAGAAATGGTTCTTAAAAAACTCCTTTCCCCATTTTTCTTGAACCCTAAAACCAAAACCCAACTTACCATCCACACCCAATATGCATGACACATAACCACCCACACACACCCAAGAACCTCAATATTTTTTCTTTCCAAATTCTCTCACCCATTTTTCTCATCAGGAAATGATACAAAAAACAAATTCTCTGCCCTAAAGATACAAAATTTTACGCCAATTTAAGCCATCTCTATTCTCTCCCTCGTTAAAGAAAGGAAAGGTTGCTCCAGCAACGGATGAGAAAAATGGGTGAGAGAATTTGAAATAATGTACACATCCTTTCTATCTGGTATATCCCAACTCCACATAGAGCTGCATGTGAAAAACGGTAGTTCCCTTGGCCTCATTGGGTTGATCTCTCATCACCCTTTGTACTTTTGGATCTTCAAATCAGATGATTTCTGTTCCCTATAAAAAATAAAAAAAATAAAAGTTAATCATATCATCCATAACCAAAGACAACATTTCTATTTATTTGCATAAAGTTCGATCATGTCATGCAGATGATTTAACCAATAGCAGTATCAGAAGTAACAAAGCAAGAAGATTGAAGATAATGAAGCTATAAAGAGAAAACAGTGTACAGTGGAATCTTACCATTTTCCTCTTGACTTCTCAGAACTATATTGCACTTGTGGATTGGAATTTATAACTTTCAGCTGTGGTTCCATCCTTTTTGATACAAACTCAGCCTCTTCCAATTTCCCCCCAGCCTCAAGAGAAACTTTCAATTGGTTTTGACAGCTTAGCTGTTGATGGACTCCCATCTCCACCAGTATGTAATACAGACTAAATGCTTCAGACGACTTATTAATTTCACAAAGGTCTAAAATTACTGTATTGCAAACATCCATTTCGACAGATTGATGTCCCTCCAAACTAAATAGCAACATTTTAGATGCCTCTGTAA
Organism: Herpetospermum pedunculosum; assembly: GCA_028017165.1. Classification (NCBI taxonomy): domain Eukaryota; kingdom Viridiplantae; phylum Streptophyta; class Magnoliopsida; order Cucurbitales; family Cucurbitaceae; genus Herpetospermum; species Herpetospermum pedunculosum. Next base: position 71,264,773 of record CM051526.1, read on the forward strand.
CCTTTTTACAGCGGCAAAGATAATGAATTAGTTCTTCCATTTTAACTGAATAGCCATTTTCATAAAGCAGGAGAACAATTTGGAATGCTTTGTCATTCATTCCAGCTCCAAAAAGTAATCTTATACAACCAGTTGAAAAACTGAGATTTTGTCTAATATTCTTCTCTAACATTAACTGTATAAGACTAGCAGATTCGGATGCACTTCCTTGTTCTAGTAGTTTTGCAAGTATAGAATGAAAAGTAGATGATTCAGGAAGATGAGAGCTCCTCAGCATCTTTTCCAGTGTCTGAAGGGCAAAAAGTGGCTTATCCTTGTGCAAAAGCCCATTAATTAAGGATTCATATATCTCCATATCTGGTAAAAAATCTTTCCTCAACATCAAGACTAGTAGCTCATACCCAGATTCAAATGTACCTTCGTTACAATGCCCCATGATCAAAGTCTTGTAAGATGGAGGGTCTTGTGTTCCTCTTCTCATTAGCTGTCTAAATACTTTTTCAGCTTTCTCAGTCTTTCCATTTTCACATAAATACTTAAAAATGGGGTTATATGCAGCGACAAGAGGCTTACACCCATTGCCACTTTCCAGGATTTCTCTCTCTAATAGTTTATCTAACAAGTCCTCTGCCTTCTCATAATGCCCTCCTTGACACAAACTTCTAACCAATACACTGTACGTAGCCGAATCTGGTTGAATCTTCAATTCTGTCATCCTCTCAAACACTCTCAGGGCTTCATCCAACTTTCCAGCATCACAATGGCAATGCAACAAAGTGTTGATCGTGCATGTGTCGGGAGAAAATGTCCCATCTCCTGCTGTTGCCTCCAATATCTCTTTTATTTTTTCAAATTTCTGGGCTTCACAAAGCCCCTTAATTAGTGTATTGTAGGTTATGTTGTTTGCTTTCAAGCCTAGATCAACCATTTCTTCAAAAACAGCCAAGGCTTTGTTAATCTCTCGCTTCGCACAGTAACCTCTAATCAAAGTCGTGTATGTAACAACATTGGGATTCAGATCCACGCTGTTCTTCCCCATTCCCTTCACCACATTATATGCGACGGTAACCTTACCCGCCCTGCACAACCCATCAACAAGTGTGTTATATGTGATAACATCCGGCTCACAACCAAAGCGAGACAAGTCCTTGAAAATCCTAAAACCTTCATCAACCATGCCATTCATACAAAATCCCCTAATCAAAATGTTGAATGTAAATGTATCTGGAGTCACTCCATAAGTACCAAGCATTTCATCATACACATTCTTCGCCATATTGGTCCTACCCCTTTTAAGCAAAATGGTCAAAAGACTATTGAATGTAACAACCGATGGGGAAACCCCATGTGATTTCATAGTTGTAAAAATCTTTATAGACTCTTGAAAGAGTCCCGCTAGACTAAAGTTCCTCATTAAGCTATTGAAGAACCGGGCTTCGAGTTTGACCGCCCCACGAGACCGTTTTTCGATCGAAAACAGGAAATTCCTAGCCGTATTTAGATGCCGATTGCGACCCAACATTTCTAGCATCAAGAAGTATGATTGTTCAGTGTGGGCGTAACCCATTTCCTGTGTCCAATTGAAGAATTGTAGGGCTTTCGATGGGTCTCTCAGAAAACCCATAGTTTGAAGAACGGTGGTTTTAGAGAGATTGGGTGAAAGTGAAGCCAGAGATGATTTAAGATCATTCGACCAAGGTTTAGAGTTGATCATCCGAGCCATGTCTCTGGCCTTCTTGGTTTTAGTCGATGATTTGGTTTCGGTCTTGGTTATTTGAGAAGAATAGCACCTGGGTTTTCAGAATCAGTCAAAAAGTTGCAGAGAGCATTGCAGGTAGCGAAGCAAATAGAAGGCAATCTCAGAACTTCGATGAATAAGAGTAAGAAAAGTAAGAGATTACCTGAGAGCTGGAAGACAGCCATTGAAGTTTAACGTTTGCCTTTTGAAAGGAATCGTCGCCCTGGCCCTGGAGCTGGAAATGGCGGTCATGGAATGTATCGGATATTTTCCCTCGCATGTAGACGATGGTCAGCACAGCAAAGCTAGAGCGGGGGAGGATTTACGAGAGACTAAACCAGACACCTCGCCAGTGGGGTTTATTGCTGCTGACATGTATAGAATATAGATGATGCGAAATAAACAAGAGGCCAACTTTATCAACAAAAAAAAAAAAATATATATATATATATATATATAATAATAATAAACAATAAATAAATAACTTTGCCTTTTCTTTTAAAAATAACCCTATTTAAAAAAAAAAATATTAACTTTTATCTTTTATATACATTTCAAAACTATTCTTGTAGTATAATTCTCTTAAAATGTTGAAGGAAAAAATTACATTGGTGATGATCTGGAATGAGGTGACAATAATTGTAACGTTTGTCTGAATTCAATTTGAAAGAACAATCGACCGCATGTCGACTTTTCGTCTAACATTATAACAAATTTTTACTTCAATGATAATTTTGAAACGTTTATAAAAGGTCTAGGATAACATTGCAACTTTAGAGATAATGAAAGTATTTATTAAACTAAGTTTAAGGGTGTTTATATATATATATATATATATCCTAAGTTAATGTCAAGCTATAGGCTATAGCATATCTAGTGATTCAAAATATTGTAGGTTGGTCTAAAAGTTTTGAATCTCTATGCCAATTAAATCTATGTTTATGCAAAGTATCATATGAAAAATGTCAAAAGTTTGGAACATATTTTTCAGATAGTGCATCAAGCCTTTTGCAAGGCCCAACTTGATCATCTTTTTCAATTGTCCCAAATGAAGGAATCCTAAGATATACCTTTCTTAGTGATCTCATCTTACATCCTTCGAGTTCTTTACCGACAATATTTATCTTAGCGGTCGAACAACTAGACATCCAACTAGTAATCGCAATCACCCAATTGCAAGATTCTAGGTCTACTTATTTCATTATATTCTCCCGATTAAAAGCAAGACTTTGAAGGAGTTAGATGCTTCTTCTATCGCTTTTTTTTTTAAAAAAAAAAAAGATTAGGGAAAAAAACAGTTTATACCTCTAAACTTTGAGGGTTGTATCAATTAAACCCCTAAACTAACAATTGTATCAATTTAAACCCTCAATTTTCATAAGTGTATCAATTTACACCCTCTAGTATAAAAAAATAAGCTTTTACATGTATGGAGACTTGTAATTTATTAATTAAACTCTTAAACTTTAATAGAATTGATTCATTTATGAAAGTTTATGGGTTTAATTGTTAAAATCATAAGTCTCCACCCGTTTAAATTTATTTTTTTCAAATAAAATCTAACAGAAGATGTAAATTGATACACTTATGATAGTTCAAGGTTTAAATGGATACAATTGTTAGTTTAAGATTTTAATTGATACAACTCTCAAAGTTTAGGGGTATAAATTGATTTTTTTCCAAAAAATTATAATCTCCACTATCCACCCTCACCTTATCGAATTTATTCAACAACAAACAAAAAAATTAATAAATCTTATAGGTCAATTAAATGGAAAATAAATTAGACAAGTTATTTAGCAATTGTCCAAATCATTTATGGATGAAATTTTTCTTTTTTATTAAAAAAAAAATATTTATATTTCTGTACTTATGCTCTTTTTATGTTGGTTTTGAATATGGTTAATTTGTCAACTTGTAAACCCCAACCCGTTAAACTATATACATTCTATCAAAGGTTAGAGGTAGGGGTGCAAGCAAAAATCGAAAAAAATCCGTTCAAACCGATCAAAATCGAAGTCGGTTCGGGTTGAAATCGGTTCGGCTTTCGATTTCGATTTTTCAAATATGAAAAACCGAATTATTTCGGTCGGTTTCGAGTTTTGTTAGCTTGAAAAAAAAAAATCAAAACCGACTGATAAGTAGTTATTTCATAAAAGCAAAAGAAATTTCAAAGAAAGCTTCCAGATGGGATGGTAAGGAACTCCACCTTTAAGCGTGAGCGCATGGTTCGGATAAACCTTAAAGCCACCTCCCTCGGCCCATTTTCGTTCTACCCCTAGTTGTATACCAAGCGGTTAACCGGTAAACCGTCGGAATTAAATAATAACATCAAATTTACAGTTTCTCTAAAGAGTGTTTTTTTTTCTTTTTTTTTTTGTAAAATCTGAGGTTCCATCAACTCCATTGTAAAGAAATATATATATATAAAATTCGAATTGCAAAGCGTCATCTTTGTGGTTGATAAAATGCGAATGCCCATCTTCACACCTTGCATGGCGATTCATGATGGAAGCACATTCTCTGTTTACAGTTATCCATGTCCTCGATTGTCGCAATTCTTCTTTCCATCTCCACATTTCTCTTCGATTCTGTTATTATATATGCATCTATCTCTATACTACTTCCGTATCGATCTCCTTCTCCGATCTCCCACTGATCAATTTTCACAACAATGGCGAAAAATCCTCTCAGAGTCCTCGTCACCGGTGCTGCTGGTATTATCTCTTTCAGATTTACATTTCTTTCAATTTAATGCACTATCTGCCTTAATGTAGGAAAGTTTTCATGTATGTAATCTGTCTACTTCGCATCGATGAATAGAATAAATTTCATTTTTCCGTTGTCGATTTCGTTAATTTCTCAAAAGAATGGAAGATTCTGATTCTTGTATTGGGAATCTGGATACCGTCGTGATTCTGCCTTGCCTATTGACTGGTTTTGGTATGGCGTGGGTGAGTTGTGTCCGCCGATTCTTTGCTTCTCTGCGAATGACGATCTCCTTCAAATTCTGGAGGCATAGTTGAGTTTTGTATTGGTTTTTACCAGAATTTGTTATTGGATTCTTTCGATTGAGAGAAAAATGGAGCAGATCGAAATGTTTCAGAAATTTCTTGTTGTTTCGTTTACCATCGCGTTCTTCTGGAAGCTCATTAGGTATATGTGGAGTTTTGTGGACGTGGAGAAGGAACCTGTGAGAGTTTTAATCACTGGAGCCGCAGGCATGATCAGTTCTTTCTTCGGCCTTTTTCCATTATCTTCGTTCGTATTTAGAGACTGTTTGTTTTAGTTGCAGTTTGCTTATCTTGTTTCTATCTTCTATTTATTTTTTGAGAAACGTTTAATTTTGTTAAGTTCGTAATTTTTTTTATCAACTTTTTTGAATTTGCAAACATATTTGAAATATTTGATTTCACTGATTGCAACATTCAATTTGGAATTGTTACATGCACAAATTGATTACAATTCATTAATATGATAATCAACTGCTTTGATGTGTTGGTGCTGGCTGATGTGTTCTTCTATATGTCGAGTTCATATTGTTTGAGATCATTTTCCTCTTGATGTCGTATACTTGCCTTCATTTCTCTCTGTCACTCTATCTCTTGTTGTTTTATTTCCACTCATTTCCATTTTCACTTTAATACATACCAAGTAACTCAAGAATTTGAACCATGAAAGAAAAATTAATATCTTATTTTAAAAATATAGAACGTTGGTTGATATTCCCTCATTTTTCTTTGCTGTAACTACATGATGGATATGTATATTATAGAAGACTACGAAGTAGTTCTCGTATCTGATGAGCCAGTAATTCTACCTTCCCTTCATCGTACAGGTCAAATTGGTTATGCAATTGTTCCAATGGTTGCAAGGGGGGTCATGCTAGGCCCTGATCAGCCAGTCATTCTGCACATGCTCGATATTGAGCCCGCAGCTGAGGCTTTGAATGGTGTAAAAATGGAATTAATAGATGCTGCCTTTCCTCTTCTAAAGGGTATGTTGGAAGTGTTATCTTGTCTTTCTCTGGGTAATAATCTTACATGGGTTTTGAACTTCGTGTACTATTGTCCAAACAGGTGTTGTTGCTACAACCGATGCTGCTGAAGCTTGTAAGGATGTCAATATTGCAGTTATGGTTGGTGGTTTTCCTCGAAAGGAGGGTATGGAAAGGAAGGATGTGATGTCTAAAAATGTCTCCATTTACAAAATACAGGCTTCAGCCTTGGAGAAGCATGCTGCTCCAGATTGTAAGGTGAGGAGGCTCCAGCTTTCTGGAACTTGTGTTAGTTATTTATCTGATGGTTATTTGGAACAAATAGGTATCATCATATGTTGATAGCTTTTCCAAAGAGTCAATCTCCCTCCCACAGTCTAGTTCCTAGTATTTGACTACCTCATCTACCACCCCTTCCTCTATTGACAATGCTCCCTCTCACATTGCAACTTTGAGATCGAACTAACTCTTAGTGCCGATAACTATAATATTGTTTTAAGAGCTATATTTGATTTCCATTCACTCAATATAATTGAAGGAATTGCATTAACTACAGGTGTTAGTGGTGGCCAACCCCGCAAACACGAATGCTCTCATCCTGAAAGAGTTTGCACCTTCAATCCCTGAGAAGAACATCACATGTCTTACACGATTGGATCATAACCGAGCATTAGGCCAAATCTCCGAGAGGCTAAAGGTGAATGTTAGTGAAGTGAAGAATGTCATTATCTGGGGTAATCACTCTTCTACACAGTATCCAGACGTCAATCATGCAAAAGTCACCACTAGCGGTGGAGAGAAACCAGTTCGAGAATTGGTTGCAGATGATCAATGGTAACACAACAACTTCAGACCATATCCTTAAACTGTTTATTACAGTCTTTTTGCATCTATTTATCGTTTAGAAGATGCTCGCTCTTCATTCCTTCAGAAGAAAATTTACTTCAGCAGTAGTTTGCCCAAAGCAGGGAGAAGAACTTCACTAAGATGAGATGTTTTCTGTTCTAACTTCCCATTGCTGATTAATTTTGAAGGTTGAATGCCGAGTTTATTACCACCGTACAGCAGCGTGGTGCCGCCATTATAAAGGCTCGAAAGCTATCTAGTGCACTGTCTGCTGCCAGTTCTGCTTGTGATCATATACGCAATTGGGTTATGGGGACCCCCAAGGTTCATCCCTTAATCTTCAAATAGCATTTGATCATGAATGGATAGTTTTATTAACTTTTGGCTGACATTTATTTGCTTCGTTGCATCCTTCATTTAGGATACTTGGGTTTCCATGGGAGTGTATTCTGATGGTTCTTATGGTATAGAACGTGGCCTTATCTACTCCTTTCCAGTTACATGTGAGAAAGGAGAATGGTCAATCGTCCAGGGTAAGCTCCTTTCTTTCTGATTGTGAAGGAGAGTTGTTAAATAAATTGCAATCATATTTTGGTTTCTAGGGTCCCTTTTGATAACTATTTTGTTTTCGAAAATTAAACCTATAAACAATAATCACAGAAAGTTTTGATAACCATTTGATTTTTAGTTTATGAAAATTGTGCTTGTTTTCTCACAATTTCTTTACAATATAATTTGTTCTTTTTCCATGCCCAAACTTTGCAATACATTTTACATAAATCTTGTATGCTCATATCGAGATATTTGAATGACTCAAACTTAAGTTAAAAAGGAGCGATAATATGATATAAATCTTTATAATAATAGAAATTTTGGTTAAGGATCACACTTGTCATTTCAATCCAAACCCAGGATGTTGAAGGCTTTCTATTGCAATTGCAGGGCTGAAGATTGATGAGTTTTCAAGAGCCAAGTTGGATGCAACAGCAAAAGAACTGGTTGAGGAGAAAGCTTTGGCTTATTCATGCCTTAATTGATAATGAAGTTGTGCTATTTGAGTCATGAAATAGCTTCAATAAATCTTTTAGAGTTTAATCAATTTGGCTTTCTTTCTTCATTATTTGATGTGACATTTTAGAACAAAATTGTAATAAATGGTGATAGATATATTATGACCATGTATGTGTTTGGGATTTGAACTTGTCTGTGTTGTTTGGAACTTAATTATGAGTAGAAATGCTATCCTAAGTTTCTCCTAACAAATGCTTTACATGCTTCAGTTATATTCACAATGATGGAATTGGAATACTTGGATGGAAAATCTTTTCAAATGTCCTTAGGGTAGTTTTTTAAAATTTCTGAAATTAAATTTTACTTTATTAGTATGATACGATTTAGGGTTTGGAGGAATATTTTAGTATTTTTCAAATAAAAAAAGATTTTAAACTTTTTTTTAATCTGACTATTAAAAGTGGACATTCCTCCGCAATGTGATTTTTTTTTCTAATGCTTTCATATTCTCGCCATTTTCAAAGTATATATTTTAGAATTGTTTACATATTCTTATTCTTGGATGATAATAGGGCTTACAATCTCTTCATATTTTGTGATAAAATAATTAATTACATTATTTTTTATATACATTTATAATATTTTTTAAATTAAAAAAATCAATATAAATTTAAAATGGAAAATGAGTTACAACTTGCAAGTGTATTTTTTTATAATTCACACACCAATTAGGCCTCTATGCCTCTATAGTTAAGATTTATCTTACATAACCATCAATGTTCGGGAATGAGTTCAATCATTGGTTGCCACCCACCTAAAAATTAATATTTTGTTGGGTAGGAGGGGCACCACAATATTTAAAAATTAATATTTTGTTGGGTAGGAGGGGCACCACAATATTCTATAGGTCTTGGAATCAAATCTCAATCAACTAAACATCCGATATTTTTTTTTTGCAAAAAAAATAAAAAATTTATCATACATTCTTTTGAACTAAACGAAAAAAAATAAAAGTCAAACCGGGCATAAAAAAAAAAAAAAATCAACTAATACTTTGACAATGACATGATATAACAACATATAGGATGATAAATTGAACCTAGAATCTCTTAATCACTAGGCAATATTTAAGTCTAAACTTTCAATTTCATGCATTCTAACTTAGACATAAATAAGTATAACAAATTTGTTCCTTTGTTTAATTTTTATTTTTTTTTATTTTTTGACAACTCCTTTGTTTAATATTTGCTAAAAAAAAAAAAAATCGATAATTTTAATAAAAGTCAAGAATCTTTTTCATATCCAAAACTCACCATTTTTAAGAATCAATTATATTAAAAACAAAAAAATTAATCCAAATTAGAAAAGGCTAAATAAAAAATCAGTCCATTCTGTTAAAAAAAAACCCTAAACCCTTTTCTTTCATCTTGCTCCCTCGCTCACGTACACGTACTCCACCTTCTTCCTTCTTCTTCACGCTGTCTCATCCTCCCTTTGCAGCAGCTCAGTGTCGCCGCCTCTCTCCGGTTCGGTTCAGTTGCTTCCGCCACCGTCTTTCTTTCGCCCGTGCCGCCGAAGCCTCCTCCTAGCGGGTTTGCACTGATTTTCTACTCTCTTGTTGTTACTGGTATTCTCTCAATCATCTATGTCTTTCTTCTCACTTGAAAAACACAAATTAGGACTTGTCTAATGAAAGAATGGAGGAATATATCTATTTTTATAAGAACAATTGCCGAATAGCAACGAAAAAGAAACAACAGCCTTGCATCAAATTGGGAATTTTCGAACTGCCTTCTGATTTGTTGCATATGTCTGTCGTCAATTGGTCTCTGCTGACAACTGCCTTTTTTCTGCGACCATAAATTTTCCAGCATCTCCCTTCTTCTTTATTTATCAGAGAATCAGTTCAAATATTCTATCCTATTATCCAATTCTCTTTAATTTCTAGCTTGTAGGAGTTACTTTGTTTGATCAAACAAACCTCAACCAATATATTTGTAGATTATAGTTGGGAAGAAGACAATAAATATTTTCTTAAAATTGAAAGATTCACTAACACAATATAGCCATTGAAAATTGTATATTTTGGCTATTCTTGTTTGTCTGTGTGAACTTGACAATCTCTCTCTCTCAGTCATAACTTGCATTTTTTCATTTTCGTTTTAGGAGTTTGAAAGATTCCCTCTGAATTCTACATGCTTAGAAGTTATTGACAATGTCTCCTTGTGAATTTTAGGTGGGAATAAAATGAATGAAACAATGAGTAAATTTCAACAGGGCTTAATTGAGATAGAAACCGAAGCAGAGCGCCTCTTTATAGCCCGCAGCGAGGTAAGTGTAAAATATTAGAAAACTGGAAACTTGGCTTTCAAGATTACTTGTATTTACTCCTCACGAGATACATTTTTTGTGGAGTAAATTTAAGTTGCAAGTGTCACTATTCGTCTATCATTGGAAGTAAAGTGATCACTGTTGTTTGGTATGAAAATGTCAGTTGGTTGAAAATGATCGAGCGAGAAATGGGAATAGAGAAGCGCTGACTGCTTTGAGGAGGCGAGCACGGACGACAAAGTCCAGTGTTCCATCACCCTTTGAGTCAATTATGAAGGAGATGGGGGGTTCTGAATCAAAGCCATTGGTGCAGGAGATTTGCAATACCTGCGGGAACCACGACTCTAATGAGCGCACATGGATGACGTTTCCCGGAACTGATGTGTTCGCCAGGGTACCATTTCATGCTGCTCATACAATCTTGGAGACAGGTTATTGCTGGGTCATTTTATTTCATGCTGTTAGTGTTATGTCATTTTTTGGTGCATGTCTCTTTAAGAAATAATCCATTAGACTTCTTTAAAATATTTGCAGTTCCATGTTGATTTAACTCCTGTTCATGCCTATAGTTAAATTCTCAGAGCTTCGTGTTGAATAATTTTATGGAAGTTGCTGTCCTTTTTTTTCCCTATGAGAAATTGAACTTTCATTGAGAAAAAAACGAAAGAATACAAAGCCATCCAAAAAACCAAGCCCGCAAAATGAAACTCAACTAAAGTAAGGGGCTCCAATCAAGAAAAATGTGACCTAATGAATAATTACAAAAAGCCTTCGTCACCGATGCCTAAAGAGAAACATAGAACCTGACAAGGGACCAAAATCACCGGGATCCTCTCATCCCTATTATTCGTCTCATTGTAATTTGTTGCGACCAAAAGGCTAATCTTAAGTTGGATGGGGACAGGGCAACAGGGTTGGTGTGTACTGTTTGTGGTTTTTGTACAGATTTCCCTTGGGTTGGAAAACAAGCTGCATATTTCTTTTCCCTATATATATATAATAAAAATGAATATCTTTTTCATAAGACCAATCTTTACTCTTTAGATGAAATAAGTATTATTATTTTTTTTTTTTCAATTTGATGAATGATCTAATAGTTATGAGAAGTATATATGTATCTCTCATTTTGAACTAAAGAAGCTCCTTTCCCATCTTTAACTGCCATATGGTTGGACCGGACGTTAAGAAAGTTGAAGTAAGGTTCTTTAGTTTCATTTTTTTTTCTTAAAGAATACAATAGTCAGTCTATAATTTGCTGCTGGGAACATTCATTCACTTGAGTACTCGTAGAGCTTTCACTTTATTTTGACAGTTGAATTATTGTTTTTGGTCTGTATCCCTTTCACATGGCAGATCAGTCGAAACTTGATTTTGAGGCAAAGAAATTACAGAGTTATGTAAAAGATCAGTCCCTTTTGATTTCAGAAAAAGGTGCCCTTGCTGACAAGATCAGTCCAGGGGTGCTCAAATCATTAGTGACACTGACAGACAAACCAAAATAATTTTGCCCAATATGAATGAAGAGGTGGGAATTGAGTTCATCCAGGACCCTTGTTACTGATGCTTGTAAAAATTAAACTTTTGCTGTGACTTGGATGGAGAACTGATACTCGTGCAAGTGCCGAAAACGACCCAAGTACAATATTTTTTACTTGTTACTTACCGTATCGATTATTCATTGAATTGTGCTTGTTTGGGGTAGCATCAGATTGGATCATATCTCCAAATCTTGTTTGTGCTACAATATAATTTAAATGTAAGAACTGTGTGATTCTCTGATTATATTGAATTACATCTGCTCTCTAAATTGCTTGCAGGACTTTGTGAAATTTGACATTGACTCAGATTTTGCAGTCTGTAACTATATATATGTGTATATGTGTGTGTGAGAGGTAAATTTCAACCTTCAGCCGAGGAGTTAGATATCAATTACCGCTAAATTATGCTATGTTGGCAAATCATACTAAGATTGTGTTGCCTTTTTTTTTCTCTGTTGATTATGATGTTTTGAGGATTTCATGTTTTTTTTTGCTTCTCCTTTTTGCAAACATGGATTCTTTCCTTCCTTTTTAAGAAACGCATTCAGAAAGGAATTATTCTTTTTCTTTTATAAAGGGGCTTTGAAATCTTTTCATGAAGTTTACACATTTCTAATTCTAATGGGAATGTTATTTTGTAATTGTAGAGGCATGTTTAAGAAAAGAAAAAGAGTTCCATCTTTCTGTATATTTAACGTGTTAAAATATTGATCCAATCGAACCTTAAACATATCATTGATCGAAAACTGTCTGAATAATTGATGAACAATTTAAAGTCTAGCCAACAAAATGGTCTAACATTTTTATAGACTTATAGACTTAGTTAATTGTGAAATAATACATGTCAATTATCGCTCAATTTAACATATATAAAAATATATATTTGAACCAAGCAACTTTCGTTAATCAAGAATCGAGGCCTGAAGGCACATAAGGATTACAATGAGCGGTTCGATTAATTGTTCTTGGGATAAAGGCAAAAAACTCAATTTAACATACTTAATTATGTAATTAAACAATAGTTGAGAGTGTAAATGATGAAAAAAAATTGATATGTACTCTTTTTTACTTTGAGGTGTCGAAGTTCGATCTCTGCCCGCAATTGTTGAACTAAAAAAAAAAAAATTTGTAAAGAATAATAGTAGTTCCAAAAATAAAGAAAGAATTATAGTGGTTCCGAATGTTAATGATTTCACTTAAGAGGAGAGGAGAACATATACATTTATGAGTTATAAATTATAATATACTTTTAAACAACATGAGAGTCTTGATCGTGAAATGAATTCCATAACTCGCAACATTCTTCATCTTCTTCCTTCGATTTCCCCCTCATAGACAGCATCCCAAACGCCGTGCTCGGCGCCTGCATCAGATCCAGCGTCACATGCCCACCGCCATTTTCATCGTGCATCCTCTCCCAGCTCTGTTGCTGCTGCTGCTGCTGTTCGCAATACAACTCCTCCTGCTGCTGCTGCTGATGGAATCCAATGCCGCCGCCGAAATCATCCGCCGCCGTCTGGTTTGAGTGCCAGTCTCTGTCCAGAATCAGCTGGCGAGCGAGGATGGCGGCGCGATTCTCCGCTATAAGCTCTCGGAGCGCTGCGCTCGACCTGAGAGATAGCTCCGATGAGGTCGCCCATGATTCGTTCTTCGATGACAGAAGAGAGAGAGCACGTCCCGTCGGCGATGGTATGTATGCAATTCTACCTGTCATCGACTTGTTTTCTGCAATTCCCCCAATTTTTTAGGGCACAATTTTTCCATTACAAACCCAACGTCATTCTGAGTTTTACTTCAAATACAAACCTAAATTAAAATTTAATTAATAATAATAATAATAAGATTAAGGTTAGGGCCAATTCCATATATAACAATCTAACTACTACTATAAAAAATAAATAAAAAATCTAACCAAATTTACCCTAATATAAAAGTATTTTCTATATTATTTATAAAGTTTGTTGGTAGAATATAAAAATAGTTAATCATTGATAAACCCAAAATTCACATATTTATAAATTATTTATTTGGGTGACATGTATGTACAAATATAACAATTAATTTTATCATCCATTATAATTATCTTTTAAGGTTGAAATATCATTTTAATGCTATAATTTTTTTTCTCTTTTGATCTCTACCAATAAATTTTAAAAATTAGTTCATGTCCTTTAAATTGTTTTTACTTTTTTTTTTTCTTTATGAATTTAAGTGTGTAATACATTGAACTTTTAATTTTAAAATTGTGTTTGTTTTCTCACAAATTTTCTACCAAAAAGATTTGAATTGTTAGTAAAATTAAAAAAATAAAAACTATTTTGAAAATATTTATACGAAGTAGATAATAAAAGCAAATAAAATATCTCATAGAGGTCTAAGTAGGATTTATAGGATTTATAAGCTTAATTTTTTTTTTTTAAAAAAAATTGATTATAAGTATTAGACATTATTTAAAATAAAAAATTAAGAAATATAAGAAAGGCTTTTTAAAGTTATAGAACCTATTATATTTATGCTCAAATCTAAAAATTGAAACTAAAACTTGTAGTTAAATCTAATAAAAAAAAAAATTGAAAATATGAAGAGCAGTCCTTTTCTATCCCTTTCTCACTTTTAAAGTATGAAAGGAAAAACTAAAAATCGTCTTTCTTCATCTTCTCTCCTTTAATATTCATTGTGTTTACAAAAAAAAAAAAAAAAATTAATAATAATAATATCCTTTTCAAAAAAAGAAAAGAAAAAAGTAATAATTGGGAATTGGGGAATAGTTGCTAGTCGGGGGATAGGAACTGTGTTCTGTAAAGTGATAATTAAGTGCGATTCATAAAGTTGATTTGCTATACTCATCATTATTCATCAGCATGCTTTTATTATAAAGAAAAATCAAGTTCAAATTCCATATTGATTATTGCCAAAAAAGAATATTATCTTTTTAGTTTGGCTTTTACTTCTATTAGTAACCTATTTTGAGACTTCCAACTTTCTTATTACCTACAATATTTATAGAATATAATACTTCCATTAGCAATTCTGATTCACTTTCAAGTTTGAATCTTTTAGATTTAGAAATCTTGAATGAAAATAGTGTTTAAAAGTTTATTATAATTTCGACTATAATAACTCTCTCAGCTCTCAAACAACGGACTTTGGTACCTTGTGAGCAGTTCCTGGCTGCAACAGATTCATGAGAACTCTTTCTTCTTCTCTCATTATGGCCTGCTAATCTCCTCCTACAGCTCCTCTTTGAATCATCAAACTCAGAAATTACATGAAACCTAAAACCCAATTAACATTAATTAACTACTATTATATACTTAATTTCCTAAACAATCAAAATTATGAAAAATGCGAGCACCTGCTACACTGCTGGCAGAACCTCTGCTCTAAGCCAACAACCACAACTTTAGGAGCCTTCGAATGCATCTCGCAGACCCTATGTCTACGGTGGTACTCCTTAGCATTCACCAACGCCATGTGGCACCCCTCCACTTGACACCGTGGTACGGTGGTCGGAACTCCTCCCTCTCCGCCGTATAACCCCTTCCCTCTCTTCCCCATGACGGACGTCGGCTGCTGCGTCGCGCTGGCGTCCTCGAAGTAGTGCCTCTTCCCGAGCTTCAAGCACATCAGGTGGGGGTCTGGGTGGAAATGGCCACCGCCACCGGGGTGATGATCTCCGGCGTAGAGAACGGCGTGGTGGGGTTGTAGCCAGATGGGTTCGGAGCGGTCAGGGCAGATGGGCCAATCCATGTCGAAGCGGGAGGAAGTGAGCTCCCAAATGTTGTTGTGAGGCCATGAATTAGAAAGATGATTAGTGGCGGCGGCGGTGGGATTATTGGACTGTGCAATCAAGTTGCCGCAAATCTCCATCTCCATTTAGAAGTAGTTGTCTGCAAGATTTGCTCAATTGGGCATTGGGTGACAGAAGAAAGAAGGAGATTGGGAGTTGGGAGTTGAGGGATTTATACCAAAAGAAGGAAAGAAGAGGTTAATGTCGGGAAAAACAGAGTCAGAATTGCTTGTGACAATGTCGATGCAAATTGAAGAGTTGGGTTAAAAGTGAGTGGAAGAAAAGCTGCTGCAGAATTGGCAAGTGGGAAGAAATGAGATTGGCACGTGAGACTACTGTGTTGCCTGTGGTTTCGCACGTGGACCATCCTTTTTGTGTTAGGATTTGAATAGTCACAATTCAGCTAGATACAAAGAAAAATAAACACAGCTTGACAAGACTCCATAACCTCACTCATGTCTTATTACTTATTACTCTTGTGAGAGAGCAGAAATCATTGCCACTTTTGCTTGTCCTTGGATGTCAAATTCATATTCTTGCTGGGGTTTTGTGGCGCTGAGTGAATTATTATAGTCGATGAGTTATAATAGTTGTGATTAATAAATATTATTGTAGTTAGTATAGTTACTTTATTGACTATGAGTATAGTAGTCGGTAGGTCAAACGTAGACTGAGTTATCCACCAAACTCTAAATTGGTGTCTCAAATACCTCCATAAATTTTGAAATATCACATTCGCCAAAATGAGCATACCTTATGGATAATTGGCAATATATTTTTTTCTCTTAAGGTTGGAGGTTCGAATCCCCACATTTAATTATTATTGGAAGAAAAAAAAAAGCTAGATTATAAACAAATACCTCAAACTATGAAAAATATTTTAAAAATACCCTCACTATTAACAATACACACGAAATTATGACGTGAACAGTTGAATCCTAACTTGTAAGTGTGTGACACGTAAAAATGAAAAATGTGGACGTTTGAATTGTTAAAAAATCATGAAAACGTGAATATTTTATCTATTCTCCACCAATTTTGTCTTAATTTTGTTATATTCTATGATCTTTTCAATCAATAAAATAGGGTTACCGTCATTTTTTAAGACCTTAGACGTTCACACGTTTTTCATTTTTTCTATGTCACACAAGTACGAGTTATAATTTAAACATTCACGTCGGATTCGTGTATATCATTTACCGTGAAAGTATTTTTTAAACGTTTTTCATGGTTTAGTGATATTTTTTACCCTTTTAAAATTTTATGAGTATTTTTTAAATGAAACTCTAAATTCAACAGTATTTTTTTTTATATGTATAATTTAGCAAAAATAAAGTCATTATGGTGATCTCTTTAAATCAAATTTATGGTGAGAAAGGGTGGGGACATTCCACTTATTTTTTTCCAAAAATAAAAAATAAATAATAAGAAGAAGAAATTGATTACCTAATAGAATGATATTGATAGGCTATTATATTTGTTGTATCCTCCATCTTGGGCATCAAAATCTGGAGCTCTACTTTTCAGGAAAACAATTTGGAAAAAAAGAAAAATATGTAGCTCTTGAGATTACACGTTTCACATGACAGACTTATTTCAATAATAGATAATGACACACATGATTAGACTACTGAGACAAAATTAATTTAAGTTAAAAAAAAAAAAAAAAAAATTTTTAAATATTGTTCTTCATTAGTGAATATATTTTTCTTTTTTATGGAACTCATTTGAATATCATGCTTCAAACTTTAAAAGATTAGTGTTTTTTTTATTATTTCATTTTAGATTCAATAGAATGAACGTGAATTATGTCCTAATGATATTCTTTTGTGTCAATAATTAAGAAGTTGCAGGTCAAAGCGAGCATGGCTCAACTGTCATATATATGTGTTGACGACTAAGAGGTTGGTAATTGGAATCACCGACTACAATGAAGGATGGTAAGATTAAGAGTGCGTTTGAATTAACTTCTAAAATAATGTTTTTTTTTTAATTATTAAAACCACTTAAGTAATTAAAAGGTATATGAAGCTCAGCTAAGTAATTTGAAGAAAGTAAGAAAATAATAAAATAAGAATTAAAAAAAAAATCATTAAATGCGAGTGATAGAAGAAGACAGAGACTGAAAAGTATAAAGAGAGAGAAAAAAGAGAGAAAGGAAGGGGGAAGGATGTAGGCCATACACGTGTCAAAGGGTGGGGTCCACGTTAAGATCTTCCCAAAAACAGCAAAGATTGACCCAGTGTGCCTGATTGTGACCACTCCTCACTATTCTCTTTGAAGCCCCCCTCATTTCTTTTTTTTCTTTCCTATATATTTATAAATTCACAATTTTAAACATTCAAATCATATTTAATATCTAAATCTTTTTAATATTTTTATTTATTAATTTTTTCAATTTTTACTACTATCTCTATTAAATCTATTTTGATCTAGTTTTAAGTTTATTAAGATAAAATGACTCGAGATAAATAATATGTACTCCTTTTTTTAAAGTCAGAACTTCAAATTTTCTACTAAAACAAATTAAAAGAAATATCAATATTTCTTTAATTTTGTGTTTGGCCTAACCACAATTATATTTTTGTATATGAAACTAAAAACATATCGAGTCAACGTACTAAGTAGATCTTTTTTTTAATTTAATAGTTCCGGTGGGTTGAAGATTTGAATATCTAACCTTTTTGTCGACATAATTAAAAGTTCATGATTTTTTTTAATTAAAAAAAGAAGTTTGAAATTTTTTAATCTCCTATCTTAAATATTCGTAGAAAATAAGTGATGAACTACCCAATTATACTGGAATGAACTTTTATTAATTTGATTATATAAATTATAGTTAGATTTAAGTGAGCCAATTGAATTATTCTGTTCTTGATATTTTATAAAATTAATATTATACTTTTTTTTTATTACCTCTTTTCACATTGTTTGCTGCCTTACATTGCACTGACTACACTGTGATTCTCTGCATGCTGCCAAACCCAACCAACATATTAATAAACAAATAAATACGTAAAAGTTGACCAAGTCATTCTCCAATTAAATATTTAATATATTTTGGAATTTATAAATTCGTTGATTTTTATACTCTTTTTTTTTTTTAATTGAGTAGATTTTGTCAACTTATTTTGCCTATCATGATCTAAAATTGTTTTATGTTTCTAAAACATTACTTGTAATTTTTGAAGAGGTAATATCTTCAGTTATTTGTAGAAAAAAAGGAATAACTTTAACTGGAGATTTTAAATATTACTCACACTATAGAATAAATTACCTTAATATTGTGAGATTTTCCAAAAATAATCAAACTTAACTATGAATTAAAATGTTGTGCGTAAAAGTCGATGAGTGAGATAAATCTAAAAAAACTTAAAATTATCGTCAACATGAGTATAGCTCAACTGACATATCAAGTATGTATCATCGATCAAAAGATCAGTGATAAAACATCAATACGAATGACCAAAAACAAAGTTTTGTTGTATATGGACTTTCTCTATTATGTTTTTTATTTGAGACTTTATTTTAGCTCATTCCGTTTAGTTTTTATAATATTTGTTGTCCTAAACTCTAATCTGTAACTTCGTACTCTCTCTTCAAAAGATAATAAATTATTTTTTCGAAGTTTTTGTACGGATGATCCACCCTTCAGAGTTTGACCTTCTGAAATTTTATGTTTTTTTTTTACCTTCTGTCGTGATAAGCAAGTGTCCTCATCCTGTGAAAAAGCATTTGTATCATTCGTTTATCACTAGAGTATCACAGTTGTCTTCTTGTAATCTCGCTCAGTTGACTTTGTGCACTTGTTTATCACGAGAGAAGGTCAAAAAACATAAGTCTTAAAAAGTTGGGTTAAAAAATCTCATGCACTTCGAAGGGTGGGTCATCGGTACGAAAACCTCTTGTTTTCTCTCTTTGCTTGTAGACGTAGCTATGAACTACATAAATTTATACGTTATTTTTTGTTTGTTCGATTTATTTCTTCCATAACTATCTTATAGATCAGAGGTTCGAAATTACTAGTTAGTAACTTAGATGAAGTAAATTAGAATAAGTTTTAAAAGTGAGGAAGAAATAGATTTAATTTGAGATGGAGAGGGGGGGCCCAAAGAAGAGACAAGAAGTCTGATAAGATTCTGCCACGTGTACGGCGGGGAAAACAGCGAAGACAAGTATATCTTGGGAGTACATGTCCAAAGATCTCTCCAATCTGATTTTGCATAACAAATGTCAATGTTGTTTTGTGTAAAGGTCAAAACCGTAATTTCCTTTTGGGAAGGCAGTGACTGGGTGTTCGACACGTGTACATCATATCCCAATTATTTTTATTTATTTATTTATTAATATGTAAAAAGAAATCTGCAAAATGTACTCCAAAACACACAGATTGAAGTATGATGAGATTACATTGTTTCTTTTAATGAAACATATGAGATAGATTTCGCAAACTCTGATTTAATCTTAAAAAAAAAAAAAAACAATATCTTTTTGCCGTCAATGTAAGAGAAAGAGGGGACCATTAATATCTGCAACTTGTTTTTTAATGTTGATTAACAAAAATCATAAACAAATGTAAATTCTAATGTTTCTACCATCATTAAACTACTCCAGTTATTCTAAATTTAAATGTTCGTGTTTTCAAGTTTCATAAATAATTTTTAAGTTTTTTTTATTATTATTTATAAACATTTTGTTTTCTACTTTCATCTCATGTTTCATATTCTTCTATCCATATTTTAAAAACTAATTTATTATTTGTAGCATTTTTTTTCTCCTTAAGAATAGTAAAAACTATAATAAAGAAAAGAAAAATAGTTATCCAACCAAACTTTTATTTAGTCAATTTTTGTCTATTTGGTTAGCTTATTCGGAAGAGTATAGTTCAACTGACATAAGACTACGTCAATAAGAGTATAGTTCAATTGAGATAAGACTTAATTCTATGTCAATAAAAGTATAGTTCAACTAAGATAAAGACTTAATTCTATGTCAATAAGAATATCGTTCAACTGACATGATCTATATACTAGTGACCAAAAAAATTTAGGTTAAAAAAAAATAAAAAATAATTATTTAATGAAGGTGGGTAAGAGAAATATTTTGTTTTTGGATTAAATTTGTTTTTACAAAGGATTTAATTTATTATTGAGTGAGGCAAAATTGGATGGTAAAAATAAGAAAGAGTGAAAAAAAAGAAGATGTTCCATCAAGGTGAGTCAAGATGGGGCCCTTAATATTTGGTTTAGTGATGGGTGAAGTCATAAAGGAAAGAGAGGTGGGTCCCTAAACCCTATTCTCTCTGCCAAACTATTTACTCAAAGTGCTTTTTCCTTTTTGCATTTGTAATTGCTTCCCCCAAGGCCCAAACTACTCCAATTATTTTTGCTTCTCTCTCCTCTCTAGTACCAATTGCCATACCATTTATTTTTCACTCCCTTTTTTTTCGGGAGAATTTTTAGTACATCAGTAGTATGTAAATTTTTCATACCACTGTCTTTAAATAAATGCCACGTGACATTTAATAGAGGATCGAATCATCAATCTCTAAGATATTAATTCATGTTTTATCCATTGAACTACGTTCGAATTGTATGATAAACGGTTTAGTACAAAAAAAGTGATGTTGACATGTACTACCTCACAAGAAGTCGGAAGTTTAATTCTCGCTCTCATATTCGTTGGGTGATGCTTATTACTTTTATAACTATGAAAGAAACATTTTTTTTTTCTTTCTTAGGATTTTCCAACATTTTTGGAGGCGAGGACAGACTACATGTGCAGTCAGCCCAAATTAGTAATATAATACGGGCCGAGTAGAGCGGCCCAGTATATTCTGGCATTTTCCCAAAACTCCCCTACCGAGACATTACCCTTTATTTAACTTTAAGAATCATAGTTGGAATCCAATCGAAGAAATTTATTCAACTTTTGAGAGAGTAAAAAAGTGCTTATATTACCACTAAAACTACTTTTACAATTTGTTAATAATGTAAGGCTAGCCAATCAAAACTCTTTTTCAAACTTTGGAATAATTTTAGTCCAATTGGACTTGTGTCTATCTGGTAGTTGAAGTTTTAAAAGTGACAATTTATTCGTGTTGAATTGATGATTTGTTGACTAATAAAAAAAAATAGCATGATAGGGTTGAGTTCACCATTTTGAATTTTCGCGGATGAAATAGACATTAACCTAAATTTTAGAGATAAAAAATATATTTTATCCTAAAAATTGTTTTAAAAAAAAAACTCTTAACTTCAAGAGTGAATATATAATAACAATTAGTACTTTAGATGTTGTATCAACAATTAATAGTGATTGCACAACAATTAAAACCAACTACTTATAAGATTTTTTTTTTTTTTTATATTCGTGAGTGTCTGAGTCATCTTATGTGGTCATGAAAACATATAAGAAATTGAACGATGGTTTTTATAGTTCCTACACCATTCATGACCACTAGATCAACTAATGATATGTGGAAGATAAATTGTAAGAATACTTCAGTTATGTATCCAATCATTGTGAAGCATATATATTTTTAAATCGAATAATTTGTTGTGGTGTATACTATAGAGTGGGTATGTAACCCAAGAAGTAAGATGACATAAAACTTTTTTTTAACTTTGAGTCATCTTCACGTAGAGAGGTGAGCAAAAACAAGAGAGGGAGGAAGCAACCATCATAAATTCTAACAACTACTCCTCCTTTGCTTCCGACACTTCAACTTAAACTAACACACACATCCTTATCATTTACTCTTTCACATTTCTCCCACTACAACCTCCTCTTTTTTCCCACAATTTGGTCTTATTTTTCGATCTTTTTTTCTCTAGTTCAATCTGAGAGTTCGGACCTCTTACTTCTTTGTCGAATTAACATATTTTATGTTGTTGAGTTATGTTTATGTTGACTATTTTTTACTGACTTTAAGAGATCTCGTCAATCATAAATTTCAAAATTTCACTATTTAAAGCTTATGCTTAATTTTACGAATTACAAATTAACAATTTAAATCTAAGTTTTTCTCACTCATTATTGTTTTATACTATACAATAACGAGAGATGTTATTCATGAACAAACCAATAGAATAATGCATTATCTAAAAGCTTTATATCAAATAGTCCCTATTACGTGAGGATATTTTTTTATAAAAAAATTTAGTCTTTAATATTTTAAAATTCTCAAATTTACTCTTAGGCTACGTTTACGTCCCTCCCAACCTAATGAATCAATGGTAATTCTGTCGGTGGGATCCACATTAATTACGTTAGAGGATGTTACCAAAATTTGCAAACATAATCCAAGTGAGAGTCGAGTTTGTAATCTCATTACCCTATTTCTCTCCCACTTTGGGGGCTCACTGTGATTAACATTCAAGATTACATGGGTCCCACCATTTTGTTTCCTTTCCCTGTTGCCCCTTTCTCTCTCCCTTGAGATTTTCATTATCATCTCCTTTACTTTTTTCTCCATTTCAGCTTTTTCTTCCTCTTTCTTCTTCTTCCCTACTCCGGCCAATCTTGTCGCCGCCGCCCACCTCTCTCCGACCAATATCGTCACGACTCATATGTTAGAGTTTCTTTTTCTTAAAAAAAAAATGAATTTTCTTATTGTTTCTCTTTCAAGCAATGAATTTCATTTTTCTCTCTCTTCCAAGAAATGAGTTTTATTTTTCTTTCTCCTCAAAGAAGTGAGTTTTCTTCTTCTTTCAACAAATTCTTTCAGGCCTCCCCGTTAATCTCATTCCTCTTTTTTCTCCACAAATTTTTTAATCCAAAACATGTAGAGACAAAAGAAAAACTCATTTTGATATATATAAAAAAAAAAAAAAAAAAAAAAAAAAAAAAAAAAAATTGTTGACATTGGATAAAGATGAACAAATTGTGGAGAAAAGAGATAAACTCATTACTTTAACGTTGAAACCTTTGAAAATGGAGGGTTGTTTTTCTTTTGTGGGGAAGAAACATAAATGGGTTAGTGGAGGAGGGAAAAGATTGAAGCTACAATGACGAAAAACGAATAAAGAAGAGAGAATAAACGGAAAGAAGTGAAGATTCATGTTGAAAAATGAGTTCACGAGTCTACACACGAGTAACACTCGAAAAATAAGTCAACCCACAATTCTGAGTATCCACACGAGTAACGCTTCGGAAACGAGTCAACACACGATTAAAGCGAGAGGATATTATGGTAAATTCATGAATGATTACGTGCAAGTAAACACCATCAATGAAATTCATATTACGTTTGAATTAACCTTAATTAAAAACTATCAAATATAAATCGATTACGATTGAAGTCTTAACCCATTACAATTAATTTATTACGATTATTGGGTAAAATCCATTACGAAATACAAGTGATCAACATGACCTTAATCAATTAAAAAAAAATAATTAGGCATCTCGTAAAAAAAACTGTTGACACTTCAATATGTTAAATTATTAGTTTAATTAAGTATTAACCTATTTGAATACGTGGGTATACCATTTTAACATGCCATATGAAATATTAAATTTTGTTAAATGACGGATCAAATCTTCGTAAGGCATGATCATGTGTGTCTAGATATATTTAATAAAATAATTGAAAACCTTTAGGGGCCGTTTGGCCCACGGAGTTGGGAGGAGTGGAGTTGTGGGGAGTAAAGTTACTCCCCGTTTGGCCCAAGGAGTTGTTTAACTCGGACAAAAAATATCAACTCCCCAGACTTCTACAGTAATTACTATTCAACTCTCCTTCATTTTCCTCTCTTTCTCTCTCTTCCTTTTAAAATATTTTTTTAATTATTTTTAAAAAAACATAATTTAAACCAAAGGTGTAAAATGACTAAAAATGCAATTCAACCTATTTTTTATTTTAAATATAAATTAAGTTGTTGAATTAAAAGTTAAAATTGGTACTTAAACAAAATTTAAAATGTAGTATTCAAGAAGAAATAAAAATATAGCTTATTTGGATTCACTTAGATTAATGGATTAAAATCTTTAAAATTCACATGTAATAGTTAATCGACTATTGTACGACTATTTGTTTTATTTCAAATTCGCATGTAATAGTTAATCGATTATTGTACGACTATTTGTTTTATTTCAAAACGATCCAAATAAAATGAATAATTAATGTGAGTGATATTGAAAAAATAAGGTGAAGTATGGCCGTCAAAGTTATTTTGGTTATCTTCCAATAAATTTGTAAAGGATACATAAAATAAAAAAACACAAAAATCGTATTCTTAAAATTTATTGTAAGAAGTTCTTGATAATAAAAATATGAAAAAATTATAGAAAATAGGTTCTAGGTGTAGTGCATATGAAATTACGAGTTTAAATGGGTGGAAGCGAGGAAGAACGTGTTTAACACATAGATATGTTTATGTGTTTTTTTTCTTTAGAGAAATTTATAAAATATACTTACACTAAAAAACAAAAAAAAATCTCATTTTTAAAATTCATAAAATTAAAAAATTAAAGATTGAGTCTTTAAAAAATAATAATAAATATATATTATTGATAGTCAAGGTAAGAGAGATTACAAAATTAATGTGAGGTATTGTGTTCAAAATTATTTTTTGTTATCTCCAAAAATGTTTTAGAAAGTAGATAAAATAAAAATAAAAAACTGCATTGTTAGAATTTATTAGGAAAAATCCTTAATAAGGAAAATTAGAAAGTTTGTAGAAAAAAAAAATTGTGTCGAAAGAATTAGTAAAATAAACTCAGAAAGGTTCAACAACTCCGTGTCAAAAAAATATGAAAAATTATAGAAAAAAATTGTAAAAACAAAAATAGCTAAAATAAATCATCATCGTTGAAATACTGATTTACGGGTGAAGTGGATTTATATGGGAGGCAGAGAAACATGTGTTTGACACATGAATAGACTATACTGAATAGACAATCTTATAATTCATAAAATTAAAGATGAGTCCTAACAAAATAAATATATATATATATATATTTGTTTTTTTGATAATCAATGTGAAAAAATAATGTCAAATATTGTGCTCAAAATTATTTTTGTTGTCTTCAAATTTTTTTTGTCAACATAGATAAAATAAAAATAAAATATTTCATTTTTAGAATTTATTGGAATTGAAAGAAGTTCTTAATATGAAAATTTTGAAAGTTTGTAGAAAAAAATTGTGTAGAAGAAAACAGCTAAAATAAACTCAGACTTCACAACTCCGGACTAAACAACTCCCTGCTCCAAACACACCACAAACTTCAGAACTCCAGACTAAATAACTCCCTGCCCCAAACAGACATACCTCAGAACTCCCCAGACTAAACAACTCCCCAGACTAAACAACTCCAGACAAAACAACTCCAACTCCCCCCAACTCCTTGGGCCAAACGCCCCCTTAATACATAGAGGATCAAATTGAGAATTTTTATAAGAGTGAAAAAAAATATATTTATTTTATCATATTATATTATATATGGCTAAATCAATGTATTTTTTATTTATTTATTTATTTATTTAGAATAGACTTAATTCTTAAAATAAATAGTGAATCATATATATAAGAATATATTTTTGTAATGAAAATATATATAGCTTGGTTTAAACTTATCAACTAATCCACCTGAATCAATCTACTAATCACCTGAATCTATTTACTAATCATCATTCAAATTTGGACAACTATTTATTTTTTAATATTAAAAAAAACAAAAGGGGAAAAGAAAAGGTGAAAGGGAAGGTTGTTCCACCAAACTGTCAATATTTAAAAAAATTAAATCGTTAAGTAACGAGCAGAGAAAGATGAACCTCCCAACAATAACGTAAAATTTCACTTATCAATAATCCAAAAACTAAAACTAAAACCCATTTTTTATCTTATATATATTAATTAAATAAAGCTTTCATTTCTCTTACTTGTTTCTATATGCCAATGTTTCGCTCCCTTCTGTTGGTTCTATTCCTCCTCTCCTCACCACCCCAACACCACACCGCCGCCGTGACTTTCCGGCCAAATTCCATTTCACGACAATTGCGCGTGTCCCACACGTTGCATGAACCCCATGCAACGGCGCGTTACGTATTTTTCCCTGGGAAGCCACGGTGGACGCGGCGAATGCCAATGGTGCTAACGTACGCTTTCTTCGAGGGAAATTGGATCTGCAACTTGAGCTTAGAAGAAGTCAAACTCGCATTTCATAAGGCGTTTTCCAAGTGGGCCCAAGTGATTCCGATCAGCTTCGAGGAGACCGACGACTATGGATTCGCCGACATTAAAATCGAGTTTTACAGAGGCGATCATAGCGACGGGCAGCCGTTCGACGGCGAGCTGGGGGTGTTGGCGCATTCGTTTTCGCCGGAGATTGGGAGGCTCCACCTGGATGCGGCGGAGACGTGGTCGGTGGATTTCAAGACGGAGAAATCGGCGGTGGCGATTGATTTGGAGTCGGTGGCGACGCATGAGATTGGTCATTTGTTGGGGCTGGGTCACAGCTCGGTGAGGGAATCGGTGATGTACCCGAGCTTGAAGCCGAGGGAAAAGAAAACGAATTTGGAACTTGATGACTTGGAAGGCATTCGAGCTTTGTACGGATTGAATCCCAATTTTAAGTTTGAATCTTTGGAATTGGAGTCTGACACGTCTGCCAATCTGCCACCTCTAATTTCCACGTCTACAATCTCCTTCTTCTTATTCTTATTTTTCACTCCTCATTTCTGACGCTTCAAAATTTATAAAATCTTTTACACAAACTATATTTATATTATTGCAATTGAAAGAAAAGAAAAAAAAACATTGTAATTATAATTTTCCTCTCTTTTAATTCCAAATTACCTCTTGCACCAACCTCTCTCAACTACATAGGATGGTTTGTCTTCTATAGAAGGACTCTACATGCATTTGTTTCGTGTTAGTAGGAGTTAAGATCACCAATGAAATTATTGTCAGGATAACACGCTCAACCAATTTGACTAAAGAACGTGAACTTAAGCATAGTTAAACTTGTTGGGATACATCTTCGACCAAAATGTCAAAGGTTTTGAATATCTCTACCTCTACTTGTTACGTGAACTTAAGCATAGTTAAACTTGTTGGGATATTGTTACGATAAATCAATAACAAAAGCAAATAAGCGCAAAAGAAATCGATACAGATTTACGTGGTTCACTAACGTCGTGTTAGCTACGTCCACGGACAGAAAGGAGAGTAGTATTACTACGAAATAGAAGAGAATTACAAATGAACAGATAGGGACAGCTGAAGTCATTAGAAGATTTATATATGACACATTTTTAATGACCTAATCTAAAATGGGTCAAAGCCCAAAACGGATAAGTAAAAATTCAAATCATATTTTTCATTTAGGGGCGTTGCCCCCATACCCCCACCACGGCGATTTGTCCATGGACCCCGACTCGTTGACCCCATACCGACCAGTCATAGAGGGTCATAACAAATTCAAGACATTCCAATAGGATATATCTTCGACCAAAATGTCAAAAAAAATTTAATATCTCTACCTCTACTTGTTACGTTGTTAAACTAAATAAAGAAGGTAAATTGTAAAGTTTACAACTTCATCTTAGAGTGTCTCACAACTTAAGGTGTAATACCATGATTTGGAACTTTGTCTTTTAATGTCACTTGATATTGGATCTATTTATTTAAGAGAAAATTACAATGCTATCTCAAAATAATAATAACAATAATGCATTAAAAACTCAAATAATTAAATTAACAGAGCCATCCAATAAAATAGCTTATTCAATTCTCAAATATGTGTGTAAGAAAATCAAAATCTTCTTGGGTTGCCTGGATATAACTCTCAAACAACCAAGCCGTCGAGCTTAATTTGAATTTCAACACATAACATCCTTGAGAAGCTTGTAACGGCGGGGAGCCGGCCGAGGCGACGGCGCACCGCCGGAGCTTCTCTCTCTTTGATGTGTGATTTTGTGGTGGCTAGACCCCTTTTGGCCGGATGTGGTGGCATTAACAGACTTCCTTGCAGCAGAGCCACGGCCGCCGCCGCTTCTCTGTTCACTTCTGCACCAATCGCACACTTCAATTGCCTCCTCTGATTTCCCGTAGTAGTAGTTACTGCAATAACTGAACCCCTCAACATCCATTAATCAATTTGACACAATCACGATTAAAAGAAAAATCAAATACAAATTCAAATGTAGGAGTTGTTTTGTTTTTCTATAATAATAAAGACAAAGTAAACCTAGTTTAGTATTAGTTGACACGTGCTCATTCTCAGACGGAAGTTCAATCTTTCACTCAAAAAAAAGTTACAGAAACAAGAAACAAGAACGTTATGAAACAAGTTGATAATTTGAAGAAATGTCTTACGAATGTTGGAAGCGGTTGGAGCAGTTGGCGCAGCGGAAGAGTTTGGCGGGAAAACCGAGGTCACCGCACAAGCAACAGAGGAGGGGGTGAAGAGGAAGAGTAGGATGATCGAAATCCATGAGGATGAATATGATGAAATTGGGGTGGTGATTAAATAATGGGCGTGTGGACCTCTTCATTTTTGTTTTATTTTGACAGCCTCAACATCTTCACTTCTCACTTGTCTTCCTTTGCCGACTTTTTTTTTTTTTTTTATAATGTGTAACGTACACGCGGAATGCCATATTTGTGTACTTTGGATAACTCTCATTCATATGTTTGCCACAAGATTCCAACTTAACTCTCATCTTACATGTTAATTATCTCTTACTTATGTTATGCATAACAAAACAAATAATAAAAAACCAAATCGTCGTTCATGCTTTTGTTTACACACATATATGTTTTATAGCATGGAGTTCCATCTTATATTGTGAGTGAGTTTCATTCATCTTTATGATGTAGGATCCTCAACATGATATCTCTTTGAGTTCACTATTCTTGGGTCGAATCCCCAATTTTGGACCGAATATCTGTTTTGGCTTTGCGGCCTCTGATACCATGTTTGATATCATAGGATTCCATTTTAAAACCGATTGACAGTAAAAGTAGTAACTCATGTATTTTATATTGCGAGTGAGGTTCTTTTATCTTTCTAATGTGGGATCCTCAACAATATGGAAACAATCTGTGAACCTCCTAAATTTTTAAATGGAGCATAATTCAATTGTTAGAAACATCTTAAAATCATAAGGAGGATAAACTTTCCCCAACCAATTACTTGGTTTTTTATTTAATGTAGTACGCATATAACTTTTTTAAGTTCTTAGTAAGTATGATAGGTAGGCATTGGGGAATAAAAAACACCTACTTTTTGTTAGGAGTTACAAACAATATTATGCATTGGTTAGATAAGGAAAAAATCTTTGGTATATAAGGGGGACAATTATCTCCAATGCTATGAAGCCTTTTGGGTGAAACTAAAAGCAAAGTCATGAGATTTTAGGCCCAAAATGAATAATATCAAACCATTGTGTAGATGTCTGGGTTTTGTTGTCCTTAACAGTGGTATCAGAGATATGTCCCTGACTTAGAAGGCTTCAACTAATCTAAAGGATGCAATCATACCTGATTGGTTGAAAATGGTGATGGGGATGGTGTAGCTTGTAAGAGTCCCTGGGCAGTAGGAAGCTGATCAGACAAGCCCAACGCAGCAAGCTTTTCGTCCTCCATTAATGTGCCAGAAGAAAGATGAAGCGGGGCAGCATACTACAACCACAAATAAGTTAAAAGAGTAGAAAAACAAGAACAGCAATTCCAATAAAATAGAACAGCAGAGAAAAATTGTCTAGTCTGGGGATCGCATGGTTAGGCCATCTATTTTTGCTAACTGAAAAATATTGACAAGCCATGTTTGTAAAATACTCGAGTGTCGAATAAAAATATTGACAAGCCTCCAATGACATAGTCATAATTAGAATCATAGTGAATTCATTGAAGGGATGACTATTTGAGGGTTCCAATGACATAGTCATAATTAGAGTCATAGTGAATCTGTGGTTGAGTTTTGTTGGTTGCTCAAATGTAATTCGGAGGGATGACTATTTGAGAGGGTTCCAATGACTATTTGAGAGGGTTCCAATGACATAGTCATAATTAGAGTCATAGCGAATTCGTGGTTGAGCTTTGCGGCTATCTCAAGTATAATTCGGTTGAATGACTATCTAAGGGTCGTGGTTGAGCAAAAGTATGCTCAAGTGTAATACGATCCTATCTGAGGGGAAGTCAAGGTGATACTTTGTTCGAGGGGAGGATTGTTGGGAACAAAGTAGGCTTCAGTATGATACTTTGTTTTAGGGGATGATTGTTAGAAGTACACACAATATCCCACATTGACTAGATAAAAGGAAAATCTTAGGTATATAAGGGCAATTTTCTATAATGGTATGAGGCATTTTGGGTGATAACCAAAAGCTTTTGGTTAGTTTTTTAGTGAAACCAAAAGCAAAACATATCATATCATGCATAAAAATAAAACAACCACTTTGAAAGAATAATAGAAAACTTGATTTATAGCCCTAAACTTAATTAATAAGTTTATCAATTTTCACCATAATCTTTTGATTTCATCAAACCTTAAGGACTAAAAAAGTCTCTTTTGAAACTTCAGAGACCAAATGATAATATCGTAAAGAGTGGGATAGGTGACTCCAGTAAATTAATGGGAAAATTATATTTTTGGTTCATGAAAGTCCATTTAATCCTTAAATTTTAAATGTGTAAATTACATTTTTGGTCCATCCGGTTTGGATTTGGTAGCATCTAGGTCTAACCATGCGATCCCCAGACTAGACAATTTTTCTCTGCTGTTCTATTTTATTGGAATTGCTGTTCTTGTTTTTCTACTCTTTTAACTTATTTGTGGTTGTAGTATGCTGCCCCGCTTCATCTTTCTTCTGGCACATTAATGGAGGACGAAAAGCTTGCTGCGTTGGGCTTGTCTGATCAGCTTCCTACTGCCCAGGGACTCTTACAAGCTACACCATCCCCATCACCATTTTCAACCAATCAGGTATGATTGCATCCTTTAGATTAGTTGAAGCCTTCTAATTTGGATAACATCATTTTGCTTATCGGCTATTTCTTGTTACTGCAGCTTCCTGCAGGTATCCCTAATATAGGAAGTCTTGTTGTTATCAACCAGAAGCTTAATAGTTTGGGATTGCACATCCATTTTCAGAGGTTTGGAGCTTATGCTATTTCTACCCTTTAGTTTAAGCAATTATCCATGGTAAAGCTACTCTTGGTAGAAATACTTGTGCTCTAAGAAGCACTGACACAGACACGGCGATACGCCAATTTTAAAAAATGTAGGTACAGATACGTTGGGGGCACATTATATTTTATATATTATTTTTAGATAATATATGTGTATATATTGTCATAGTAATACTTCAAAATAAATTAGTCATCCATAATCATACAAATTAAAAGAAAGTAAATGAGGATGATGTGAAATTAAGGGGAGAGAGCAAAGAATAAAAACGTAGGGTTTTTTTTGTTTGTTATTTTAATTTAAAAGGTTGGGCTAATTATTGGGTTATATTTATTAAAAAAAAATAAAAAGTTAAAACTATTGGGTTATTGGGCTTTTAATGAACAGTCACAAATTTAAGAAAAAAAGTCAAGGAGTGTCCGCCCTAAAATGAATAATTAAATAACAGGACACCAATTTTGCCGTGTCGGACACGTGTCCAAAACAGACACTCCACCTAGAATGGAGTGTCCGTGCTTCCTAGCTTGTTCTTATATCTCTTCTCTTGCACATGTTACAGAGCAGTTCCAATTGCAATGGATAGAGCTGTCAAAGAGATCGTTTCTGGTATTGTGCAGCGTAGTGTCTCTATAGCTACCCAAACGACAAAGGAACTTGTTTTGAAGGTCTTCTCTATAAGTTGACTTGATTTAAATTGTTTTTTAAAAATGATCCGACCTCATCATGCAATTCTCCTTTTGCAAATGATTGACAAGCCTCCAATCATATGTCCCTGACTTAGCCATGTTTGTAAAATACTCGAGTGTCGAATAAAAATATTGACAAGCCTCCAATGACATAGTCATAATTAGAATCATAGTGAATTCATTGAAGGGATGACTATTTGAGGGTTCCAATGACATAGTCATAATTAGAGTCATAGTGAATCTGTGGTTGAGTTTTGTTGGTTGCTCAAATGTAATTCGGAGGGATGACTATTTGAGAGGGTTCCAATGACTATTTGAGAGGGTTCCAATGACATAGTCATAATTAGAGTCATAGCGAATTCGTGGTTGAGCTTTGCGGCTATCTCAAGTATAATTCGGTTGAATGACTATCTAAGGGTCGTGGTTGAGCAAAAGTATGCTCAAGTGTAATACGATCCTATCTGAGGGGAAGTCAAGGTGATACTTTGTTCGAGGGGAGGATTGTTGGGAACAAAGTAGGCTTCAGTATGATACTTTGTTTTAGGGGATGATTGTTAGAAGTACACACAATATCCCACATTGACTAGATAAAAGGAAAATCTTAGGTATATAAGGGCAATTTTCTATAATGGTATGAGGCATTTTGGGTGATAACCAAAAGCTTTTGGTTAGTTTTTTAGTGAAACCAAAAGCAAAACATATCATATCATGCATAAAAATAAAACAACCACTTTGAAAGAATAATAGAAAACTTGATTTATAGCCCTAAACTTAATTAATAAGTTTATCAATTTTCACCATAATCTTTTGATTTCATCAAACCTTAAGGACTAAAAAAGTCTCTTTTGAAACTTCAGAGACCAAATGATAATATCGTAAAGAGTGGGATAGGTGACTCCAGTAAATTAATGGGAAAATTATATTTTTGGTTCATGAAAGTCCATTTAATCCTTAAATTTTAAATGTGTAAATTACATTTTTGGTCCATCCGGTTTGGATTTGGTAGCATCTAGGTCACTGAGATTTCAAACACAACAATTTTACAGGTTTGTATTTATAGCGTTTTTTTGTCCATTTCTCAGCTTTTTCGTTGGTTACTAACAGAAAGCTAACGTGACACCAATTTTTTTTTTTTTTTATTAAAATAATATTTTTATAATTAAGCTCATAAAGTTATGTATTCACCACAGACTACAACTTACTTGTCTCGACTTTACTCATCTTCAACGTCTATGTTGTAAGCATTATTAAGATAAACTATAATTAGGAAAATAAAAAACCTAATGATGCATCAAGATCTTTGAATAATATGACTTTCACATATTATAGACCAATAAACACATACGATGCCTTGATCCATGACAACAGTAGATCTTCGAGCAATCACCAAGATTTGAGTTTATCTCCCTTAACTCCTTCTTGTTTCACGAGCCTTTAGGGATGAAGTGAAAAACTTTACTTAATGTAGATAGATAGATGACCAATTCTCTATTAGGTTTTTTTTTTTTTTTTTTTTGGAAGTACATCAACCATCAATGTGTTAAATTTAGGAAACTGTCTTTCATTTCATTACCCAATAAAATTTATTTTTTATTTTAATTAAACCAATAATATGATAATTACACATGGACTATAAAAATATACACGTACATACTTTCTAATGAACTTTGTATGTTTAAGTCTAACATATATATATATACACATGAGCATTGAATTAGTAAGGTAAGCAAGCCACCTCTTGGGTGTGGGTCTCATGGAGAGAATATGTGTAGCTTAAGTGGTGTCAACATATATATATATTTATATATATATATATATACGAGCATAGAATTAGTAATGTAAGTGCCAACAAGAACCTAGCTCAACTGACAAAGAGAATATATGTGTAACTTATGTGGTGTCATTTTGCTCTGATTTTGCATTGATAAATAATTAACATGTATGCTTAAATCTACCAAATAAAAATAAAAACTAGTCTATTTGTCATATATATAGTTAAATATGTATTATGTTAATTTACAAAAATATGAAATTGGTAATCTATTCTAAAATAATAACTTGAGTACACTTTTGTTTTTTTGATTGAAATAATAACTTGAGTACACTTAATTAGGTTATATTAATAACGTATACTCTCCATCAATAAATTTGTCTCCAAAAAGTTTGAAATACTAAAAAAAAAATGAAATACATTATTCGACCATTTAGTAGGCATGTATGCCAAAATTGACAAATGATACATGTGAATATAAAAACAATCGTTATACGAACAAAGAAGAAGTTAAGATTTAATGAATAGTCTTAAACTCGTTGTGTTTTTTTTTTTTTTTTTTTTGAAGAGCAAAGCTCAATACAAACTCTAAACAACAAACAATTCACTCAAATAAAGAGCTTCGATCTCAAGAGGGAAATCCTCCAGCCAAATCAAACGGAATCGAGAACCCAAAGTCATTTGTGCTAACTGATGTGCCACCGTGTTGTCTTGCCTAAAGATAAAGCTGCAACTGTCCCTAAAAAGACGAAGGAAACACGTACATAAATCATCAATCAACATTCTCACTTCTGTCAGATCCTCACAAGGTTCCTCGAATAGGCGACAAACCCGAGAATAATCAGTCTCTAGGATCACCGGACTATCCGCCTCCCATGCCAAAATTAACCCTTCAGCTGTCGCGAGACTTTCTGCCATCAACGCACTTCGTACATGCGGGACCCACCTTGTTGCTGCCAGCATGACACGTCCCAGAAAATCACGAATCACAACCCCTACTCCGACCGTGCCATCAACACTTAAGAACTCAACATCCACATTCACCTTATAAAACCTCCCGCAGGGGGTCAACCACCTTGTCTGTACCCGCCCCACTGAGCCTATAACGCCCTCAGTCACCCCCTTTCTACTAGCCTCCCGAAAGGAAGTAAGATAAACTCGTTGTTCTTAAACTAATGTTTGTAACAAAGATAAAGGACTTAAACTAATGCTAAGAAGATATTGCAAAAAACCACCATAAAAGTATAGTAGTTGTTCTCAAAATTTGAAATTGACAATCAACCCTTGAACTTACAAAGTTGTTGCAATTGAACCCATAAAATTTGCAAATTGCAAAAATCACTCTCGTTCGAAGGTTATTTCAAGTAAATCCTCAAAAATCATGAGATTGTTACAATCAAACCCAAAGTATCTATCTTATGTGTTTTCTCTTAAATTGAGATGTCAACTCATTATCGATTTGAAACTTTTTTTTTTTTTTTTTCTAGTTAACACTACACTTTTTAAAATTCATCAAGTTGAAAAAAAATATGTTAAATGGTAATAAATTCTATAATTCAAGAGTTCGACCATAACCATTCTTACAATTTATGGCCGAATTGTATTTTTCCTGTATTTAAAAGCTTAATATAAAAATTTAAAGTTTAGGAAGTGATTGATCAAATTAAAAGTTGAACCTCTATAGTTATGATTTATTATTTGTTCACATCATCCCACACATAAGTATCGACACAAATATAATAAAACACATAACATTCATTCAATATTTGATTTCAGTGATTAAATTACTCTATTGTATTCATTCTATTTTATGCAAAATTTTAATTTAGAGTAGTAAATTCCTTGCCCCACTTGTAGAATAGTAATTTGTTCTTTTAATATTTTTCCTAAATAAGAAGTAATTCATTCAACATTATGAAGCAAAATATATATAGATACATATATATATAGTTGACAACATGTAGAGGTGAGGATTGAACGTGTGAACGTTTAGTCACTAATTTATATAATAAGACAGTTGACTATGTTGACGAATATATTTATCTTAATTTTTTTTTTTTTTTTTTTTGACAACATGTTGGGAGGAGGATTCGAACTTGAAACCTCTTGCTCATAGTTCATACATTATGACAATTTTTTTTGTTTTTTTTTTTTTTGATAACATGTGGGGGTGAGTATCGGACTTAAGACTTTTTAGTCTCTAATGGAGCTATGCTCTTGTTGGCCATATGACAGTTGAACTATGCTCATGTGACTCGGTAATAATTAATTTAGGACATGTAGTGATTTTTATTTTTTTTTGTAATCCAAAAAGATTGATGTAATGAAATGAATGGGAATATAGGGCAATGTATGAAAAAATGAGTTGAATTTATGAGGCCAATATTTGTGAGGAAGGCCCATTTAGAAGAAGAATATAAAAAGAATTTCCTCTCGTGATCTCCAATCCATCATCTCGTCTTGTTCTTTGTTTTTCTTCTCTCAAAGACCCTCTGTTCTTGCAATCTCCCTCGAACCGCTTCTTCAACTTTTTGTCAATTTCATTGCTGTTGGTTGCTTCTTCTTCTTCGCACTCAACTCAGTCTTTTCTTGTGCAAAACCAAAACCCTAGCTTCCCGATTTCCTTCGCCATGCTGATGTTTTCTACTGCATCGTCGTGTCAGATTCGCTTCCTCCTCCAGAGCTTGACTGAATCTAATGCTGAATCTGTTCTCAATGAGCTTTTGGAGGTATCATCATCTGACTCCTTTTACTTCTTCTCTCATACTTCCCAACTCTCATTTCAGCTCTCTTCTTCTGCTGCTGTAATTCTTTCATCTCCTGCTTCCAGGTCTAGATTTAGATTTGTTTTTTGTTTTTTTTTGCGATTTTTACTATCTCGAGGTATTATTGGAAATCAGTTCCAGGGGAGTTTATGCTTTATTGGATTTAGTATTTTTCTGTATGCGAATTTTGTATCTTCAATTATCTTCTTGGCGATCGCTTTTTCATTTCAATGTGCCCTCTCTGGGTCTATTTTACCGTTGAGTTTCAGACTGTATTCTCTATCCTTTCAATTGAATATCGACATTAGGGGTGTTTACTTGAAAAGATTCTATATAGGTTCCTTGAGGGCTCCTGAATTTTGGGTTCTTTCTTACTTCCTGTTTTTTTTTTCCCCCCAACTGTTGTTGATTTTGTGCTGTCCTTTCTTCATTTCTCTTCATGGAAGTTATGTTTACAATCCCGAAATAGAAGAATTAGGAAATAGAGTTCTGTTGGATATCTTTTTCAAATAGCAGCATGCGAATACTTAAGTAGTCGCCTTTGTGATTAAGAAGCTTTTTACTATTTCTTAAAAATGCATTTCACTTAACTCTAGTGCATTGATCTTTTACATTTAGATATATTTTAAGCATTTGACTGAATCAAGATCTTCAATGTGTTTCAGTTTATTGACTTTGGAATTGAAGGAAGCTTCATACTGCTCAGAACGTGTTTGGATCATTTTACTAGTCATGGCACAGATTTGGAAAACCCACAGTTGCAGCTAATTATTTCTTCGGTTTTCAAGCATCTCTTGGACAGACCTAATTTTAGTACAATATTTTGTGAGTCCCTAAAAAGTAGAGATATCAACCAAGTTATTCTCGAGAACATCTCGAATCTGTTAAACTTGTCAATGTGTGAAAGAATTGGAGTTGGTCTCGCTGTTTCAGATTCTGAAAACCTTGATGCAAGGATGTGTGGTAAGTTCTAGAAGTTATCATTGATTGTTGACATTTTCTTGCTGTCAATTTGCTTTCAATTACTTATATTTTAATTTTTACCACAGTGAGGAATATTTGTTCTTACCTGTCCAGGGAACTCCTCTAATCTTTAAGCCTGCCATCTTTCCTTTAGTTCTTTTATTAATGTGGATATTGTAGTTATGTTTTGATAAAAATAAGTATGGGGTCCTGCTTGATTTTGCTTTTACAAGCTATCAGTTTTATTAGTTTACCTCATCAACGGAAATATACTCATTGTAGCCAGTTAGAAAGTATTTTGTTTGTTTTTCTTTGTAAGAACTTCATATGTTGTGCTTTTCTTTTTCAGGGAAGAACTTCTGCATTAGTCAGATTGAGGAACTTTGTGCTAATGCTGTATCTGTGGATTCCACCCAGCAAATTCAGGATATTATCATGTTCCTCCAACGGTCTGAAGGGCTCTCAAAGCATTTAGATTCCTTCATGCAAATGCTATCTTTGGTGCAGTTGAAAGATGTTACAGAGTTTGTTTTGTCACCACTGCTTTCAGATCAATTGCGGGAGGAGAAATTTTTAAGGTGCCAAAGAATCTTGCTCTTAAATATAATCTTCACTATTTATGTATGATTCCTTGGTCTATTGGTTTCTAGTCAATTTGGGTGGGTATCTGAGCTTTTTGATATTGTTATTAACTTAACTTTTGTTTTCCATTGTAGGAATGTAAATCTATCACATGAGTCTCTTGATAATGATTTTGATTCCATCTTAGCTGAAATGGAGAAGGAAATGAGCATGGGAGATATAATGAAGGAATTGGGTTATGGATGCACAGTCAATGCAACACAATGCAAAGAGATTTTGTCCCTCTTTTTGCCGCTGACAGAGATTACTATCTCTAAGATACTTGGCATGATAGCTCGCAATCACACTGGTCTTGAGGACAGTCGGAATATATACACAACGTTTAGTCTAGCTTTGGGTTGCGGCACTTTGTCTGATCTACCATCCTTGAACTCATGGGATGTGGATGTTCTCATAGACACAGTGAAACAAGTTGTAAGCCTTTTTTTTTCTTCATCTGCATGTTTTATGAATACAAATTTATTTCTTCCTTTCTTTTCCTCACCGTGCTTTCTTGATACAGGCACCTAGTGTTGACTGGATAAGAGTAATGGAAAATCTGGATCATGAGGGTTTTTACATTCCTAATGAGGAAGCATTCTCATTTTTCATGTCTGTATATAGACGTGCATGCCAGGTATTATTTGCTTTACTTGGGGTGTTTTGAGATTAAATAATCCATTCCCTGTTAACCCAATCTTTGGTTGAGATTGCAGGAGCCATTTCCTCTTCATACTATATGTGGGTCCGTTTGGAAGAATACGGAGGGTCAGATTTCTTTCCTTAAACATGCCGTGTTAGCACCACCTGAAATATTTACATTTGCTCACTCTGGAAGACAGCTGGTATGGTTGATATTTATGACACTCAACGTCTTCCCTGTTTTGCTTGCTTACTTCTAGCTTACTTCAATGGCTGTGTAACTTTTGTTGCAGGAACTAATCATTCTCCTGCCTGTTATGGAAATAGATACTCCTAACATTTTACGATTGATGAGATATTTTTGTAGGCTTATATTGATGGAGTGCATGGCCATAAGCTTCAACTTGGACATACAAATCACGCATGGATGTGTATTGATCTTTTGGATATACTTTGTGAACTTGCTGAGAGAGGTCATGCTAGATCCGTGCAATCCATTCTGGAGTTTCCTCTTAAAAACTGGCCTGAGCTTTTGCTACTTGGGATGGCACAAATTAACGTACATTTTTTCTTGTCACCAGCATTGAGCTCTTTTTTTTTTTTTTTTTTTTTTTTTTTTTTTAAAGAAATTTATTTATTAAATTTGTCCTCTCTGTCTCTCTCACACATGCATCTTCTGATCTGGTTGTAAATTTTCACATTTTCTTGCAGACTGCATATAATCTGCTTCAGTACGAAGTTTCTTTTTCTGTCTTCCCATTGATGTTAAGAAATCCTCTTGGTAGTGGTTTAATCCTTCAGCTATGGCATGTTAACCCTAATCTTGTGTTACGGGGATTTTTGGATGCTCAAAACATTGACCCAGACTGCATAGTTAGGATAGTTGACATCTGCCAAGAATTAAAGGTAAGCTATTAGTATTACTAAATAGTCTCTCTCTCTCTCTCTGGAAGAGACGATTTTCTTGGTATATTGATTGAATTTACTGACCGTTTCTGTTCTTTTTAAATCTGAAATTCATTTTCTTCCACCTATATCACTCTGCAGATACTTTTGTCAGTATTAGAGATGATTCCTTATTCCTGCAGTCTCAGATTAGCAGCCATTGCTTCACGAAAGGAATGTTTAGACCTTGAGAAGTGGTTGAGTAATAGTTTGAATACGAACAAAGATGTATTTTTCGAGGTAGTATTTTTCAGATGGTTGCCTGACCTTTTGAACTGTGTTCTTGAGATTAACACGCTTATAATTTAAGTAATAATGTAATATATATGTGTTGACGTATATTTTCTGTTAGCTTTCAACTTTGAATTTTTGATTATAAAGTGAGAAGTTATGTTATTAATGTTGCAGGAATGTCTCAAGTTCTTAAAAGGGATTCATTATGGGGGATCTCAAGATTTTTCAACCAAACCTTTCTATCCTTCTAATGCCTTTTCAAATATTTATTTGGACACTGCTCCTACTTTCATGAAGGTACTATAGTAAAACTCCGGTTCTTTCACCACCAAATTCATTCTTCCATGTAGGGTTTTGAATGTTATGTTATGTGTATGTCAAATGTAATAGTATGGTTAATGTAGTTGTGAATATCAGGTTCTTAGATCTTGTACTGTTGCTTCTACTCAACTATCTGAGGAATTGGAGAGGTTGCATGTTGCAGTTCTGGAATCGAACCCAAAGCTGCCAAATGGCGGGCCTTCAGAGGCATCTGCAACAGAAGGATATTCAGATGACATTGAGGCCGAAGCTAATTTGTACTTCCAACAAATGTTTTCCGGTCAGTTGACCATTGAAGTGATGGTTCAAATGCTTGCTCGGTTCAAGGAATCTTCAGTTAAAAGGTGCTTTATTTTTTTCATCTTTTGGGTTTTCCCGAGTGTCTGGTTCTTCAAAAAATTGTATTCTACTGTGTAATTGCGTTTATGATTAATTTACATAATTTCCCCCTTATATTCTGATCTTAGATGAATCTGATAGAACCCAAATGTATTGCAAGATTTAAGATAACCAAACCCCAATATAAACCAAGTGTTCGAGGTACTTGGACCCTCTCTCTTGGGATAACTCTCAAGCCCTAATTCACTCACCAATCTATTTCTTACCTTCTCCCAATCCCACTCCCTCTATTTATAACCAAATATCATAACCAACTCCCTATCTAATTACTGATATACCCTTAATAACATTCCTATCAGAATCCACTATGGAAGAGCCAACTACAGTTTATTTTGGAACTCTTTGTTCGTTTTCAGTCATGGAATAAGTAATTTTCATGTTTTTCGACCATCAGCAATAAGTGCATACAAAATTTCCGTTTTCAATCTTCTGTATCTATGCATAATTTCTTCTAAATTGTTGGTGTATTTTGTGCATCTAATTTGACTATTTTTACAGAGATTTCTAATTTTATTGTTGCTACAATGTACTAGGAATTAATAGTATTCTTGTCTAAGTTCTTAGAATTCCCTGATTCATATGCACATTTGTCCCTTTCTCTTTTAGTTGGATCTCGGATGTGTAATAGTTTTTCATCTAGCTTGTAAAGGTCACCTGTTCAGACTTCCTTTGGTGAGATGTCAGTATTCTCCTGGTTCTCTTGGATGCATTCTGTATATCTTCACTGTAAAGCTTGCCCTCTAATCCGTTTTTTTTTTGACATCTGAGTTTTTAATTTCTCTTCACCTGCCACCAACTGTAGCTTTCTTTGTTCCATTTTTGATAGCTTGGTTAGAATGTACTCTCACACTTTTTATTAATGAATCCCTTTTACGTTTCTAACCAAAAAAAGTTAGCCTGGTTAGAATGGACAACTCACTAAGTGGGTTATGCTTATAGGGAACAAACAATATTCGAATGTATGATTGCAAATCTTTTTGAGGAGTATAGATTCTTCCCGAAATATCCTGAAAGACAGCTGAAAATTGCGGCAGTTCTTTTTGGTGAGTTTCTTATTGAAGTTTGAGTTTTTTTTAGATTTGTTTGATATATGTATTTGTATCTCAAAATGTTCTCATTTTTCATTCCTTTTCAGGCTCTGTTATTAAGCATCAGCTTGTAACTCACCTTACACTAGGGATTGCATTGCGTGGTGTCCTTGATGCACTTCGCAAACCTGCAGATTCAAAAGTCTGTATTGCTTGTTAGAAATAGGTTTAGTTTGTGCTTATTATGTTATGATGTGGTTAACATTTTTTTTTGGCAGATGTTTGTGTTTGGCACCAAGGCTGTAGAGCAGTTTGTGGATCGTTTGATTGAGTGGCCGCAGTACTGTAATCATATTCTGCAAATATCACATTTGCGAGGCACTCATGTGGAACTTGTCTCTTTCATTGAGCAGGCTCTTCTGAGGATTTCTGCAGGTCATTCTGATTCTGATGGAAATATCCATGCTGCTTCTGCCGGTTCTATTCAAGCTACTTCAGCAAATGTGGAGGTGGCAACTGATTTTTCAAATACATTTTTGGTGCCTTGTGCAGATAATATCTTTGACGTTATAATTTGGAAGTATATCATGATATGCACTAGAAATCTTTATGTATGCCACAAATGAATGCTTTTTCTGAATGTAAACTCGAAACCTTTTCATTAATGGAAACAATAAGGTACAAGTGAAGGGAGAGCCCCTAGAAACAGGGAGCTTAGAAATAATTATTCCAATTGGGGCAGCTGAAAAAAGAGGAATAGTTACAAAAAAATAGTTTTGAGAGGGTGCTGGAATTGGAAGTTAAGCTATATTACTAGCTATAAATCTGTCAAAAAATCTTAATGATGCCGATTAATGAAAATCCTATTCCTTATCAAAAACAAAAAAAAAATCCTATTCCTTCCTGTCCACGATTCCTACTGCCCCTCTTACATTTCATTCTGCCGAAGGTTCTGTTTGTTTCTTGAAGTTGTGACCCATAAAGCCTGCTCTAGGAACTCTTTAATTGTGACAGGGCAGCCCAGAAGAGATTAAACCTGCTATAAATTTTGTCCCAAAATTGGAATCGAAGAAGGTGTAGGAGGAGATGATTGATTTTCCTCCTAGTTTCTACTTCCTACTAATTATGCACCAAATTAGTGTACACCGGTGAAGGGTGATTTTCTTTTGCACTTTTTGTCTATCTTGTTCACCTTTTCAGAGTCCAAATACAGATTTCTGTTTTCCTTTGAATTTACACCAAATATAGGTTGATAGAAATCAATAAGTTGGAAGTTAGGGGCTGGTAGAAATCTTATTTCAATGATTAATCTTGAGAAAGTGGAGTGCCGTTTCTATCCAACTAGCGCTATCATTTTTTCTTGAAGATTAGAAGTTCGGATGTAAGAGGCTTGGGGGATTATTATAAAAGAACTATAATCGAAGACATCATAAAAAAAATTACGTTTAGTCCAGATATAATGCCTTCTCCTAGAGAGTAAGTTTGCAAAAGTTGACTGTGGAGCATAATCAAGATTAATTGGGATGGAATGGATAACATTGAATGATCTGTGGGGATTTTCACTCTATGCAATGAGAAGA
Source organism: Herpetospermum pedunculosum (assembly GCA_028017165.1). NCBI lineage: Eukaryota > Viridiplantae > Streptophyta > Magnoliopsida > Cucurbitales > Cucurbitaceae > Herpetospermum > Herpetospermum pedunculosum. The sequence goes on from CM051526.1 coordinate 71,308,116, forward strand.
CTATTAAAGTTGTGGGAACTCTTTGAGAGGATTTGTCTCTTTCAATTAAATTATTTTTGAAGAGGGAAAAGGAGAGTTGGGTCTCTAATATGCTGTCTAGCTATAGTTAAAGGGATAGCTTTTTGGTGACAAATATTAGTAAGATTTCTTATTATATATTGGCTGATTGCAGTTAAATAGTTCTACCAACATTCAACCTGGTCAGCAACTTTCTTCGATTACTCAGCTACAACAAAAACATGAAAGTTCCATTGATGATCGACTTAAAGTCACTGCAACATCAGCTATTGATGTAAAACCAATTTTATCTTCTGTGGGGCAAACTTCAATTCAACCCATAGGTGATGCTTCTACTAATCAAAAGGTAACTCATTCTCCATTCTCCTTGTTTGTCGTCCATATATATTACTCTTATGCTATTTCGTACATTTGATTGTCATAATTATTGACAATGAATATTCCCTTCTATCTCTTTGTAAATGGCTACAATTGTAGGTGCAGAATACAACCAATAATCCAGTGATGTTGGCTTCTTCCCCTGGTTTTGTTCGTCCTTCACGAGGGGCTGCTTCTACGAGTTAGTTCTTCTATGAATAGTCGTTGAAAAATTTGTTGCTTGTTTGGAACAAACATAATGGTTATGTTTTATCCTTTGACAGGGTTTGGTTCAGCTTTGAATATCGAAACGCTTGTTGCTGCGGCTGAGAAAAGAGAAACTCCTATTGAGGTACCCCATTCATTGTGCTATATTTTATAAACGAGATTAATTCATGAACTCTTGATTGCATGTGGATGTAGTTGGAGATTCTTATTTGTCACATTATTGATACAATAACTATGATTTTGAAATATAATTTAAGAAAATTTCATACCAATCTGTACTTTGCTGAAGATATATACCTAGACATTTGTATTTTTCTATTTATGTTGAATCTTGACAGAAGGGGTGTTTGTTTCTCTTACCTGTTGTTTTAATGTGGTGGGCTTGTGGTTATGTTCTGTTTAAATTGTTAATGATATTGCAATCACGTGCAAATTGAGAATACTTTTGATGGGTAAGAATGACAACAGGACAATACACACATGGTAGATTATATTTTCTTTGTTATGGACTCTGAATTTATGTCCGCACATCTGGCCTTCTTATAAGTCTCTTTATGTGTACAGGCTCCATCATCGGATGTACAGGATAAGATTTCATTTATGATTAATAATATTTCACTTACTAATGTTGAAGCCAAAGCAAAAGAATTTACTGAGATTTTGAAGGAGCAGTTTTATCCCTGGTTTGCTCAGTATATGGTCATGAAGAGGTTCGAAGTTACTTTAAATTCTTGTATATATTTTTGCACATAAATCACTGGAGAAGTCTTTTGATTCTCTTTTGTCCAGTTCTCTTTTGTAGCTCCCTTGGATTGGGGATCTTTCCTCTCTTTTTATGTAAATGTCATCTGCTGCAGTTTTATTTGGGGGATGGAACTGTTAAAGGACGTTCTAGAAATCCCCCCAGAGTTGATATTGTTTTTTAAATGTCTTATGAAAAATATATTCTTTTTTAAATGAGCGTATTTTTAACATCCGGCATCATTTTGCTTTACATTGCTTTACAGGGCTAGCATTGAGCTAAATTTCCATGACGTGTACTTGAAGTTTCTGGACAAATTTAATTCAAAAGCTTTAAGTAAAGAGATTGTTCAAGCTACTTACGAGAACTGCAAGGTGTTCTTTTCTTCTTGGATGCTTGGTGAAACCAGTGCCTGCATGGTAGTTAACTTTTTTTTCCTCCTCTCCAGGTTCTGTTAGGATCGGAGCTTATAAAATCAAGCTCAGAAGAACGTTCATTGCTAAAGAATTTGGGAAGCTGGCTTGGGAAACTAACAATTGGCAGGAATCAAGTGTTGCGAGCTCGTGAAATAGATCCAAAATCTTTGATAATTGAGGTAGCAAATCAGTGCAGGGGCTTTGTGACTTCCTCCTCTTTACATCATTTTTGTTTTCTGGAGAACCATACTTTGTGATGTTGGTTTCTTTTTTTATAATTATTTTCCTCTTTGCACTCATTTTTCTGTTTTCGCAGGCATACGAGAAGGGGCTAATGATTGCAGTAATACCATTTACTTCCAAGGTTTGATTATACTGTATGAGGATTATTTTTGGTGGCTTGGTTTGGGTATCATGATCTTACCTTTATAATACTATGGCTGTAGGTTCTTGAACCATGTCAAAGTAGTTTAGCATACCAACCCCCAAACCCTTGGACCATGGGCATTCTTGGACTACTGGCAGAGATTTATTCAATGCCTAACTTGAAAATGAACCTCAAGTTTGACATTGAGGTATGTACCCTTCAAGATTGTAAACTTACTAACGGTATTTATTGCCACTATGGATGCACTTAGCTGTAAAATTTCAACGGAATCAATACTTTTGTTTTTGGGATTAGAGAATTTCTTTGATTAAATGAAAAATGTACAATCAAGGAAGAATCCTCACTAGGGAAGATTCAAAAAGTTTTTCCTACCACTGAATTTAATTCATTCAGAAATTTCATTAGTTTTACATTGATTTTGTGCAGGTTTTATTTAAGAATCTTGGTGTGGATATGAAAGAAATTACACCAACTTCCCTTCTCCAAGACCGGAAGAGAGAAATTGAAGGTAATCCTGATTTTTCAAATAAGGACGTTGGAGCATCCCAGACGCAGATGGTAGCCGAAGTGAAGTCCAGCATAATGTCTTCTTTAAATCAAGTGGAGCTTCCACTGGAGGTTGCAACACCATCAAATTCTGGAAATCATACTCACCTGTTATCCCAGGTTTGTTAGGTTCTTTCCTTGTTGTAGGTTACTCGTACTCACTAGCTAGAGAAAGATACATCAAAAGGGGGGCCAATGAGGTATTCAAAGACATAGAAGTTAATAATCTTCAAAAGTTCCTCTCTCTCTCTCATTAATACCGAACGATGATTTTTTCTCCGTAAGATCTTGTGACAGTTCTGAGGGTTGTTGGAGAAACACCATATTAACTGACCTCCTTGGGGAGGGAACCGTGTTTACTTCCTCAAATACTGTCTTATCGAAAAATGACTGTCACATATTTTTTTTGGTTTTCTTCAGTTTGCTTGGTCCATATAGATTTATAACATTTTTCTGGTAAAAGACCTAGATGACTTGTTACTTGTTAGGTGGCTGGAAAGGGATTGCAAAAATAGATGGCCTAACCATGCGATCCCCAGACTAGACAATTTTTCTCTGCTGTTCTATTTTATTGGAATTGCTGTTCTTGTTTTTCTACTCTTTTAACTTATTTGTGGTTGTAGTATGCTGCCCCGCTTCATCTTTCTTCTGGCACATTAATGGAGGACGAAAAGCTTGCTGCGTTGGGCTTGTCTGATCAGCTTCCTACTGCCCAGGGACTCTTACAAGCTACACCATCCCCATCACCATTTTCAACCAATCAGGTATGATTGCATCCTTTAGATTAGTTGAAGCCTTCTAATTTGGATAACATCATTTTGCTTATCGGCTATTTCTTGTTACTGCAGCTTCCTGCAGGTATCCCTAATATAGGAAGTCTTGTTGTTATCAACCAGAAGCTTAATAGTTTGGGATTGCACATCCATTTTCAGAGGTTTGGAGCTTATGCTATTTCTACCCTTTAGTTTAAGCAATTATCCATGGTAAAGCTACTCTTGGTAGAAATACTTGTGCTCTAAGAAGCACTGACACAGACACGGCGATACGCCAATTTTAAAAAATGTAGGTACAGATACGTTGGGGGCACATTATATTTTATATATTATTTTTAGATAATATATGTGTATATATTGTCATAGTAATACTTCAAAATAAATTAGTCATCCATAATCATACAAATTAAAAGAAAGTAAATGAGGATGATGTGAAATTAAGGGGAGAGAGCAAAGAATAAAAACGTAGGGTTTTTTTTGTTTGTTATTTTAATTTAAAAGGTTGGGCTAATTATTGGGTTATATTTATTAAAAAAAAATAAAAAGTTAAAACTATTGGGTTATTGGGCTTTTAATGAACAGTCACAAATTTAAGAAAAAAAGTCAAGGAGTGTCCGCCCTAAAATGAATAATTAAATAACAGGACACCAATTTTGCCGTGTCGGACACGTGTCCAAAACAGACACTCCACCTAGAATGGAGTGTCCGTGCTTCCTAGCTTGTTCTTATATCTCTTCTCTTGCACATGTTACAGAGCAGTTCCAATTGCAATGGATAGAGCTGTCAAAGAGATCGTTTCTGGTATTGTGCAGCGTAGTGTCTCTATAGCTACCCAAACGACAAAGGAACTTGTTTTGAAGGTCTTCTCTATAAGTTGACTTGATTTAAATTGTTTTTTAAAAATGATCCGACCTCATCATGCAATTCTCCTTTTGCAAATGATCTATTTATGAACAAATATCCTTGATAATGTTTCCATCATGAACAACAGCTTCATTTCATTTATTTTTGGCTACTTTTACTGCCTGTCTTATGAAGTTACTGTCGATGATAGCATTGGCTGTCTTCCAATTAAAGTGCTCGATTGCGTAAATTTGTATCTCGCATTATGAAGTCATCCCTGAACTCCTATTATCTAGTTCCTATTGTGTTGTCCTTGGAATGTTGAAATAATTATACTATTGCATTGTTCTCTGTTTTGATTGGAAGAGTCTCGTTTGTGCCTTATCTGACCGTCATTTTTGAACTTGTGTGTTTCTTAAATCATCTGCAATTGTAGGATTATGCCATGGAATCAGATGAGACCCGAATATTTAATGCAGCACATTTGATGGTTGCTAGTCTGGCTGGATGTCTAGCACACGTGACTTGCAAGGTTTTTCCTCCTAAACTGAACTTCTGGGATGATGCGATTTTTGTTATGTGGAGCTTATTGTGAAACCTTATATGGTTGAGTATTTCATATTGTTTTTATTTCATTTCTTATCAATTTAGTACAATCTATTTGTTCTAGGAACCCTTACGAGGATCAATATCAAGTCAACTCAGAAGTTCTCTTCAGGGTTTGGGTGTTGCCAGTGATCTGCTTGAGCAAGCTGTTCAGCTTGTTACAAATGATAACCTTGATCTTGGTTGTGCCATCATTGAACAGGCTGCTACGGATAAGGTCAGTAATTCCTGAAATTGTGTAACGGTCTTCATATTTTGGCAATGGCTGTTCAATATTGTCAGGCAGGTATCTTGTGTTAGTATGTTGAAAGCAATTTTTTTAAGCATATAGTAATATTTTAATTAATAAATACTCACTTCCAATTTTTCTGATTATCTTGTGAAATTATCATGACATTCTGCTCCGTGTAAACTCATACATATGTTGTATACTTGCTCAAAACTTGTATTTTTTATAGTGAAAAATAGCTGGAAGTTATCAAGATATATGTGTTTTCATTGAGGATGCCAAGTATAGTATGTTAGATTTTGTTAACATTCCAAGCATTACAAAATTATTGAAAAAAGGCTTTACCTTGTTTCTTTATTTCTTTAAAGAACTCTGTTAAAACATCTCTATTATATTCAGCAGTTGTATTTTTAGAGAATGGAAACCTTTAAGTGCTTTCCGTTGGGAAAATAATGTCAAGGACTCAAGCTTACATGCACGTACATGTGTATTTTGTTTTAATAACAACCAGCATGTATATTTTAATTGTTAAAATTTCATTTTAATGCTTTTCTATTACCATTTGATTTGATTTTGTTACTCTACATAGTACTTAATGTCTTTAATTTTCAGTTTTTTTTTTCTGTTCTTGTTATTTTAGATACAATGATGTAATTTTCATCTTTGAAGAAATAATTTTATTTTTTTTATTTTTGGCCCTGGTGTTTTATAACATGTGATCTACAATTTGTTTTGGTTATGGTGTTGCTCCTTCAGGCAATACAAACGATTGATGGGGAAATAGCTCAACAACTTTCTTTAAGAAGGAAGCATCGAGAGGGTGTTAATCCAACCTTTTTTGACACTGGCATGTATGCACAAGGACCTCTTGGTGTTGTGCCTGAGGCTCTCCGTCCCAAACCAGGGCATCTGTCCGTTTCACAACAGCGAGTTTACGAGGTGAGCAACCTTCTCCTTGCTTGTGAAGTTTGATATTAAGAAAAGAAATGGTATAAGATTGTAAATTTGTGCATATCTTTCAGGATTTTGTTAGGCTTCCCTTGCAAAATCAAAGTAGCCAAGCTGCACAGTCTACTGGTTCTTCAATTACAGCTAGTGGTACTGGTTTGAGTGGTCAATTTGGTTTGTCAGCGGGACAACTGAACTCGGGATACACATCTGGACCTGTTACCGGGCTTGAAGGAGTATCTCGGGCGCTGGATGAAGCTGTAGAACCTACCTCTGTGCCCCAACTAAGGTCTTGTAGACCAGCTAATGTCTTGAATTGTTCCAATTATAAGCATCTAGTTGCTCTAATCATTCCCTCTTTGCAATCATTCAGTGCAACTCCAGGACATATTGCTGCTGATGGTGTTGGTGTACGTGGTCCAGAAAATGATTTGGTCGTTGCTTCTTTCCCTTTGGCTGCTTCTGCCTCTGAGCTGCATGCAGTCGATACCTCCGACAGTATAAAGGTTGGAGAACCACCTTTTTGTTTCAAGAATATGTGGTACAGAAGTGAAACTCTTTCTAATTTGATATGTGCCCATATGTTTTAGGAACCTGGATCCTCTTCCCAACCATTGACCTCACCTATCCCTACTGATCGTCTTGCAACTACTGTATCTGAACCTTCACTTACCACCAGAGATGCATTGGATAAATTTCAAGTTATTTCACAAAAGGTTGCCACTGCTCTAAAGTCTTAACTCTTGTTGCTTAAATGTGTATTTCTAGTTAGCCTAGTTCTTTGCGTTTGAATAATGCTTGTCTATATCATGTTTTATTTTCATTCGAATACAGGAGAGCTAAGAGCTTGCGTTTGTTTTATCTACATGCATTTTACATTTCCTTTTGATTTGAGTTCCTTTGCTCAAAAGGTAGCCCTGCGGCATGGAGGGGGTTGTTTAGGGGATGATAGATATGTGGAAAAGGGTGATTTGAGTTGTTTACCCCTCATTTTTCTTCACATTTTATCGAGTGTTATATGTAGCCTGTTAACAGTATTAAGAAAAGGGCCTGCATGCAACAGAAACTTGGTTGCTTGATGTCCTTTGATATGGGAATAAAATGATCAGCCTTAAGTTTATGGTACTATTTCTCTTCTGCTTCAAGGATGTATAACTTATGAAGTTACCGTAATGTTTTGTCAGTTGGAGGCATTGGTTAGTAATGAGGCCCGGGAAACTGAATTTCAGGTAATTATGTTGTTCCTTTTCACTTCTATCACTGTGGGCATCGGGTCTGGCATTCACAAGTTAAATCTTTCATGGAAATGATTTCTGTTTAGGGTGTCATTGCTGAGGTTCCTGAGATCATACTAAGATGTATTAGTCGGGATGAAGCTGCCCTTGCTGTGGCTCAAAAGGTTGTTTCATTTTGTCTTGAATTGAGTGACTGTTGCCATTTTCTTTTTCTCAGTTTTTTACTCTATTGATTGCTTCAATTGTCTCTTCATCTCCCTCATTCTGGGTCTACATTTATGATACAGGTGTTTAAAGTTTTATATGACAATGCATCAAACACTTTTCATGTTGGTGCCCATCTTGCCATTCTGATTGCCATTCGCGATGTTTGCAAGCTAGTTGTAAAGGAACTTACTAGCTGGGTATGGTCTAGTTTAAAGCTGCTTGTTCCAAATGGGGATTGCATTCTGGAAACCACTTATATTTTTTAGGGTAAATTACATTTTTTGTCCCTGAGATTTGCATTTGGTGCGTTTTTGGTCCTTCCGTCAATTTTTCTGTTAAAACTTAACGGAAAGCTGACGTGGCAACTATTTTTTATTAAAAAATATTTTTAAAAATTTTAAATTATTAAAATAAAATAAAATAAAACTTTTTTTTTTCTTCTTTCTCCTTTTCCCCTTTCTTGGGGCTCGACTTTGTGGGCAGCCGCAAACTCATTGAGGCTCGACTTTTCATTCAAGTGTCAATCGGTGGTGGTGCCGACGGTGGCTGTAGGAAGAAGAAGACGGAAGGTTGAGGGAGAAGGAAGAGGGGAGAAGGAGAAAGAAGAGAGAAAAAAATAAAAAAAAGGAAAAACATGTTTTTTTTAAATAAAAAATAGTTACACGTAAACTTTCCGTTAAAATTTAACTGAAAAATTGACGGAGGGACCAAAAACACACCAAATGTAAACCTTAGGGACAAAATGTAATTTACCCTTTTTTTTACTTTCCTTATTTTTTCTTCAAATTCTTATCTGCCCTTATCTTTGTTTACCCACTCCCTTCCCCCGGGTGTGGGATTTTTCTCATGGACTTTCATGTTTAAGGACTGATTAAATTCCTTAGTCAAATTTAGGTTTAACTTCCAAATTGTTCATGCATTAATATTTTCCCTGTTGTATTAGGTGTAACTCACATATATTTATTTTGTTTTGTTCCTAATTTTTAGTTTCTAAAGCTAAGTCTTCGATACGCGGTTTTCTCCCCCAACTTTATTGTTTACAGGTGATTTACTCTGAGGAAGATCGGAAGTACAATAAGGACATTACTCTTGGCCTTATTCGCAGTGAATTACTAAATCTTGCAGAGTATAATGTTCATATGGCGAAACTAATTGATGGAGGCAGGAATAGTAAGTGGAGGATTAATTTCATTAATGTTTTTTTTGCCAGTATGAACTGACCATTTATGCAATTTGTCAGAGGCTGCAACAGAGTTTGCCATATCCCTCCTCCAAACTTTGGTTGTGGAAGAATCGAGTGTTATTTCAGAACTTCACAATCTTGTTGATGCATTAGCTAAGGTTTGTATTCAATCAGTTTTACTAGAGGACACTCTCCCATGGTATTTTTGTAATGCTTCTTTCTCGTTGAATTTGCAGGTTGCTTCTAAACCTGGATCTTCAGAGCCTTTGCAACAGCTGGTTGAGATAATCAAGAATCCTTCTGTTAGTACAGCTGTTGTTATATCTGGGGTTAATGTTGGGAAAGAGGATAAGGCTAGACTTGCCAGAGACAAAAAGGTTTCTTTAGGAGAATACTATAGTTACTATAGCATCGAGGTTTCTTTTTGCTGATTCCCCACTTTTGTACCATTTTTTTTTAACAGGCTCCTGGACATTCCATAGCAAACAGAGAAGATTCTAGTATTCTCGAATCTGAAGATCCAACTGGTTTCCGTGATCAGGTAACTTGATTATTGAAATCCTCGATGATATCCCACTTCATGACGGCCTTTTATATCATCTTTTAATGCTTCAAGAGCTTTTATATGAGACAATAACTGATTGAAACTGGAGACATTAGTTTCAAGAGTGTGAAATATCAAACTTATAATTTTAAGTAATAAACGCATAAACGTTACTGATTTTAAATTTCCTTGTTTATTACATGATATTGAACCATTTAGAAAATTGTTAAGTCAGTTTTACATATTTGTTGCATCTTTTGATATAAAGCATCCAATTATTAGATTTTTTTAATTTGATAGGAAACAGAAACAGCATCCAATTATTAGAAATAGATAATTAGTTTTTGAATCTCTTGAGGTATTGGTACTAAAAAAAAACCCTCTTTTGGTAATGCATGCTTCATTATTATTTTCTTTATACATCGTCTTTCATATGAGACTGAGAGTATCATAAACTAATAATCATTTATGTTTAAAAATATTATATTTTAATAATTGTTCCCTTGCCATGACCACGTCTAAGCTTATGTACAATTGTATCCATGTTGTGTCTTGTCTGTCTTGGAATCCATGTTTGGGCTTTGGCTCTTGGAATCTTACCCTGTCAAGGAGATGCAGGAAGGCTCTGGATCTTTTTGTATATAAAAAGGAGTAATCATAATAAATTTACATGACATGTTCCATTTTAAGGCTTAAGAAAAAAAATGCTCTGCTATTTTTCTCTATATCATCTCATTTGTCTTGGAATGTCTTATTTCTTTTGTTTAAAGCTTAAATGATGCCCACCATGCATTTTACCACAAAATCTTAGCTCAATATTTACTGCTATGTCATAAATATAATTATAAAAACTTGGGACAAAAAATCTTTACATTGTTGAGGTTGAGACGGTGAGGGAGGGACAGAGTATGTTGATTAACTCTAATGATTCATTGATTCCTTTTGGCAATGCGACCGACCCTCCCACGGAGTTTCAAGAAGGCTCTCCGTCTTTTTGTGTAGAAAAAGGAGTAATCTTGAGAAGTTTACACAATGCTTCATCTCGACTCTTTTGGCTTGGAAGAAAATCTTTGCTTGACCCTAAAGACCTTAGTATAAAATAATAATTATAAAAGCTTAGATCAGAACCTTGTTACCCCATGGGAAATTATAACCATAAGTGTTAAGCTAAGAAGACAGACATTTAAGTTTGGGAAACGTGTCTCTTAAGTGTCTGTGTCCGACATGACTCAAACACGTTTCAGACACTTTTTAGCGCAATAGATGTGTGACACTAGTTGTACAAAATGAATATGAGTCCCGACACTTATTAGGCACACATCAAACACTTTTAGACATTATAAATAAACATAAAAAGTAACACAATGCAAAATTTAAAATTTTTGAGGGTGAAATACATTACTCATTTTTTTAAGCACATAAATTCATATGCGTAATAGTTGTGTGACACTAGTTGTACAAAATGAATATGAGTCCCGACACTTGTTTGGCACACATCAAACACTTTTAGACATTATAAATAAACATAAGAAGTAACAATTTAATTTTTTTTGAGGGTGAAATACATTACTCATTTTTTAAGCACATAAATGCATGTGCGTAAGCTTATTGACTTTAAATTTATTTTTTAAATTATATATATTGTAATAAACGTGTCCTTGCTCTGTCTGCCCTAGATTTTTAGACTATGGCGTTAACATAGTCTGTTGTGTCTGTTTCTATGCTTCTTTGGTGTTAAGTAAAGCTCCGTCACTTTTTAAGTAATCTGTCAAAAACTAAAACGTGACTCTCCAAAGGTCTGGTTGAGGCTCATGCAGATGATTGATTGGTGTTGGTCCTACGTTGGGATATGTTGGGGGAAGTTATTTGCATCCTCCTTTTTTGAGATGGAAGAAGACTAGTGGCGACTAGTCTCTTTATTGTTAGGAATATTTGCTTGGACGAACCATAAGGAACTATAATTCCATTCCAAGTAAAAACTGGCGACTGAGGATGTTTTAAGTTCTAAATTATGTGTACATTTTTCTTTTAAGATGAGAGAGATGTGTACCTATTGATTTCAAAATTTCATTGTACTTGTTGTAGGTGTCAATACTATTTGCTGAATGGTACCGAATATGTGAGCTTCCTGGTGCTAATGAAGCAGCATTTAACCATTTCATATTACAATTACATCAGAATGGACTTCTGAAAGGAGATGATATGACTGATCGGTTTTTCCGTCTGCTCACAGTATGCTTTTATTTTGGAAGAAATGTCTGCTTTGCATTAAAGAATATTTTTGTTTTGCCAACTCACTTCATGCTTCTCAATGTAGGAAATTTCTGTGGCACATTGCTTATCATCTGAAGTAATTAACTCGGGTGCATTACAATCACCACAACAAATACAGAATCTATCTTTCCTTGCAATTGACATTTATGCCAAGCTTGTATTTTCCATCTTGAAGGTGCTACATTATAAACTATTTCTCCATCTGCTTCTTTTGGGTCTCTCACTTTTTTTTTGTTCCTTTTCTTTTTGACATCCTCTCGAATAGAAGTTTGTTACATGCACAAGATGTCTTCTCCCATGATGCTAATTTGCATTTGACGTGTTCCATTATTCTATTTTCAGGGATCTGGCAAAACTGCACTTTTATCAAGGGTAACGAGCTATAGAAGTACTATGTGCCTTATTTATGTTTTGCATGCATGTTCATGACTTAGTAATTCTATGCTGCATGCTTCAGATTCTGGCAGTGACTGTAAGATTCATTCAGAAAGATGCTGAGGAGAAGAAAGCATCATTTAATCCAAGACCATATTTTAGATTGTTCATTAACTGGCTTCCTGACCTTGGGTCTCTAGAACCTATCGTTGATGGTGCCAACTTTCAGGTGTGAATCATTTGGCCCTAATATTTGATTCTCTCATTCCTTATGAATAATCTAAATCGTGAGGTTATTATGCAGATATTGACAGCTTTTGCTAATGCATTTCATGCGTTACACCCTCTTAAGATTCCGGCATTCAGGTTAGTGTCTGTTCTTTGCCCCACTTGATTTTGGCTGAGGAAATAGCCGTTGGGTAGGGAATCTGTTTTTTTAATAGGTCTTTAGTGGTACCAATTCTTCTGAGTGAAACCTAGCATTTTTCGTATAAATCTTTGATATTATTTTCTGCATCAAAAGTCTTATTTAGACCGAAAAAATGCACACATAATTCAATAGGTTGTGGCACACAATTAATTTGCAATACTGATCGTATAGATGTGTATTCATGGTTGCACAGATACGTTTTGTTTTTTTTAATTTTCCAGTATTGCGGTTACTTAATGCTGGTTGATGTTTTCACCAGCTATGCTTGGCTTGAGTTGGTTAGTCATAGAAGTTTTATGCCAAAGATGCTTACTGGGAATAGTCAGAAGGGTTGGCCTTACATCCAGCGTTTACTGGTAGACATGTTTCAATTCATGGAGCCATTTTTGCGGAACGCTGAACTTGGACCACCGGTTTGCCCTACTCATTTTTTCAGTCTTCAGTTTCATTACTTTCAGAAGGTTTCTTTTGTACAGTGGCACTTATTTTTTCTTTCATCCATTTTTGCAGGTTCATTTTCTTTATAAAGGCACTCTTAGGGTGTTGCTAGTGTTACTACATGATTTCCCTGAGTTCCTATGTGACTACCATTTTACTTTCTGCGATGTGATTCCTCCTAGCTGCATTCAGATGCGGAATATCATCCTTAGTGCGTTTCCTCGTAACATGAGACTTCCAGATCCATCCACTCCCAACTTGAAGGTCTCGTCTTATATTCTCCCGAGAATTTTGGTCATGGAAATTAAATTATGAGGTAGTAAAAATATTCCATCATATGCAGATTGACTTGCTTGCGGAAATCAATCAATCCCCACGGATTCTATCTGAGGTGGATGGAGCTCTTAAATCAAAGCAGATGAAGGCCGATGTGGACGAGTATCTCAAGGTATTTTAAACTTGCGAGAAAGAATGATTGGATTCGCATATCTGAGTTCAAATAAAACAGAAGCACAGTGGTCTATTCTTTTCTCATTTATAAACAAGAAACAAAATTTTCATTGATAGTTGGTGTAAGAAGAAAGATCAAGGAGAGCAAGAACTACCAATAATTCTTTTTTCTTCTTTAATTGATGTTTTACAACAATTATTAAATAAAATTGCGATTCTCTATTTTGGACACATTTTTCCTCTGCTGTGTCAATCCATTATCTCCATTGTTTTTAGTATACTATGTTTTCCTCATCTACATGTTCATTACCTCTCATAATTCCCTTTTTTCCACCCTCTGCAGACGAGGCAACAGGGATCCACGTTTCTGGCTGATCTGAAGCAGAAGTTGCTACTTCCTCCAAGTGAAGCTGCTTCTGCTGGGACCCGTTACAATGTGCCTTTGATCAACTCCCTTGTACTTTACGTTGGGATGCAGGTACTTGGTTCTCTACCTTCCAAATCGTTCTTTTATTTGTGAATTGTGATCATCTCTGGGAAATGCTAGTATAGTTATTTAGTGTGGAATATGAGCATGACGTGACGGAAAGTGTCGAAATTGTTACCTTTATTTGTCTCAATTGGTGTGCTTCAATTGTACATGCTGCACAATGTAAGCGCGCACAATCAATTTTTAGGATCCCCCTTCTCTTTTGTGGGTTTTGATTTATTGTTTTGAATTTCAAAGATGCTAATGTGTTTGTTTATGGGTTGAGCTTACTCTTACTCTTACGATTGTTGTTCAGGCCATACAGCAACTTCAGGCAAGAAGCCCTCATGCGCAGTCAACTGCCAATACTGTTACATTAGCAGTATTCTTGGTGGGAGCTGCTCTCGATATTTTCCAGACTCTGATTGTGGAGTTGGATACAGAAGGGCGTTACCTCTTCCTCAACGCCGTTGCAAACCAACTTCGTTACCCGAATACCCACACCCATTACTTTTCATTTGTCCTCCTATACTTGTTTGCGGAATCAACTCAGGTGAGTTATTCTGTTCGCAGTTCATTTTGTACATTTTGAGTTGGTAATATTGGACATTAGTTAAAAATAGAGCGTGCTTGGAACATGGACAGGAAATTATCCAGGAGCAGATAACAAGAGTGTTGTTGGAACGCCTGATTGTTAATCGACCTCATCCATGGGGTCTACTCATAACATTCATTGAACTTATTAAGGTAAAATCCTCCTACTACTACCTCTTAACAAGTTCATATAAACTCTTTGATTTGCTACAATTCTTTCATCCTTCTAAAAATTTGTCTTCTAATCGAGATCATGTGTAATATTTTCAGAATCCAAGATATAACTTTTGGAACCGATCGTTCATAAGATGTGCACCAGATATCGAAAGACTTTTCGAGTCGGTATCTAGATCCTGCGGCGGACCTAAATCTGCAGACGAGAACATGGTTCAAAATTGGGTACCTGATACCGCTCACTAATTTATCAGTCTGTATATTTGCTTTCCTGTGTCATTGTACAGAGTTTTTATTCCCATCCCCACCTTACGATTGTAGTCGATGCGAGTGTTTATTTATTTAATATGTAAATAACTTTTTTGCTCAATTGAAAGTTAGTTATCATTTCTAATTTCTTTGATGCCTGGAACCAAGTATCAGATCTCATTATCTTTGTTCTCCGGTGCCAAAACCCAACTTTATTTTTTAAATTTTGGAAAAAAAATAATTTAGATCCTAAACATTTAAGGTTTTAATTTTATCAATTTTAATTCCAATACATTTTTTAAATTTGAATATGTTAAAAGTAAGTGATTATCTCCATGAGATTTTAAAAAAAATTAATTTTTTTGAACAAATATTTTGAATTGTTGGTTGCTTGATTGTCTTGGGAACCACTTCTGTGATACTTATTACGTTTTATTTGAATTGAACCTCCCTAGTTAACCTACAAAAATAATCATAAAAAAATCTTTGAACCACTAAATTTTTCAAATCGATTTTTTCTTTTTTTAATCGAGCTTGCAATCAATTAATTTGTGAAGTTGAGTGGTTACACAAGTTTGGATGATGATTTTTGGTGGGTAATGTAGGTGTTTGATTTAGATAAAATATAAACGTCGAAAAAGTATCTTGATAAGGAGACGACCGAGCAACCTTCGAAGGATTTGTTCAAATAAATTGGAGTTGATTTTTCGGAGATCCATTGGATGATCCCTTTTTAACAAATTCAAATGAAAATTTAACTTCTGCAACACTTATGCAAATTTGATGTTTACTTTGATGAAATTGAAAGTTAAGGGGTTATTATCGAGAATAACCCTCTTCCCAAACTTTTTATCAAGACTAACGTGCAATCCTGGTTAGCATATCTCGGTGCAATCCTGACCTGGTTAGCATTTCTCGGTGCAATCCTGGCCAGGATCCAGCACCGAGATTTACATTTAAAAAAAAATCTCAGCACTTAAGTTGAATCTGGCTAAGATTCTTGACTTTAGCTGATTTTTTTTGAATTTCGTATAGATCTGGTTGCAATTTTGAGATTTTTTATCTCTCTATATATTTTGAAATTTTCTTAACTAACCATTCCGATAAAAGGTCGTAATAAGATAATTTGTAAACAGATGCGAAAACTTAGAATGAACGTATTTATAAAAAAACGTACTTATAAAAAAAAACGAGCTTATAAAGATAAGAATGCTAAATTAATTAGTGTTAGTGTTTATTTCAAAGTATATCTAAAATTCATATCCAGTCGTCCTTCAAAATTCTCATTGTTCCTTTGGAAGAATATTTTATAATGAAAAACATATGAAACATTATTTGTTTTTGCAACGGTATTTTAGTTAATGCCAGGATTGAACCTATAACCTCTTAGGGCACAACCTTATGTCAATTGAGTTATGATCGGTTTTACATATGAAACCTTGTTTATCGATGGTACTTCATAAGATACCCAAATATTTTCGACATTATTTGAAAAAATATTTAGATTTGAAGTTAAAAAAAAAAAAAAAAAAAAAAATTGCAACGGCTCAATCTTGGCCAATTTAAAAAAATTGAAAAAAAAATAAAATCTCGGTGCTCGATCCTGGCCAGGATTCACCAAGAAATGCTAAAATTGATAGTGGCAAAAAATGAAGTTAGTGTTGATAAATTGTTTGGCAGTGTGGTTATTCTTGATAATAACCCAAAGTTCAGGGTCTACATTGCAACACCTAAGTATTTGTGTATATTAATATAACATTCACATTTCCCACTTTATTAGACCAAGCATGGAGCTAGTTCACAGTTTTTAACCACGTGCTTAAAGAACTCCTTTAGGCTTTTTGAAATTTACGAATTTGGGATCGAGTTTTAATGCATTTTTCTCTTAAGCATTTTGGTCCTATTTCTTCAGGGCTAAATTTAATAAGTTAATGATCTTCCAAAACCAAATATTGAAAAAAGAATATGAAAAATGTACTCCTAATTCACGGTTTTCAACCACGTGCATGAAAAGAACTCCTTTAGGCCTTTTGAAATTTACGATTTAGGGATCGAGTTTTAAGGGTTTTTTCTTTAGCATTTTGGTCCTAAATATTTTGGGTTGTATATGGATGGCCTCCAAAAACCCAACATTGAAAAAAGAAAATAAAAAATGTACTCATAAAAAATTTACCAAAATGACTGTTTCTAGACCCAAATTGGAGGACTATAGTAAACGATTTTTTCAAATTTTTTTAATTTACAAAAAAACAAAAAGTGTATAATAAAAAAATTCTTTTTTCCTAAAGTTTTGCGGTTGTAAGTTGACAACATGTTGGGGTGGAGGATTGAACCTAGGACCTTATGGTCACTAGGTGATACATCGAGAGATATGCTCTCACAAACCTTTCTGTGAAAAAAGAAAAGAAAAAATATACTTATATAAAATGACCAAAATGAGATCGACCAAAATTAGAGTATTCTAAACGATATTTTCAATTTTTTTAATCCATAAAAAAGGGAGTTGATATAATATTCACATTCCCCACTTTTTATTGGACCAAACATTTAACAAATTCACCTTTTTCAACCATGCTTGAAAACAACTCCATTATGCTTTTGAAAATTTACGGTGTAGGGATGAGCTTGAAGTTGTTTATCTTAAGCATTTTTGGTCCTAAAGGTTTGGGGCGGTACGTTAATGAACCTCCAAAACCCAACATTGAAAGAAGAAAAGGAAAAATGTACTCGTAAAAAAATGACAAAAATGACTCTTTTTAGACAAAAAATGGGAGGACAATAGTAAACAATTTTTCATTTTTTTAAATTCACAAAAAATGTATATTAATATAATATTCACATTCCCCACTTTTTATTAGACCAAACATATTGTAGCTAATTCAAGGTTTTCAACCGCGAAAGAAACTCCTTTAGGCTTTTTAAAATTTACGGTTTAGAGATCGAATTTTAAGTTGTTTTCCTTAAGAATTTTTGTCCTAAATTTTTTGGGCTATAGGTTAATGAAGTTACAAAACCTAACATTGAAAAATGAAAAAGAAAAAATCAACTCATAAAAAAATTAACTAAATGATAGTTTTTAGACCAAAATGAAAGGACAATAGTAAACAATTTTTTCAATTTTTTTTTTAATTCACAAAAAAAGTATATGAATATAGCCCACTTTTTTTAGACCAAGCACGGAGCTAGTTCCCGGTTTTCAACCACGTGCTTGAAAAAAACTCCTTTAGACTTTTTAAAATTTTTGATTTAGGGATCGAGTTTTAAGGCATTTTTCTTAAGCATTTTGGTCCTAAATCTTTGGGGCCGTAAGTGAATGAACCTCCCAAACCCAACATTGAAAAAATAAAATGAAAATTGTACTCATAATAATAATTATTATTATTTTTTATTTTTAAAATGACCGTTTGTAGACAAAAATTGGAGGACTATAGAAAACATTTTTTTTAATTCAATAAAAAAAAGTGTATATTAATATAACATTCACATTCCCCACTTTTTAATAGACCAAGCATGAAGTTAGTTCACGGTTTTCAACCACGTTCTTGAAAACAACTGCTGTAGGCTTTTTGAAATTTACGGTTTAAGGATCGAGTTTTAAGGATTTTTTTTTTATTTATTTTGGTCCTCAATCTTTGGGGCTGTAAGTTAATGAACCTCAAAAACCCAACATTGAGAAAAGAAAATGAACAAAGTACTTATAATTTGTTTTACCAAAATGACCGTTTTTAGACCAAAATTGGATGATTATAGTAAACGATTTTTTAATATTTTTTTTAATTCACAAAAAGGTGTATATTCATATAATATTCACATTCCCCATTTTTTTTTATTGGACCAAACATGTAGCTAATTCACTGTTTTCAACCACGTGCTTGAAAATAACTCCTTTAGGCTTTTTAAAATTTACAATTTAGGGATCATGTTTTAAGTTGTTTTTCTTAAACATTTTGGTCCTAAATGTTTAGGGTTGTAAGTTAATGAATCTCCAAAACCCAACATTGAAAAAGGAAAATGAATAAAAAAATGACCATTTTTAAAACAAAATTGGAGGACTATAATCAATGATTTTTTCATTTTTTTTTAATTCACAAAAAATGTATATTTATATAATATTAACATTCCCAACTTTTTATTGGACCAAGCATGTAGTTAATTCACGGTTTTCAACCACATGCTGAAATGAACTCATTTAGCCTTTTCGAAATTTACAGTTTAGGAATCGAGTTTTAAGGTTTTTTTCTTAAGGATTTTGGTTCTAAATCTTTGGAGCCGTAGGTTAATAAACCTCCAAAACCCAACATTAAACAATGAAAATGAAAAATGTACTCATAAATATATGACCAAACATCGTTTTTAGACCAAAATTGGATTACTATAGTAAATGACTTTTTCAATTTTTTTTAATTCACAAAAAAAATGTATTCATATAGCATTAACATTCCCCACTTTTTATTGGACCAAACATGTAGCTAATTAATACTTTTCAACCATGTGCTTGAAAATAACTCGTTTAAGCTTTTGAAATTTACAATTTAGGGATCGAGTTTTAAGTTATTTTTCTTAAGGATTTTTGTCCTAAATCTTTTGGGCTGTAAGTTAATGAACCTCGAAAATCCAACATTAAAAAAAGAAAATGAAAAATGAAGTCTTAAACAAATTGACAAAAAAAAAACCAACATTAAAAAAAGAAAATGAAAAATGAAGTCTTAAACAAATTGACAAAAAATAGAAAACTATAGTAAATGATTTTTTCAATTTTTTTATTTCACAAAAAAATGTATATTAAGATAACATTCACATGCCCACTTTTTATTAGACCAAGCATGAATCTAGTTCACTTCTTTCAACAACGTGCTTAAAAAGAACTCTTTTAAGCTTTTTGAAATTTACGGTTTAGGGATCGAATTTTAAAATATTTTTCTTAAGCCTTTGGTCATTAATCTTTAGGGATGAAAGTTAATGAACCTCCAAAACCCAACATTGAGAAAATAAAATGAAAAATGTACTCATAATATTTTTTTTTTTTTTACCAAAATGATCGTTTTTAGACCAAAATTTGAGGACTATTGTAAACGATTTTTTCAATTTTTTTTTTATTTCCGAAAAAAAGTGTATATTCACTTAACATTAATATTCCTCAGTTTTTATTGGACCAAGAATATAGCTTATTCACGGTTTTCAACCACGTGCTTGATAAAAACTTTTTTAGCCTTTTTTATATTTACGGTTTAAGGATCTAGTTTTAAGGCGTTTTTCTTAAGCATTTAGGTTAATGAACATCGAAAACCCAACATTAAAAAAATAAAAGGGAAAAATGTAATCTTATAAAATTTGATTTAAATGACTGTTTTTTTTTACCGAAATTAGAGGACTATAGGAAACAATTTTTTTTATTTATTTTTTAATTCACAAAAAAATGTATATTAAGATAACATTCACATTTTCCACACTTTTTTTTAAGACAAAGCATGGATCTAGTTCAATGCTTTCAACCTCCTGCTTGAAAATAACTTCTTTAAGATTTTTAAAATTTACGGTTTAGGGATCGAGTTTTAAGGTATTAAGCATGTTGATCCTAAATATGTGGGGATGTAAATTTATAAACCACCAAAACCCAACATTGAAAAAAAGAAAAAGAAAAATATAATCATAGAAAATAACCAAAATCACCGTTTTTAGACCAAAATTGGAGGACTATAGTAAACGATTTTTCAAAATTTTTTAATTCACAAAAAAATGTATATTAATATAACATTCACATTCCCCACTTTTTATTGGAAAAATCATGTAGTTAATTTACGGTTTTCAAACACGTGCTTAAAAAGAACTCTTTTAGGGTTTTGAAAATTTACAGTTTAGGGAAGATGTTTTAAAGTGTTTTTCTTTAGTATTTTGGTCCTAAAGTTTTCGGACCGTAGGTTAATAAACTTCCAAAACTTTACATTGAAAAAAGAAAAGAAAAAATATACTCATAAAAAAAT
This sequence comes from Herpetospermum pedunculosum, assembly GCA_028017165.1. Lineage (NCBI taxonomy): Eukaryota > Viridiplantae > Streptophyta > Magnoliopsida > Cucurbitales > Cucurbitaceae > Herpetospermum > Herpetospermum pedunculosum. The sequence continues at coordinate 71,328,813 of CM051526.1, forward strand.
GATCAAAATGATCATTTTTAGACCAAAATTAGAGGACTCAAAACGTTTTTTTAAATTTTTTTAGTTTACAAAAAAATGTATATTAATATAACATTCACATTCCCTTTGGACCAAACATGTACCTAATTACACCTTTAATTGCTCATCTAGCTCAGTTGGTAGAGCGCGCAAGGCTCTTAACCTTGTGGTCGTGGGTTTGAGCCCCACGGTGGGTGTGTTTTATTAATTATGAATAAATATTTTCCTTTGCAAAAAAAAACATGTACCTAATTCACCGTTTCAACCACGTGCTTGAAAAGAAATCGTTTATGCTTTTGGAAATTTATGGGGTAAGGATCGAGTTTTAAATTTTTTTTCTTAAACATTTTGGTCTTAAAGCTTTGGGGCTGTTGGTTAATGAACCTCCAAAATCCAACATTGAAAATAAAAAAAAGAAAAATGTACTCATAAAAAAAATGATCAAAATGCTTTAGACCAAAATGGGGGATTATAGTAAACAATTTTTTTGGATTTTTCAATTTTTTTTTAATTCTAAAAAAAAAGTGTATATTAATTTAACATTTATACCGTGGCCACTTTTTATTGGACCAAGAATGTAGATAATTAACGGTTTTCAACCACGTGCTTGAAAATAACACCTTTAGGGTTTTTATAAATTTACAGTTTAGGGATCGAGGTTTAAGTTGTTTTTCTTAAGGATTTTGGTCCTAAAGTTTTGGGGGTGTAGGTTAATGAACCTCAAAAACCCAACATTAAAAAAAGAAAAAGAAAAGTGTACTCTTTAAAAAATGACTGTTTTTAGACCAAAAGTAGAGGATTATAGTAAACGATTTTTTTTAATTTTGTTCTAATTCACAAAAAGAGTGTATACTCATATAACACTTACATTCCCCACTTTTTATTGGACCAAACATGTAGCTAATTCACGGTTTTCAACTATGTGCTTGAAAACAACTTCTTTAGGCTTTTGGAAATTTACGGTGTAGGAATCGAGTTTTAAGGGTTTTTTCTTTAGCATTTTGGTCCTAAATGTTTGGGGTTGTAGGTTAATGAACCACCAAAACCGAACATTGAAAAAAGAAAAGGAAAAATGTACTCATAGAGAATGACCAAAATGAGTGTTTTTAGACCAAAAGTTGAGGATTATAGTAAACGATGTTTTCAGTTTTTTTTTTAATTCACACAAAAGTGTGTAGTGATAGAACATTCACATTCTCCACTTTTTATTGGACCAAGCATCTAGCTAATTCACGGTTTTCAACCACGTGCTTGAAAATAACTTCTTTATGCTTTTGGAAATTTACGGTGTAGGGATCGAGTTTTAAGGATTTTTTCTTCAGCATTTTCATCATAGAGCTTTTGGGCTGTAAGTTAATGAACCTCCAAAACCGAACATTGAAAAAAGAAAAGAAAAAATCAACTCATAAAAAAATGACGATTTTTAGACCAAAACTTGAGGACTAGTAAACAATTATTATTATTTTTTTTTAATTCACAAATGTATATTAATATAACAATTACATTCCTCTTATTAAAAAAAACTTTAGGCTTTGGAAAATTTACGGTGTAAGAATCGAGTTTTGATCATTTTTTCTTCAGCATTTTGGTCCTCAATCTTTGGGGATGTAGGTTGATGAACCTCCCAAATTGGGCCCAATTAAAGCCAAACCGAGCATAGCTCAATTGACATAAGGTTGTGCCCTAGATTATGAGGTCATGGTTTCAATCCTCGCATTAATTAAATACCTTTGCCAAAAAAAAAACCCAACATTAAAAAAAGAAAAGGAAAAATATACTCATAAAAAAATGACCAAAATGAATTTTTTAGAGCTAAATTTGGAGGATTATAGTAAACAATGTTTTCAAATTTTTTTAATTCACAAAAAAAGAGTGTATACTCATAAACATTAACATTTCCCACTTTTTATTGGACAAAGCATGGAATTAATTCACGGTTTCAAACACGTGCTTAAAAAGAACTCTTTTAGAGTTTTGGAAATTTACGATTTAGGGATCGAGTTTTAAGGTGATTTTCTTAAGGATTTTGACCCTAAAGTTTTGGGACGGTAGGTTATTGAACTTCCAAAACCTAACATTGAAAAAAGAAAAGGAAAAATATACTCATAAAAAATGACAAAATTGATCGTTTTTAGACCAAAATTAGAGGATTGTAAACGATTTTATCAATTTTTTTTAATTCACAAAAAAATGTATATTGCTATAACATTCACATTCCCCACTTTATATTGGACCAAGCATGTAGCCAATTCACCGGTTTCAACTTTATGCTTGAAAAAAACTCCTATATGCTTTTGGAAATTTACGGTGTAGGGATCGAGTTTTAAGGTCTTTTTCTTAAGCATTTGGTCATAAAGCTTTAGGGCGGTAAGTTAACGAACCTCAAAACCAAACAGTGAAAAAAGAAAAGGAAAAATGTACTCATATAAAAATGAATTTTTTTAGACCAAAATGGGAGGACTATAGTAAACAATTTTTCATTTTTTTTTAATTCACAAAAAAATGTATATTAATATTCCCCACTTTTTATTAGACCAAATATGTAGCTATTTCACGGTTTTCAACCACGTACTTGAAAAGAACTCCTTTAACCCTTTTGAAATTTACGGTTTAGGGAGGATTGAGTTTGAACGTATTTTTCTTAAGGATTTTTGTCCTAAAATTTTGGGACTGTAGGTTAATGAACCTCCAAAATCCAACATTATTGAAAAATGAAATGAAAAATGTACTCATAAAAAAATTACCAAATTGCATGTGTTTAGACCAGAATGGGAGGACTATAGTAAACAATTTTTTCAATTTTTTCCAATTAAAAAAATATATATATTTATATAACATTCAAATTCCCCACTTTTTATTAGATCAAGCATATAGCTAATTGAATATACACTTTTTTTTTTATATAACATTCCAATTCCCCACTTTTTATTAGATCAACCACGTACTTGAAAAGAACTCCTTTTAAGTCTTTTTAAATTTACGATTTAGGGATCGAGTTTTAAGGTGTTTTTCTCAAAGATTTTGGTCCTAAAAATTTGGGGCCCTAGGTTAATGAACTTCCAAAATCCAACATTGAAAGAAGAAAAAGAAAAATGTACTCATACAAAAATGTCTTTTTTTTTAAGACCAAAATGGGAGGACTATAGTAAACATTTTTTTTTTATTTTAATTCACAAAAATTGTATATTAATATAACATTTACATTCCCCATTTTTTATTGAACCAAACATGTACCTAATTCACGGTTTTCAACCACGTGATTTAAAAGAACTCCTTTAAGCCTTTTGAAATTTACGATTTAAGGATCGAGTTTGAAGGGTTTTTTCTTTAGCATTTTTGTCCTAAATCTTTGGGGTTGTATATGGATGAACCTCCAAAAACCCAAGATTGAAAAAAGAAAAGGAAAAATGTACTCCACTTTTTAGTTCTAGTTTTAAGGTGTTTTTCTTAAAGATTTTGTTCCTAAAGTTTTGCGGTTGTAGGTTAATGATTTTTTTTTTTTTTTACAACATGTTGGGGTGGGGGATTGAACCTAGGACCTCATGGTCAGCGATACATCATCCGTTAAGTTATGCTATTGTTGGCACTTCCAAAACCTATCTTTGAAAAAAGAAAAGAAAAAATATACTTATAAAAAATGACCAAAATGAGATCGGTTTTAGACCAAAGTTAGAGGATTCTAAACGATATTTTCAATTTTTTTAAACCACAAAAAAATGTATATTGATATAACATTCACATTCCCCACTTTATATTGGACCAAACATTTAGTAAATTCACCGTTTTCAACCACATGCTTGAAAAGAACTCCATTATGGTGTTTATCTTAAACATTTTTGGTCCTAAAGCTTTCGGAGTGTAGGTTAATGACCAAAACCCAACATTGAAAAAAGAAAAGAAAAATGTACTCATAAAAAATGACTGTTTTTAGATAAAAATGGCAGGACAATAGTAAACAATTTTTTCATTTTTTTTTAATTCACAAAAAAGTGTATATTAATATAATATTCAACTTCCCACTTTTTATTAGACCAAACATGTAGCTAATTCAAAGTTTTCAACCACGTAGTTGAAAAGAACTCCTATAGGCCTCTTGAAATTTACGGTTTAGGGATCGAGTTTTAAGGTGTTTTCCTTAAGAATTTTTGCCCTAAAATTTTTGGGCGGTAGGTTAAAGAACTTACAAAACCTTACATTGAAAAGGAAAATTGAACTCATAAAACAATTACCTAAATGATAGTTTTTAGACCAAAATGGGAGGACTATAGTAAACAAGATTTTCAATTTTTTTTTTTAATTCACAAAAAAAGTGCATATTAATATAAGATTCACGTTCTCCACTTTTTATTAAACACCAAAATGGGAGGACTATAGTAAACAAGTTTTTTAATTTTTTTTTAATTCACAATATTAATATTTAATATAACATTCACGCTCCCCACTTTTTATTAGACCAAACATGTATCTAATTCACGGCTTTCAATCATGTGCATGAAAATAACTCATTTAGGCTTTTGAAAATTTACTGTGTAAGAATCGAGTTTTAGGGGTTTTTTCTTCAGCATTTTGGTCCTAAATCTTTGGGATTGCAAGTTAATGAATCTCCCAAACACCACATTGAAAAAAGAAAAGGAAAAATGTACAAAATTGGAGGACTGTAAACGATTTTTTCAATTTTGTTTAATTCATACAAAAAATGTATATTCATATAACATTCACATTCCCCACTTTTTATTAGACCAAGCACGAAGCTAGTTCACGGTTTTCAACCACGTGCTTGAAAAGAACTCCTTTAGGCTTTTTGAAATTTTTGATTTAGGGATCGACTTTTAAGGCATTTTTCTTAAGCATTTTGGTCCTAAATCTTTGGGGCTATACGTTAATGAACCTTCAAAACCCAACATTGAAAAAAGAAAATGAAAATTGTATTTATAATTTTTTATAATTTTTTTTTTTTTTTTTTATCAAAATGACCTTTTTGTAGACAAAAATTGGAGGACTATAGAAAACAATTTTTTTAAATTTGTTTTAATTCAAAAAAAAAAAAAATTGTATATTAATATAACATTCACATTCCCCACTTTTTAATAGACCAAGCATGTAGCTAGTTCACGGTTTTCAACCACGTGCTTGAAAACAACTCCTTTAGGCTTTTTGAAATTTACGGTTTATGGATCGAGTTTCAAGGAATTTTTATTAATTATTTTGGTCCTAAATTTTTGGGGCTGTAAGTTAATGAACCTCAAAAATCCAACATTGAGAAAAGAAAATGAACAAAGTACTCATAATTTGTTTTACCAAAATGACCGTTTTTAGACCAAAATTGGAGGATTATAGTAAACGATTTTTTTTTTATTTTTTTTAATTCACAAAAAAAAGTGTATATTCATATAACATTCACATTCCTCACTTTTTATTCGACTAAACATGTAGCTAATTCACGGTTTTCAACCACTTGTTTGAAAAGAACTCCTTTAGGCTTTTTAAAATTTACAGTTTAGGGATTAAGTTTTGAGTTGTTTTTCTTAAACATTTTGGTCCTAAATCTTTGTGGCTGTAAGTTAATGAACCTCCAAAACCAACATTGAAAAAATAAAATGAATAAATAAATGACAATTTTTAGAACAAAATTGGAGGACTATAGTCAATGATTTTTTGATTTTTTTTTTGTAATTCACAAAAAAAATGTATATTCATATAATATTAACATTCCTAACTTTTTATTGGACCAAGCATGTAGCTAATTCACGGTTTTCAACCACATGCTGAAATGAACTCATTAAGGCTCCGTTTGAGATTGCGGTAGCTTTGAAAATAATTGCTTCCAACTTTGCTTTTAAAAAAATCAGCTGTTTGATGAATCAAATTAGTGTTTGGTAAATTTTAGCTCTAGACTTAAATAAGTTGGTTATCGTGTTTGGTAAATAAATATTAAATTATTGTGATTTAACTATAATGACTAAATAGACATATTATAAAAAATTGTATAAATTTTCTTAAGAAAAAAATAATAAGGTATTATTTTTACAAAAATATTTGCATTTGAATTATTAATTTAAAAATTATAAAATAAAATTTGGTGGTGAGAAATAAATACTAGATATAGAAAATAATTTTTAATTTTTGAAAGATTTGAAAATTTATTAAAAAAGATTTGAATTTTTTTGAAATTTACAGTTTAGGGATCGAGTTTTAAGTTATTTTCCTTATTTTTCTTAAAGATTTTTGTACTAAATCTTTTGGGCGGTAGGTTAATGAACCTCGAAAATCCAACATTAAAAAAAGAAAAGGAAAAATGTAGTCTTAAAATTTTTGATCAAAATGACTGTTTTTTTTGACAAAAATTAGAAGACTATAGTAAACAATTTTTTCAATTTTTTTAATTCACAAAAAAATGTATATTAAGATAACATTCACATGCCTACTTTTTATTAGACCAAACATGGATCTAGTTCACTTCTTTCAACCGGGTGCTTGAAAAGAAATCCTTCAGGTTTTTTGAAATTTACGGTTTAGGGATCGAGTTTTAAAGCATTTTCTTAAGCATCTTGATCCTAAATCTTTGGGGATGTAAATTAATGAACCACCAAAACATAACATTGAAAAAAAGAAAAATAAAAATGTACTCATAGAAAATAACAAAAATCACGATTTTTATCCCAAAATTGGAGGACAATAGTAAACGATTTTTTCAATTTTTTTTTAATTCACAAAAAACTGTGTAGTAATATAAGATTCACATTCCCCACTTTTTATTCGACAAAGCATGTAGTTAATTCACCATTTTCAAACAAGTGCTTAATAAGAACTCCTTTAGGGTTTTGAAGATTTACGACATGGATCGAGTTTTAAGGGTTTTTTCTTCAGCATTTTGGTTTGGTCCTAAATCTTTGGGGATGTAGGTTGATGAACATCCAAAACAAAACATTGAAAAAAGAAAGGGAAAAATGTACTCAATTTTTACCAAAAATACTGTTTTTAGACCCAAATTGGAAAACTATAATAAACGATTTTTCAATTTTTTTTAATTCACAAACAAAGTGTATAATTATATAACATTAACATTCCCCACTTTTTATTGGACAAAGCAGGTAGTTAAATTCACTGTTTTCAAACCCGTACTTGAAAAGAACTCATTTATGCTTTTGGAAATATACGGTGTAGGGATCGATTTTTAAGGTGTTTTTCTTAAACATTTTGGTACTAATTCACCGTTTTCAACTACGTGCTTCAAAAGAACTGATTTAGGGTTTTGAAAATTTACGGTTTAAGAATCGAGTTTTAATGTGTTTTTCTTAAGAATTTTGGTCCTAAAGCTTTGGGACTGTAGGTTAATGAACCTCCAAAACCCAACATTGAAAAAAGAAAAGGAAAAATGTACTTATAAAAAAATAACCAAAATTACTGTTTCTTGACCCGAATTGGAAGACTATAGTAAACAATTTTTTTTTTAAATTTTTTTTAATTCACTAAAAAGTGTATATTCATATAACATTCACATTCCTCACTTTTTATTTAACCAAACATGTACCTAATTCACAGTTCCACGTGCTTGAAAAGAACTCTTTTATGCTTTTGGAAATTTATGGTGTAAGAATCGAGTTCTAAGGGGTTTTTCTTCAGCATTTTCTCCCTAAGCTTTTTGGCTGTACGTTAATCAACCTCCAAAACTGAACATGAAAAAAGAAAAGGAAAAATGTACTCATAAAAAAATGACCAAAATTACTGTTTCTAGACCCGAAGTGGAAGACTATAGTAAACGATTTTTTCATATTATTTTTTAATTCACTAAAAAATTTATATTCATATAACATTCACATTCCCCCCTTTTTATTTAACCAAACATGTATCTAATTCACGGTTTTCAACCACGTGCTTGAAAAAAACTCTTTTATGCTTTTGGAAATTTACACGGTAGGAATCGAGTTTTAAGGGTTTTTTCTTCAGTATTTTCGTCCTAAAGCTTTTTGGCTATAGGTTAATGAACCTCGAAAACCCAACTTTGTAAAAAGAAAAGGAAAAATGTACTCATAAAAAAATGACAAAAATTATCGATTTTAGACCAAAATTTGAGGATTATAGTAAATGATTTTTTCAAATTTTTTCTAATTCAGAAAAAAAAAAGTGTATATTCATATAACATTTACATTCCCAACTTTTGATTGGAGTAAGAATGTAGCTAATTCACTGTTTTCAACCACATTCTTGAAAATAACTCCTTTAGGCTTTTGGAAATTTACAGTGTAGCGATCGAGTTTTAAGGATTTTTTTCTTAAGCATTTTGGTCTTAAAGGTTTGAGGGTGTAGGTTAATGAACCCCCAAAACCAACATTGAAAAAAGAAAAGTAAAAATGTATTCATAAACAAATGACCATTTTTAGACTAAAATTTGAGGATTATAATTAACAATTTTTTCAATTTTTTTTTTAAATAACAAAAAAGTGTATATTAATATAAAATTTACATAACCCACTTTTTATTTGACCAAACATGTATCTAATTCACAGTTTTCAACCACATGCTTGAAAAGAACTCCTTTTGAAAATTTACGATTTAGGGATCGAGTTTTAAATTATTTTTCTTAAGGATTTTTGTCCTAAAGCTTTGGGACTCTAAGTTAATGAACCTCCAAAACCCAACATTGAAAAAATAAAAGGAAAAATGTACACATATAAAAATGACCAAAATTACCGTTTTTAGACTCGAATTGGATGACTATAGTAAACGATTTTTCCATTTTTTTTTTAATTCACTAAAAAGTGTATATTCATATAACATTCACATTCCCCACTTTTTATTGTACCAAACATGTAGCTAATTCACAGTTTTCAACCACGTGCTTGAAAAGAACTCCTTTTGGAAATTTACGGTTTAGGGATCTAGTTTGAAAGTGTTTTTCTTAAGGATTTTGGTCCTAAAGTTTTGGGGTTGTAGGTTAATAAACCTTCAAAATCCAACGTTGAAAAAAGAAAATGAAAACTGACCAGAATGACCGTTTTTAGACAAAAATTGAAGGACAAGTAAACAATTTTTTCAATTGTTTTAATTCACAAAAGAAAAAGTGTATATTCATATAACATTCACATTCCCGACTTTATATTGGACCAAGCATGTAGTTAATTCACGATTTTCAACCACGTGCTTTAAAATAACTTCTTTAGGGTTTTTGAAATTTATGGTTTAAGGATCGAGTTTTAAGGTGATTTTTTTAAGCATTTTGGTCTTAAAGGTTTGAGGGTGTAGGTTAATGAACCTCCAAAACCAACATTGAAAAAAGAAAAGTAAAAATGTATTCTTAAACAAATGACCATTTTTAAACTAAAATTTGAGGACTATACTAAACAATTTTTTCAATTTTTTTTTAAATAACAAAAAAGTGTATATTAATATAAAGTTTTCAACCACATGCTTGAAAAGAGCTTCTTTTGGAAATTTATGGTTTAGAGATGGAGTTTTAAAGTGTTTTTCTTAAGCATTTTGGTCCTATATCTTTGTGGCGGTAAGTTAATAAACCTCCAAAACCGGCCAACATTGAAAGAAAGAAAAGGAAAAATGTACTCATAATGTTTTTTATTTTATCAAAATGACCGTTTGTAGACAAAAATTGGAGGACTATAGAAAACAATTTTTTCAATTCTTTTTAATTCACAAAAAAAGTGTATATTAATATAACATTCACATTCCCCACTTTTTAATAGACCAAGCATGTAGCTAGTTCACGATTTTCAACCACGTGCTTGAAAATAACTCATTTAGGCTTTTTGAAATTTACCATTTATGGATCAAGTTTTAAGAAATTTTTCTTAATTATTTTGGTCGTAATTCACAGTTTTCAACCACGTGCTTGAAAAGAACTTATTTAGGGTTTTTAAAATTTACGATTTAAGGATCGAGTTTTAATGTGTTTTTCTTAAGAATTTTGGTCCTAAAGCTTTGGGACTGTAGGTTAATGAACCTCCAAAAACCAACATTGAAAAAAGAAAATGAAAAAATGTACTTATAAAAAAATAACCAAAATTAGTGTTTCTTGACCCGAATTGGAAGACTATAGTAAACAATTTTTTTAATTTTTTTTTAATTCACTAAAAAGTGTATATTCATATAACATTCACATTCCCCACTTTTTATTTAACCAAGCATGTACCTAATTCACGGTTTTCAACCACGTGCTTGATAATAACTCCTTTATGCTTTTGGAAATTTATGGTGTAGGAATCGAGTTTTAAGGGGTTTTTCTTCAGCATTTTCGCCCTGAAGCTATTTGGGTGTAGGTTAATCAACCTCCAAAACTGAACATTGAAAAAAGAAAAGGAAAAATGTACTCATAAAAAAATGACCAAAATTACTCTTTCTAGACCCGAATTGGAACACGTAAACGATTTTTTCATTTTGTTTTTTAATTCACTAAAAAGTGTATATTCATATAACATTCACATTCCCCCCTTTTTATTTAACCAAACATGAATCTAATTCACGGTTTTCAACCACCTGCTTGAAAAAAACTCTTTTATGCTTTTGAAAATTTACACGGTAGGAATCGAGTTTTAAGGGTTTTTTCTTCAGTATTTTCGTCCTAAAGCTTTTTGGCTGTAGGTTAATGAACCTCGAAAACCCAACATTGAAAAAAGAAAAGGAAAAATGTACTCATAAAAAAATGACAAAAATTATCGATTTTAGACCAAAATTTGAGGATTATAGTAAACGATTTTTTCAATTTTTTTCTAATTCACACAAAAAAAGTGTATATTCATATAACATTTACATTCCCAACTTTTGATTGGAGTAAGCATGTAGCTAATTCACGGTTTTCAACCACGTTCTTGAAATTTAAGGATTTTTCCTTAAGCATTTTGGTCTTGAAGGTTTGAGGGTGTAGGTTAATGAACCTCCAAAACCAACATTGAAAAAAGAAAAGTAAAAATGTATTCATAAACAAATGACCATTTTTAGACTAAAATTTGAGGACTATACTAAACATTTTTTTCAATTTTTTTTTTTAAATAACAAAAAAGTGTAAATTAATATAAAGTTTTCAACCACGTGCTTGAAAATAGTTTCTTTTGGAAATTTATGGTTTAGAGATCGAGTTTTAAAGTGTTTTTCTTAAGCATTTTGGTCCTATATCTTTGTGGCGGTAAGTTAATAAACCTCCAAAACCGGCCAACATTGAAAAAAGAAAAGGAAAAATGTACTCATAATTTTTTTTTTATCAAAATGACCGTTTGTAGCAAAAAATTGGAGGACTATAGAAAACAATTTTTTTAATTCTTTTTGATTCACAAAAAAAGTGTATAATAATATAACATTCACATTCCCCACTTTTTAATAGACCAAGCATGTAGCTAGTTCACGGTTTTCAACCACGTGCATGAAAATAACTCATTTAGGCTTTTTGAAATTTACGGTTTATGGATCAAGTTTTAAGAAATTTTTCTTTATTATTTTGGTCCTAATTCACAGTTTTCAACCACGTGCTTGAAAAGAACTTATTTAGGGTTTTTAAAATTTACGATTTAAGGATCGAGTTTTAATGTATTTTTCTTAAGAATTTTGGTCCTAAAGCTTTGAGACTGTAGGTTAATGAACCTCCAAAACCCAACATTTAAAAAAAAGAGAAAAAATGTACTAATAAAAAAATGACGAAAATTACTGTTTCTAGACCCGAATTGGAAGACTAGTAAATGATTTTTTTTTTTTTAATTCACTAAAAAGTGTATATTCATATAACATTCACATTCCCCAATTTTTATTTAACAAAGCATGTAGGTAATTCACGATTTTAAACCACGTGCTTGAAAATAACTCCTTTATGCTTTTGGAAATTTATAGTGTAGGAATCGAGTTTTAAGGAGTTTTTCTTCAGCATTTTCGCCTTGAAACTTTTTTGATGTAGGTTAATGAACCTCCAAAACCGAACATTGAAAAAAGAAAAGGAAAAATGTACTCATAAAAAAATGACCAAAATTAACGTTTCTAGACCCGAATTGGAAGAGTATAGTAAACGATTTTTTCAATTTTTTTTAATTCACTAAAAAGTGTATATTCATATAACATTCACATTCCCCACTTTTTATCTTAACTATTCATGTATCTAATTCACGGTTTTCAACCACGTGCTTGAAAAGAACTCCTTTATGCTTTTGGAAATTTACGGTGTAGAAATCGAGTTTTAAGGGTTTTTTCTTAAGTATTTTCGTCCTAAAGCTTTTTGGCGGTAGGTTAATGAACCTCGAAAACCCAACATTCAAAAAAGAAAAGGAAAAATGTACTCATAAAAAAATGACCAAAATTATCGATTTTAGACCAAAATCTGAGGATTGTAGTAAACGATTTTTTCAAACTTTTTTCTAATTCACAAAAAAATTGTATATTCATATAACATTTACATTCCCCACTTTTTATTGGAGTAAGCATGTAGCTAATTTACGGTTTTCAACCACGCTCTTGAAAATAACTCCTTCAGGCTTTTGGAAATTTACAGTGTAGGGAACGAGTTTTAAGGATTTTTTCTTAAGCATTTTGGTTTAAAGGTTTGAGGCTGTAGGCTAATGAACCTCCAAAACCCAACACTGAAAAAAGAAAAGTAAAAATGTATTCATAAAAAAATGACCATTTTTAAATCAAAATTTGAGGACTATAATAAACAATTTTTTCAATTTTTTTTTAAATAACAAAAAAGTGTATATTAATATAAAATTTACATAACCCACTTTTTATTTGAACAAACATGTAGCTAATTCACAGTTTTCAACCACATGCTTGAAAAGAACTCCTTTTGAAAATTTACGGTTTAGGGATCGAGTTTTGAAGTATTTTTCTTAAGGATTTTGGTCCTAAAGCTTTGGGACTGTAGGTTAATGAACCTCCAAAACCCAACATTGAAAAAACAAAAGGAAAAATGTACACATATAAAAATGACCAAAATTACTGTTTTTAGACTCGAATTGGATGACTATAGTAAATGATTTTTCCATTTTTTTTTTTAATTCACTAAAAAGTGTATATTCATATAACATTCATTCCCCACTTTTTATTGGACCAAACATGTAGCTAATTCACAGTTTTCAACCACGTGCTTGAAAAGAACTCCTTTTGGAAATTTACGGTTTAGGGATCTAGTTTTAAAGTGTTTTTCTTAAGGATTTGGTCCTAAAACTTTGGGGTTGTAGGTTAATGAACCTTCAAAATCCAATATTGAAAAAAGAAAATGAAAAATGACCAGAATATGACCGTTTTTAGACAAAAATTGAAGGACAAGTAAACAATTTTTTCAATTGTTTTAATTCACAAAAAAAAAAGTGTATATTCATATAACATTCACATTCCCGACTTTATATTGGACCAAGCATGTAGTTAATTCACGATTTTCAACCACGTGCTTTAAAATAACTTCTTTAGGGTTTTTGAAATTTATGGTTTAAGGATCGAGTTTTAAGGTGATTTTCTTAAGAATTTTTGTCCTAAATCTTTGGGGTTGTAGGTTAATGTACCTCCAAAAACGTAACATTGAAAAAAGAAAAGGAAAAATGTACTCATAAAAAAATGACCCAAATGACTGTTTTTAGACAAAAAATGGAGGACAATAGTAAACAATTTTTTCAATTTTTTAATTCACAAAAAGGGTGTATATTCCTATAACATTCACATTCCCCACTTTTTATTTGACAAGCATGTAGCTAATTCTAGATTTTCAACCACGTGATTGAAAATAACTTCTTTAGGGTTTTTCGAATTTACGGTTTAGGAAACGAGTTTTATGGTGTTTTTCTTAAGTAATTTGGTCCTAAAGGGTTGGGTTGTAAGTTAATGAACCTTCAAAAGCCAACATTGAAAACATAAATGGAAAAATGACCGTTTTTATACCAAAATTGGAGGACTATTAAACAATTTTTTCAATTTTTTTTAATTCACAAAAAATGTGTATATTCTTATAACTTTCTCATTCCCCACTTTTTATTGGACCAAACATGTAGCTAATTCACGGTTTTCAACCACATAAAAGAAATCCTTGAAGATTTTGGAATTTTACGGTTTTGGGATCGAGTTTTAAGGTGTTTTGTTAAGGATTTTGGTCGTAAAGATTTGGGGATGTAGGTTAATGAACCTTAAAAATCAAATATTGAAAGGAAAAAAAAGGAAAAATGTACTCTTAAATTTTTTACCAAAATGATCGTTTTTAGACCAAAACTAGAGGACTATATAGTAAACAAATTTTTTATTTTTTTTTAATTAACAAAAAGTTTGTATATTCATATAACATTCACATCCACGACTTTTTATTGGACTAAGCATGTAGTTAATTCACGGTTTTCAACCACCTGCTTGAAAAAAACTTCTATAGGATTTTGGAAATTTACGATTTAGTAATCTAGTTTTAATGTGTTTTTATAAAAGATTATGGTCCTAAAGCTTTGGGGCTCTAGGTTAATGAATCTCAAAAACCCAACGATGAAAAAAGAAAAATGTACTCATCGAAAATTTACCAAAATGTTTGTTTTTAGACAAAAAAAAAATGGAGGACATAGTAAACGATTTTTTCAAAAAAAAATTAGTTCAGCTGTATATTCATATAACATTCACATCCCTTACTTTTTATTAAATGAAACACATAGCTAATTCACAGTTTTCAACCACCTGCTTCAAAAGAACACTTTAAGGATTTTGGAAATTTACGATTTAAGAATCGAGTTTTAAGGCGTTTTTCTCAAGGATTATGGTCCTAAAGCTTTAGGGTTGTAGGTTAATGAATCTTCAAAGCCTAACATTGAAAAAAGAAAAGGAAAAATGTACTCATAAAAAAATGACCAAAATGATCATTTTTAGACCAAAATTGGAGGGCTATACTAAACGAGTTTTTCAAAAAATATTTAGTTCACAAAAAAGTGTATATTCATATAACATTCACATCCCTTACTTTTTATTGAACGAAACACGTAGCTAATTCACAGTTTTCAACCATCTTTTTTAAAAGAACTCTTTTAGGATTTTGGAAATTTACGATTTAGGAATCAAGTTTTAAGGTGTTTTACTCAAGGATTATGGTCCTAAAGCTTTATGGTTGTAGGTTAATGAATCTTCAAAACCCAACATTGAAAAAAGAAAATGAAAAATGTACTCATACAAAAATGACCCAAAATGACTGTTTTTAGACCACAATTGGAGGACTATTAAACAATTTTTTCATTTTTTTTAATTCACAAAAAATGTGTATATTCATATAAGTTTCTCATTCCCCACTTTTTATTGGACCAAACATGTAGCTAATTCACGGTTTTCAACCACGTGCTTGAAAAGGTCCGTTAAGGTTTTGAAATTTTACGGTTTAGGGATCGAGTTTTAAGGTGCTTTTATTAAGGATTTTCGTCATAAAGTTTTTAGGATGTAGGTTAATGAGCCTCAAAAACCAAACATTTAAGGAAAAAAAAGGAAAAATGTACTCATAATTTTTTTACCAAAATGATCGTTTTTAGACAAAAATTGGTTTTTAATTCACAAAAAGTGTGTATATTCATATAACATTCACATCCCTAACTTTTTATTGGACCAAGCATGTAGCTAATTCACGGTTTTCAACCACGTGCTTGAAAAACAATTCTTTAGGATTTTGGAAATGTACGATTTAGTAATCGAGTTTTAAGGTGTTTTTCTAAAAGATTATGGTCCTAAAGTTTTGGGGTTGTAGGTTAATGTACCTCAAAAACCGAACAATGAAAAACAAAAAGTAAAAATGTACTCATAAAAAAATTACCAAAATGATCATTTTTAGACCAAAATTTGAGGACTATAGTAAACGATTTTTTCAAAAAATATTTAGTTCACAAAAAAGTGTATATTCATATAACATTCACATCCCTTACTTTTTATTGAACGAAACACTTAGCTAATTCACAGTTTTCAACCACCGGCTTGAAAATAACTCTTTTAGGATTTTGGAAATTTACGATTTAGGAATCGATTTTTAAGGTATTTTTCTCAAGGAGTATGGTACTAAAGCTTTGGGGTTGTAGGTTAATGAATCTCTAAAACCCAACATTGAAAAAAGAAAAGGAAAAAGTAATCATAAAAAAATGACGGTTTTTAGACAAAAATTGGACGAGTATTAAACAATTTTTTCAATTTTTTAATTCATAAAAAATGTGTATTCCTATAACATTCTCATTCCCCACTTTTTATTGGACCAAACATGTAGTTAATTCACGGTTTTCAACTACGTGCTTGAAAAGAACTCCTTTTAAGGTTTTAAAATTTTACGGTTTAGGGATCGAGTTTTAAGGTATTTTTGTTAAGGATTTTGGTCCTAAATTTTTTGGGATGTAGGTTAATGAACCTAAAAAACCAAACATTGAAGTAAAAAAAATTAATTCACAAAAAGTGTGTATATTCATATAACATTCACATCCCCAACTTTTTATGGGACCAAGCATGTAGTTAATTCACGGTTTTCAACAACGTGCTTGAAAAAAACTCCTTTAAGATTTTGGAAATTTACGATTTAGTAATCGAGATTTAAGATGTGTTTTTCTAAAGGATTATGGTTCTAAAGCTTTGGGGTTGTAGGTTTATGAACCTCAAAACCCAACAATGAAAAAAGAAAAGGAAAAATGTACTCATCAACAAATTACCAAAATGATCATCAAAATTGGAGGACTATAGTCAACAATTTTTTCAGTTTTTTTAGTTCACAAAAAAAGTGTATATTGTTAGAACATTCACATTTCTTATTTTTTATTGAACGAAACACGTAGCTAATTCACGGTTTTCAACCGCCTGCTTGAAAATAATCTTTTAGGATTTTGGAAACTTACGATTTAGGAATCGAGTTTTAAGGTGTTTTTCTCAAGGATTATGGTCCTAAAGCTTTGGGGTTGTAAGTTAATGATTCTCCAAAACCCAACATTGAAAAAAAAAAAAAAAAAGGAAAAATATACTCATAAAAATATTACCAAAATGACCGTTTTTAAACCAAAATTGGAGGAGTATTAAACAATTTTTTTTAATTAACAATGTGTATATTCATATAGCTTTCTCATTCCCCACTTTTTATTGGACCAAGCATGTAGCTAATTCACGGTTTTCAACCACGTGGTTGAAAATAACTCATTTAAGCTTTTGGAATTTTACGGTTTAGGGATCGAATTTTAAGGTGTTTTTGTTAAGGATTTTTTTCCTTTGGGGATGTAGGTTAATGAACCTCAAAAACCAAACATTGAACGAAAAAAGAAAAGAAAAATGTACTCAAAATGTTTTTACCAAAAGGATCGTTTTTAGACCAAAATTGGAGGACTATAGTAAACGATTTTTTCAAAAAAAAAATTAGTTCCCAAAAAAAATGTATATTCATATAACATTCACATCCCTTACTTTTTATTGAAGCGAAAGACAGCTAATTCACAGTTTTCAACCACCTACTTGAAAAGAACACTTTTAGGATTTTGGAAATTTACGATTTAAGAATTGAGTTTTAAGGCGTTTTTCTCAAGGATTATGGTAGTAAAGCTTTGGGGTTGTAGGTTAATGAATCTTCAAAGCCTAACATTGAAAAAAGAAAAGGAAAAATGTACTCATAAAAAAATGACCAAAATGACCGTTTTTAGACAAAAAAAAATGGAGGACTAGTAAACAATTTTTTCAATTTTTTTTTAATTCACAAAAAATGTGTATTCTTATAACTTACTCATTCCCCACTTTTTATTGGACCAAGCATGTAGTTAATTCACGATTTTCAACCACGAGCTTTAAAATAATTTCTTTATGGTTTTTGAAAATTATGGTTTAAGGATTGAGTTTTAAGGTGATTTTTTTAAGATTTTTTTAAGATTTTTTTTGCTAAAGCTTTGGGGTTGTAGGTTAATGTACCGACAAAACGAAACATTGAAAAAAGAAAAAGAAAAATGTACTCATAAAAAAATGACCTAAATGACTGTTTTTACACCAAAATTAGAGGACAATGTAAACGATTTTTTCAAAAAAAAATTAGTTCACAAAAAAAGTTTATATTCATATAACATTCACATCCCTTACTTTTTATTGAACGAAACATGTAGCTAATTCACACATTTCAACCATCTTTTTGAAAAGAACTCTTTTAGGATTTTGAAAATTTACGATTTAGGAATCAAGTTTTAAGGTGTTTTTCTCAAGGATTATGGTCCCAAAGCTTTGTGGTTGTAGGTTAATGAATCTTCAAAACCCAACATTGAAAAAAGAAAAGAAAAAATGTACTAATACAAAAATGACCAAAATGACCGTTTTTAGACCAAAATTGGAGGACTATTAAACAATTTATTCAATTTTTTTTTTAATTCACAAAAAATGTGTATATTCATATAAGTTTCTCATTCCCCACTTTTTATTGGACCAAGCATGTAGCTAATTCACGGGTTTCAACCACGTGCTTGAAAATGACTACTTTAAGGTTTTGAAATTTTACGGTTTAGGGATTGAGTTTAAGGTGCTTTTGTTAAGGATTTTGGTCGTAAAGTTTTTGGGATGTAGGTTAATGAACCTCAAAAACCAAATATTGAAGTAAAAAAAAGGAACAATGTACTCATAATTTTTTTACCAAAATGATCGTTTTTAGACAAAAAAAATGGAGGATTAATAGTAAACGATTTTTTTCATTTTTTTTTAATTCACAAAAAGTGTGTATATTCATATAACATTCACATTCCCGACTTTTTATTGGACCAAACATGTAGCTAATTCACGGTTTTCAACCACGTGCTTGAAAAACAATTCTTTAGGATTTTGGAAATTTACGATTTAGTAATCGAGTTTTAAGGTGTTTTTCTAAAAGATTATGGTCCTAAAGTTTTTGGGTTGTAGGTTAATGTACCTCAAAAACGGAACAGTGAAAAACGAAAAGTAAAATTGTACTCATATAAAAATTACCAAAATGATCATTTTTAGACCAAAATTTAAGGACATTCAAATCCCTTACTTTTTATTGAAGGAAACACGTAGCTAATTCACAGTTTTCAACCACCGGCTTGAAAAGAACTCTTTTAGGATTTTGGAAATTTACGATTTAGGAATCGAGTTTTAATGTGTTTTTCTCAAGGATTATGGTACTAAAGCTTTGGGGTTGTAGGTTAATGAATCTCTAAAACCCAACATTGAAAAAAGAAAAGGAAAAATGTACTCTTAAAAAAATGACCGTTTTTAGACAAAAATTGGATGACTATTAAACAATTTTTTAATTTTTTTAATTCACAAAAAATGTTTATATACCTATCACATTCTCATTCCCCACTTTTTATTGGACTAAGCATGTAGTTAATTCACGGTTTTCAACTACGTGCATGAAAAAAGCTCCTTTTAAGGTTTTGAAATTTTACGGTTTAGGGATCGAGTTTTAAGGTGTTTTTGTTAAGGATTTTGGTCCTTAAGTTTTTGGGATGTAGGTTAATGAACCTCAAAAACCAAACATTGAAGGAAAAAAAAAGGAAAAATGTACTCATAAATTTTTTACCAAAATGATTGTTTTTGACAAAAAAATTTGGACGGTATACGATTTTTTTAAAAAAAAACTTATTTTCAAAAAATGTGTATATTCATATAACATTCACATCTCCGACTTTTTATGTGACCAAACATGTAATTAATTCACGGTTTTCAACCACCTGCTTTTAAAAAAACTCCTTTAAAATTTTGGAAATTTACGATTTAGTAATCGAGATTTAAGATGTGTTTTTTTTAAAGGATTATGGTTCGAAAGCTTTGGGGTTGTAGGTTTATGTACCTCAAAACCCAAGAATGAAAAAAGAAAAGGAAAAATGTACTTATAAAAAAATTACCAAAATGATCGTTTTTAGACCAAAATTGGAGGACTATAGTGAACGATTTTTTCAAAGTTTTTTTAGTTCAGAAAAAAGTGTATAATGATATAACATTCACATTCCTTATTTTTTATTTAACGAAACACGTAGCTAATTCACAACTTTCAACCACCTGCTTAAAAATAACTCTCTCAAGGATTATGGTCCTAAAGCTTTGGGGTTGTAGGTTAATGAATTTCTAAAACCCAACATTGAAAAAAGAAAAGGAAAAAGTACTCATAAAAAAATGACCGTTTTTACCCAAAAATTGGACGACTATTAAACAATTTTTTTAATTTTTTTAATTCACAAAAAAATGTGTATATTCCTATAACATTCTCATTCCCCACTTTTTATTGGACCAAACATGTAGTTAATTCACGGTTTTCAATTATGTGCTTGAAAAGAAGTCCTTTTAAGGTTTTGAAATTTTACGGTTTAGGGATCGAGGTTTAAGGTGTTTTTGTTAAGGATTTTGGTCCTAGAGTTTCTGGGATGTAGGTTAATGAACCTCAAAAACCAAACATTGAAGGAAAAAAAAGGAAAAATGTACTCATAAATTTTTTACCAAAATGATTATTTTTAGACAAAATTTGTTGGACTATAGTATACGATTTTTTTATTTTTTTTTTAATTCACAAAAAGTGTGTATATTCATATGACATTCACATCCGACTTTTTATGGGACCAAGCATGTAGTTAATTCACGGTTTTCAACCACCTGCTTGAAAAAAACTCCTTTAAGATTTTGGAAATTTACGATTTAGTAATCGAGATTTAAGATGTGTTTTTCTAAAGGATTATGGTTCTAAAGCTTTGGGGTTGTAGGTTTATGAACCTCAAAACCCAACAATGAAAAAAGAAAAGGAAAAATGTACTCATAAAAAAATTACCAAAATAATCGTTTTTAGACCAAAATTAGAGGACTATAGTCAACCATTTTTTCAAAGTTTTTTTAGTGCACAAAAAAAGCGTATATTGATAGAACATTCACATTCCTTATTTTTTATTGAACGAAACACGTATCTAATTCACGGTTTTCAACCACCTGCTTGAAAAGACTCTTTTAGGATTTTGGAAATTTACGATTTAGGAATCGAGTTTTAAGGTGTTTTTCTCAAGGATTATGGTCCTAAATCTTTGGGGTTGTAAGTTAATGAATCTCCAAAATCCAATATTGAAAAAAAAAAAAAAAAAAAAAAAAAATGTACTCATAAAAATATTACCAAAATGACGGTTTTTAGACCAAAATTGGAGGAGTATTAAACAATTTTTTTTTAATTCATAATGTGTATATTCATATAGCTTTCCCATTCCCCACTTTTTATTGAACCAAGCAAGTAGCTAATTCACAGTTTTCAACCACGTGGTTGAAAATAACTCATTTAAGCTTTTGGAATTTTACGGTTTAGGAATTGAGTTTTAAGGTGTTTTTGTTAAGGATTTTTGTCCTAAAGCTTTGGGGATGTAGGTAGGGATGGCAAAATTCCCCGCGGGTCCCCGACCCAATCGGGTCGGGGAATCCCCGGTTTGACCGGGTACGGGGTCAAACCGGGGATTTTATTCGGGTCCCCGGTCGGGGACGGGGCGGGGATGGGGATCCCCATCCCCGCCCCGTCCCCGACCCCGAACTCGCCCCGAATAGTTTTTTATTAATTTTTTAAAAAAATATATATATAATATATATTATATTTATATAATATAGTAATATTTTATATATATTATTTTTTAAAAAAATTTAATTTACTTACTGTTAGTTTATATATATATATATTTTATTTTATTTTTTTAATTAATTTCATAATATAATAATTTTCTTTACTAAAAATATTAAATATTTTTTTATAATTAGTTTTAAATAAATAAAACAATAATAATACTAATTTTAACCAAGAAATGATACACAATTTTAATATATTTATTTAATTTTTTTTTTTTAAAAAAAAAACAAACAAAGAGACGGGGATTTTTTCCCCGCGGGGACCCGATCCCCGAACGGGGATTCCCCGACCCCGACCCCGACTTCTCAAAACGGGGAACGGGGCGGGGATGGGGATGAAAAATCCCCGCGGGGACGGGGATGGGGAGTGCATCCCCGACCCCGCCCCGCCCCGTTGCCATCCCTAGATGTAGGTTAATGAACCTCAAAAACCAAACATTGAACCAAAAAGAAAAGAAAAATGTACTCATAACTTTTTTACCAAAGTGATCGTTTTTAGACCAAAATTGGAGGACTATAGTAAATGATTATTTTCAATTAATTCACAAAAAGTGTGTATATTCATATAACATTCACATCCCCGACTTTTTATTGGACCAAACATGTAGTTAATTCACCGCTTTCAACCACCTGCTTGAAAAAAACTCGTTTAGGATTTTGTAAATTTACGATTTAGTAATCGAGATTTAAGGTGTTTTTCTAAAGGATTATGGTCCTAAAGTTTTGGGGCTGTAGATTAATGAACCTAAAAAATCCAACAATGAAAAAAGAAAAGGAAAAATTGTACTCATAAAACATTTACCAAAATGATCGTTTTTAGACAAAAAAAAAAAAAAAAAAAAAAAAAAAAAAAAAAAAAAAAATTGGAGGACTATAGTAAACGATTTTTTCAAAAAAAATTAGTTCCCAACAAATGTATATTCATATAACATTAACATCGCTTACTTTTTATTGAACGAAACACGTAGCTAATTCATAGTTTTCAACCACCTGCTTGAAAAGAACTCTTTTAGGATTTTGGAAATTTACGATTTAGGAATCGAGTTTTAAGGTGTTTTTCTCAAGGATTATGGTACTAAAGCGCTTTGGGGTTGTAGGTTTATGAATCTCTAAAACCCAACATTGAAAAAAGAAAAGGAAAAATGTACTCATAAAAAAATGACCAAAATGATCATTTTTAGACCAAAATTGGAGGACTATAGTAAACGATTTTTTCAAAAAACATTTAGTTCACAAAAAAATGTATATTCATATAACATTCACATCACTTACTTTTTATTGAACGAAACACGTAGCTAATTCACAGTTTTCAACCATCTTTTTGAAAAGAACTCTTTTAGGATTTTGGAAATTTACGATTTAGGAATCAAGTTTTAAGGTGTTTTACTCCAGGATTATGGTCCTAAAGCTTTATGGTTGTAGGCTAATGAATCTTCAAAACCCAACATTGAAAAAAGAAAATGAAAAATGTACTCATACAAAAATGGCCCAAAATGACTGTTTTGTTTTTAGACCAAAATTGCAGGTCCCATGTGAATTGGAATGAGGTACCTAGGTGAACGCAAGTTGTTACGGCCCGACCTAGTCCAGCTCATAAATGAGGCCATCCAAAAGATAACATCACCTTTAGCTCGTTAAGTTTTGCTAACTTCACCTTACTATTTGTCTTATCCTCCACAATATTAACATTATGATTATTAATGATGTTATTTTTGTTCTTCTTCTTATTTTCGTTGTTTTATTATTCATTATTGATGATGATGTTGGTTTCGATGTCCTTGTCGTCCAAGTGTTGTTGTTGTTGTTTGCAGTAATTTTCGTCCACCTTGTCACTTTTACAAATCCAGGACTGCAAGTAAATCTCCATTGACACCTGAAAGCCTGATCTCCGGACCTCATTCGCGGGAGTAGGGAGGTTGAGGTCAAGCTTGAGGTCGAGTGGGAGGACAAGTGGTGAAGAAGGCGGGGCCAGGCCCACACGCTGGTGGTGAAAGTGATGAATCTTTGTAATAGAGGAGGGCGGTAGGGGTTCAATGACGGTGGTGGTAGCGATGGCGGTTGAATTAGAGATGATCTAATGGCAGCGCTTGTAACCACCCAAAGTCTGTCCGGAAGAGATTCTGTGGAAAATGGAGCATTCGTGTACTTTTGTCTTCCTCTTGGAAGTGGAGATCAACGTCCCATTTTCATAATAGTTGTTGTTGTTGTTGGGTTTAGTTGGGAAAAAAGATTGAGAAAACGCCGTCGTTGTTGCGGGTGTCGAGGTCCATGTGGTCGAGGCGCGCGACGAAGCATCCCATGACCTTCTTGTGGCTAGCGTGTGAGAATTTGGGATTCTCACCTACATTTGATGGAATTTGGTTATAACAACAGTTTCCAGCCAACCATTGGCATGTCTCCATTTAAAGCCCTTTACGGAAAGAGTTGCAGGTCCCTTATGTATTGGGATATGTATTGGGATGAGGTAGGTGAACGCAAGTTTCTAGGGCCCGAGCTGGTCCAACTCACAAATGAGGCCATCCAAAAGATAAGACCGCGAATGCAACCAACGCGGAGTAGGCAAAAAAGTTACACTGACACAAGGTGAAGGGACTTGGAGTTTGCAGCCGGGGATAAAGTGTGTCTATAGGTAGCACCCATGAAGAGAGTTTTGAGGTTCGGTAAGAAAGGGAAGCGTAGTCCACGTTTAATTAGGTCGTTTTAGATTTTGGAACGTATCGGCCCTGTGGCATATCGCTTAGCTTTGTCACCGACTCTCTCTGCGGTTCACAATGTTTTTCATGTTTCTATGTTGCGAAAGTATATGCCAGACCCTTCTCATATGATTGACTTTGAGCCTTTGCGCTTAGACAAGAATATGAGTTATAAGGAAAAGTCCAAGCAAATCTTGGCAAGGGAGGCAAACACCCTGCCAAATCAAGAAATAGCCCTTGTCAAAGTTCTTTGGCAGAATAATCAGTTTGAGGAAGCAACATGGGAACGAAAGGATTATATGAGGTTTAAATACCTAGAGCTCTTTCAAGATGAGAAACTTTCGGGGACGAAAGTTCTTAAGGAGGGAAGATTGTGATGACCCGAGCTCCAGGTAAGATAATTTTAATTAAATTCTTATTGTTATCAGGCTCGATAGTGGGTTAATGGAAGGATCATATGAAATTTGGGCTTAAAAATGGATTGGACTTAGGTGTTTGACTATGTCAACCAGGGTTAGCTTGTTTTGAAAAGTAATTAAAAATGAATTAATTAATTAAGCATTTTTAAAGTAAAATAAAAAAAATAAAAAATAAAAGGAAAAGAAGAAATCGACTTCTTCTTCCTTGTGTGGAGCTCCACACCGCCCCACCCCTCCCTCTCGTTTTCACCTCCTTCGTTTGTTCTCTCTCCCCCTCAGCTCACCATCGACGTTTCTCTCTCCTTACTCTCTGATCTTCGACTATGCTACCTCAAGCATCCAGCATCCAGCGGTGCCGCAAATAACACACGTTCGGCGGCGTTTGAGCGGCAACGGGTAAGTGTTTCCTCCCCCAACGATTTCTTGTCTTTCGGTTGATTATGGATTATGACTGGAACCCCTTTCGACTCTGATTTTGTAGTTCACAAAGTTATGTTCAGCTTCGAGATTCAATACCCATTCAGTTCCAACGTTAGATTCGCTAAACTTAGTCCAACGTGCTGTCCAACAAGGATTGACATCTTCGCAGGGAGTTTCGGTGGGTAACGAAGCTCCAATTTCTTTTCGAATTCTTTTCAAATGTCATAATTTTGAATATATGAGTTGAGATTTGTTCAATTGTTCAGAATTGTCTTAACCTTGGGAACTTCTCTATTTTGGTGTTGAAACCAAGTTTGGGTTGAAGCAATTTAGCCTAGGAGTGACGGTGAGTCGGGACTGCATAGGTAAGCTTTATTTCACTTTTTGGACGAATTTTACAACACTCTTTCTAGTCTCGGAAGTAGTGTTAAGTGTTGGAAACTATTGTAGGTTGAGACGAATTTCGTAAGCGACTTTTGTAATCTGTTGAGCGTAAGTGACCTTACTCCTGGCTAGCCTTCGAGCTAGGTTGGGAATCTGATGAATATTTGTTGAGATATTGAATATTTTTTGTTGAGATGTTGATTTGATTTTATGTAAATGTTGAATGAATTGTCGTATGTAGCTTTGAAAGCTCGTGTTATGTTGAGGGAAGTATTCTGATGCTTTTTTAGAAGAGGAATTTATGAATGAAGTTATGTGATTGACATGTTTTATCTTGTTGAGCATGTATGTTGTGGGATCACATTTATTGCATGTCACATGTACCAATCAGGATAGTTTAGTGACGATTACCCCTCCTTCATGATTGGATGCCAACTAACCATCAGGAGGGGTAGTTCTTCAGAGGAGTCTACTATACCAAGTAGTTAAGAGAGATTATTGTCGGGCTGGGTCAATTGTTCACTTAGATAACCATAACAGAATAGTCAGCTTTAGGTCCTGATGACAGTTTTTATTTGTCATCATAGCCCCGATTTCTACTAGTGCCACTAGTTGAAATTGTAGTTAGTCATGTTGTATGTGATTGCATAGCTTGACCCACTACAAGAAAATTAGTCTATTGCGACAATTTTTTTACAACGGTTTAGAAAGTGCTGCAAAATTTAATAAAATCGCAACAATTTCTGGAAACAAATAAAAAACTGTTGCAAAATATATGTATTGCAACGATTTTCTTGCTGCGATTTTAAAATGTGTTGCAATAGGATGGGTGTTATTGCAACGGTTGTGAGAAGTCATTCCAGCACTTTAAAAAATGTTGCTAGATCTCTTACAACACTGGTTTAGTCAGGGGTTTCTCAAGCGTTGCAAAAAGTGTTGGAGCAGTTTAAAACCGCTGCTATAGCTCAAAAAAACCTCTGCAATAGCCCTGTTTTCTTGTAGTGACCCCAGTAGTGTGAGGTTACTTACTGAGTATTGTCTTTGTAATACTCATTGTTTCTTAAAAACTTTTTTTTTCAGGTAATGCCAGGAACATACCGGGCGCTTGATGAGGTGAATTGTTGATGATGCCATGGGACTTGAGAAGTCTGAGTTTCCGCGTTCGTTATTTAATTATTCATTCATTTGAGTCTCGATGCATTCTTTTGCTGGAGATCAGGACTGACAGTTTTGACTTAAAGTTTGTTTTAAATAAACTTGATTTAATTATTTCATGTTTTATTGGGATCCCAAAAATAAATGTGTTTTGTGTTGATTATGAAATGTTTTTGGACACTTGAGTATTGATTTCTGGTTTTCTTAAAATCTACTATTTAAATGTTTACGACGTCATGCATCTAGTAACGGTCCTAGAGTGATGTCATAGGAAGTCGGGTCGTTACAATAAGAATTCATGAACCATACATTATGAAAAGGAAAGGGAAAATGAAGTGTTAAAAAAAAAAAAAAAAAGACTGATTTGACCATTTTTAGAAAATTTTAAAATGCCCGAGTACACAAATTCTTTCTAATTTTATCTCGGGCAGGTTTTATATATAAGGCTGATGGTTTTCAAGCCTTGAGATTTTAGGTTAATAAGAATCCACAACCATACATTAAGATAAGAGATGAGAAAAATGAACTATTAAAAATATTATCAATTGGACAAACATGCACATTCCCAACTTTGGAACTAACCATACTTTAACTTAACTCAATTTTTTTTAACCACTTGCTTAAAATGAGTTCTTTTAGTTTCTAAGAATTTTTTTGCCTATAAAATTCTATATTTAAGGCTTATGGATTTTCAGTCATGGAATTTTTGGTAAATAATAAATCCCTTCACCATACATTATGAAAAGAAAAGGGAAATTAAAGTGGATTTTTTCTAATTTTATTTCGGGCTTTAAGGTTCTATATTTAGGACTTATAATTTGGAAGCCTTAGGATTTTAGGTTAATAAGAATCCCACAATCCTACATTACGATAAGAGGAGAAAAATGAACTGCCAAAAAATGATGTGGACAATTTTGAGAAAATTTTGTAATGCTAATAAGTACACGGATTTTATAGATTTTTTTTTATTAAAAAAAATGGGTTCATATTCACAAAACTTGCACATTCCCCACTTTGGAACCAACCAAGCTTTAATATAATTCAATTTATTTAATCACGGGCTTGAAATGAGCTCTTTTAGTTTCTAATTTTTTTTGGGTCAGTATGGTAGTCTCTATTATACGAGTTTATCACGGATAGACTTAGACCACTAAAAGACTTCGTGATTAGACTATAAATGACGAGTGTAACAGTGATAGATTCTTATCATTGATAGACTTCAATCAGTGATAGGAGTTTGTCCCTAAATTGATAAACTTTGGGCTATGAATGAAGTGATATATCGGTAATATACCTATTAATAAATGAGTCTGATGCGAGCAAAATCACTAATAGAAAACGAAGCCAAATATCACTGATATGTATCTATAAATTTTATTTTATTGATATGGTATGGTATATTATTAGTGATAAACCTTATAACAAATGGGCATGTAAACAATATGTCATAGAAAATGAAATTAAAATACCACCAATATATTCTTTTATTTTATTGATATGGTATATCGGTGATAGACCTAATAACAAATGAGCATGTAAACAATTCGTCATAAAAAAATTAAAAATTAAATACCACCAATATACCATTTTTATATTATTCCTAATGTATATCAATGATAGACCTAATAAAAAAATATGAGCATATATATATGGAAACAATCACTAATAGAAAATCACAATGTTTATTAATTTGCGATAAGTTGTGAGTTTTCTCCTCTTTGTTGATGAGGGTTGAGAGTTCTTATGCACATACAAGAAACAGGTAGGGAAGAGAAGATCCCCTGAAGACCTCTTGAAGGAATAATATCACCTGTAGGGGTCCCGTTGATGAGAACTGAAAATTGGACAGTCTCAACGCAGTTCATAACCAAATCAATCCATCTGTTTGCGAACCCCAGTTTTTCCATCATACATCTCAAGAAAATTCACTCAACTCTGTCATAGGCCTTGCTCATGTCTAGTTTTATCGCAACTAAGCCTTATTTCCCGCTTCTCCGGTTATTAAGAGCGTGAATGCATTCAAATCCAACTAGAGCATTATCAGTTATGAGCCGCCTAGGCACAAATGTTGACTGGTTTTGAGAGATAACTGAGTCGAGAACCTTCTTGAACCTAATAGTGAGAACTTTTGTCACTAACTTATAGACCACATTGCACAAACTTATAGACCTGAAATCTTTCATGCTCTTAGGGTCTTGAATTTTAGGAATGAGAGCAATGTGAGTCTTGTTGACACAACCTATCCCACCACCTTCATTTAAGTATTGTAGACAAAGATTAACATTATTCGGATCCACGATGTCCCAATATTTTTGGTAAAAAATAGCTTAAACCCCATCAAGACCAGGAGCTTTTATTGGGTGCATACTTTTTAAAGTCTTTTCTATCTCTTCTTTGGAAAAAGGTTTTATCACCTCATAATTTTGTCTGTCATCTTATCTTGAAAGTACTCGATAGTTATTGTTGCCATTTCCTCTTCATCTTCTATCCAAATACACAAATACACATGTATAATATGCATGTAAGTTATATATGTTAAAAAGAAGTCAATGTCTCACTGTTTGTTAAAATAAGAGAGAAAATTAAAACGAGAGTGAAATAATCCATAGATGTATAAACTTTTAATTGAAGTAGACAAAAATTTGTGGTACACAATATGATACTAAAAAATGTACAAAATGAACTGCGAACAGAATAACTCACCTGTGTTGAGTCCGCAAACAAGTTTAGGAGTACATGAATATGCTTAAATTGATAATGTCCTCTTGGTTGTAATTAATTTCGTATGATTTTGTTATACAAAAATGCACATATAATGAAAAAATGTGAAAGAAAAAGAAGAAAGAAGGGGGGATTATGAGTTTGGTTTGAGAATATAAAAGTGATCAAGGGTCAGCTCTCACATCAGTTGTTGAACCAATCCCGACCTGCAACCATGGCGAAGAATTCCCTCCACTCATGTTCATATCCTTTAGCTCGCTAAGTTTTGCTAACTTCACCTTACTGTCCGCCTCATCCTCCACAATATTAGCATTATGATTATTAACGATGTTATTGTTGTTCTTCTTCTTGCCGTTGTTTTCTTCTTCATTATTGACGATGATGTTGTTTCCGCTGTCCTTGTCGTTCGGGTGTGGTTGTTTTTGTTGTTTGCATTCATTTTCGTCCACCTTGTCACTTTTACAAACCCAGGACTGCAAGTAAATCTCCGTCGACACCTGAAAGCCCGGTCTCCGGACCTCGTCTGCGGGAGCAGGGAGGTTGAGGTCGAGCTTGAGGTCGAGTGGGAGGACGAGTGGTGAAGAAGACGGGGCCGGACCCACACGTTGGTCGTGAAAGTGATGATGATGAATCTTTGTAATAGAGGAGGGCGGTGGGGGTTCAATGACGGTAGCGGTGGCGGTGGCGGTTGCATTGGAGGTGATCCAATGGCAGCGCTTGTGACCACCCAAAGCCTGTCCGGAAGAGAAGATTCGGTGGCAAATGGAGCATTCGTGTACTTTGGTCTTCCTCTTGGAAGTGGAGGCCAAGCTCCCGTTTTCGTAATAGTTGTTGTTGGGTTTAGTTGGGAAGAAAGAGTCCTCGAAAACGTCGTCGCTGTCGCGGGTGTCGAGGTCCATGTGGTCGAGGCGGGCTGCGAAGCATCCCTTGACCTTCTTGTGGCTAGCCCTGTGGCCCCCAAGGGCTTGGTGGGAATTGAAGACTTTCTTGCAGGCTTTGCATTCGAACATTCCCTTGGTGGGTGGCACTACTTTGGCCTTGTCAGCAGTTTGATCCGGAGGAAGTCTGTATGAGAGTGGAGGTATGAAATTAATGGGTTTGCTTCTAATGTTGTTGTTGTTATTATGATGATGAAGAAGATGATGATGAGAATGAGAATGAGAATGATCTTCCTTGCTGGCGGAACCACAAGATTCCTCATCGTCCTCCAACATCATGGGCTCCACAACCCCATTGGACAACATCATTAGGCAATTCGCTAACTCCTCCTCCTCGTTCCAATTACCTGACGATGGAGACCCAACCTTCACTCTCAGCGATCTCTTCCGCTTCGACCAATTGTTATTATCGGAGCCTCTCCGGGCTTCGTCGTTGTCAATGTCGAGGTCGAGGTCGTCGGAGTGGAGGGAGTCGAGGTCGTCCGAGGTAGTGGTGGTGGTGGTGGTGTTGGTGTTGGTGCATTTACCATGTTCGAGGAAGGATTTCCAAGACAAGAACTCTTTACCACAATTCTCACAAGCCCGACATGTTTTCAAGCGATTCGGGTTGGTCCGAAGGGCGTACATTCGTCGATTTGTGGGGGCGACATTGGGTTTATTGTTATTATTGTCGTCCCAGTCGCTGGTGGTAGGATCGTCGTCGTCGTCGTCGTCATCGTCGTTAGGGGCAGTAGGAGGAGTGGTAATAGTGTCATCGCTAATAATGCCATGAGCCCTCATGTGACCTCCCAAGGCTCGTCCACAACCAAATCCCTTTTTGCAGATTTTACAGAAATGCTTCAAGTTGTTGTTGTTGTTGTTGGTTGGCTTCT
Source organism: Herpetospermum pedunculosum (assembly GCA_028017165.1). Taxonomy (NCBI): domain Eukaryota; kingdom Viridiplantae; phylum Streptophyta; class Magnoliopsida; order Cucurbitales; family Cucurbitaceae; genus Herpetospermum; species Herpetospermum pedunculosum. The sequence goes on from CM051526.1 coordinate 71,359,970, forward strand.
CCTTTTGGTGGTGGTGGTGGTGGTGGTCCACAATCAAAGCTGCCATACAATATATTTTGTTAATCAAAAATTAAGAAATGGGATTAAGGAAATGGTGGTGGTGGTGGAAGGAGAATAATAAAAGAGATAAAAGGATCAGAGGTGGAGAAGAGAGTTTATGTTAGTTTTGTGTTCTTGCAAGTGAAAAGGCTAAAAAGGTTTATATGGTTAAAACAAGATTAAGGGTAATCCCCTTGTTTTTAGACTAAATTAATTTGTGGATCACATAAGAGACAAACACAACACAAGCTTAGCTTTGGATGACTGAAGGTGCCAAGTGGGAGGTCAAGGACACACAATCGACTTTTCTTTTTTATTTCTTCACATTTTAATCACCACTTTTATTTTTTCTTTTTTTCTTTTTTTCTCTTTTTTTCTTTTTTATTTTTTTAATTATTAAATCCTCCGAGTTGAGGCAGTGAGTGAAAGCAGCAGAGACCAGTGGTTCTAACTGCCAAACCTATTCATATCATTATCCCTTCAATTCCAAGCCAAGTAATCCAATTACTCCTCCCTCTTCTCCCTCTTCTTTGTCGCTTTGCTTCCTTCTTTCCCCACATTTTTTTTGTTTTTCTAATACCTCCTTCAACTATTACTTTCAATTTCTTCTATTTTTTCTTTTCATTTTATCTCTAATACTTACTTTAATCTTTACCTCATTGTCACAAACCTAAGTTTTTTTTTTTTTTTTTTTTTTTACCACATGCATCTTGGTCACTAGTACATACATTATACCAGTTGAGCTATGTTCATGATCATGACCACACAAACGTAAGTTTGTTGTCTATATTATTAAAGATATCACATATTAGGTTAAAGTTATATATATTAAGGTGTTTATTTCAAAGCCTATATATATATATAATTGTTGGAATGCCTTGAATCTGTTATGAGACCCTCTACGACTGGTTGGTACGGGGGTCTCGCTGACCGGATGAGGATGCTCATGAGCCATCCACCTACAGAGAAGCTGTTTCATGTAGTGAGTCTGAAAAACGGCTTGCTGCAATGGGCGATGAGATGGAGTCCCTCGATAAGAATCAGACTTGGGAACTAGTCAAACAGCCTAAAGGGAGAAAAATTGTTACTTGCAAGTGGGTCTTCAAGAAAAAGGAAGGTATCACACCTGAGGAAGGTATTAAGTATAAAACTCGAGTAGTTGCAAGAGGGTTCACACAAAGGGAGGGAGTTGACTACAAGGAGATTTTCTCACTAGTGGTCAGACATATTTCCATCAAAGTGTTACTAGCAATGGTGGCACATCAAAATTTGGAACTTGAGCAGCTAGATGTGAAAACCGCTTTCTTACATGGAGAGTTGGAAGAAGAGATATATATGAGCCAACCAAATGGTTTTCAGCTTCCTGGTAAAGAAGATTATGTCTGCAAGTTGAAGAAGTCCTTATATGAACTAAAGCAGTCACCAAGGCAATGGTATAAGTTTGAAATGAAGGATTTTTGTGCTGCTAGGAAAATTTTGGGTATGGAGATCTATAAGGAAAGAAATCAGAAGAAGTTATTTTTGTCACAGAAAGGCTACATTCAGAAGATATTGTCCAAGTTTGCCATGTCATCAGCTAAGCCTATAGATACTCCTAGTACTGCAAATGTTCGTTTGTCTGCTGAATTTGCACCTCAATCTGAAGCTGAGAAGGACTACATGTCTCGAGTCCCGTATGCTAGTGCAGTAGGTAGTTTCATGTATGTTATGGTCTGCACTAGACATGATCTTGCACATGTTGTTAGTGTCGTCAACAAGTTCATGGGACAACCTGGAAGGGAACATTGACAAGTTGTGAAGAGAATTTTTCGGTACCTTAGAGGTACATCTAATGTCGGCTTGGTTTATGGAAATGATACAGAGTGTTTAGTGACCGGCTATTCTGACTCTGATTATACTATAGATGTCGACGGCAGAAGGTTTATGACTCGCTATGTGTTTACCCTTGGTGGTTCAGTTGTTAGTTGGAAGGCAACTCTGCAGCCTACAGTTACTTTGTCAACTACTGAAGCAGAGTACATGGCCTTAACAAAAGCTGCTAAAGAGGGGATATGGCTGAAAGGACTAGTTGGTGACCTCGGTTTGCATCATGATCAGGTCATTGTATATTGTGATAGTCTTAGTGCAATATGTCTGGCTAAGGATCAAGTCCATCATGAGAGGACTAAGCACATATAGATGTGAGATATCATTTTCTGAGAAGTGAGAAGAAGGTTAGGGTGTTGAAAGTAGGTACTGCTGATAATCCTGCTGATATGTTCACCAAACCAGTTCCACATGGCAAGTTCCAACATTGTTTGGACTTGCTAAATGTTTTGAATTGTTGATGGCTCCTTATGGGGCATTTTGAGGCAGAAGGAGAGTTTTGTGTACATCTGGTAACTTCGTGTTGCATCTGGTACATTTGTCAGTTGTGGGAGAATTCAAGTCAAGGTGGAGATTTGTTGGAATGCCTTGAATCTGTTATGAGACCCTCTACGACTGGTTGGTACGGGGGTCTCACTGGTAGGGGTATGGGGGCAACGCCGGAAAAATCTGATTTGGGTTTTTACTTATCTGTTTTGGGCTTTGGCCCATTTTGTATTAGGTCATTAGAAATGTGTCATATATAAACCTTCTAATGACTTCAGCCGCCCCTATCTGTTCATTTGTAATTCTCTCTTACTTCGTAATAATACTGCTCTTCCTTCTGCCCGTGGACGTAGCTAACACGACGTTAGTGAACCACATAAATCTTTGTCATTGTTCTTCTACGCTTTCTTATTCTTTGTTATTGATTTATCGTAACAAATTGGTATCAGAGCCTCATTGTTAGTTTTCGAAAGTTTGACCTCTAGTAACAATAACTTTAAAGTTTGATGACAAAATTAGTTTTACTTTCACTTATTTGAACTTTCAGTTTGTCCTTCTAAATTAATATAACGAAAATAGAATAAATGGCTAAAGAATTGGCAAAAAAAAAAGGCTTTGAAGGATAGTCACACGTGACTAACTCTCCTATCAATCTTTCTATTTTGCATGTCGATTCTATCCAACCTGTTTTAAAGGATGGTGTATCTATCTACTCAACCTTAAAAAAATCTCTTAACTTTTGTATTTTATAAATAATTTAATTACTTTCATATCTTATTTTGATTTTAGTCTTTAAATCTTTGATTATCGTTCTCACATTTATCTCTCTCAAAATCGATTTTGAATGAATGTTTTTTTGCAACAGTATTTTAATTAATGCGAGGATTGAACTCATGACAACCTTATGTCAATTGAGTTATGCTCGGTTTGGCTGAATGAATGTTTCTTAACCATTTCATTTTGTGCAATCGTCCCTAACTTTTACTATCAAATTTATGAAACAATCTAGGGTTAGATTCTTTTTTTTCTTTTCTTTTTTTTTTTTGAAGCAATGGTTAACTTTTACTTCATCGCATTTAGTTTGTATAAATTTCCCCCCTATAAATTAAAAATATATTCATATTGTATCTAAGACGATTTGGGGGATTCATCACATAATTTGTGTCAATATGAGCATAGTTCAACCGGACAAGAGGTCGAGGTCTCAAGTTCGAATCCCCCTCCCCACATGTTGTCAAAAAAAAATAATAATAATAATAAATCACATAATTTGTTTTTATTATTTTTCTTTCCTTCCCTCTCATGGTCTCCCATCCCTCTAGCTCGAAAATAGTGAGGGCCCAATTCCAAGTTGTTCAAGAATAGCCCATCGTGGGGGCCCCCTGCTGGGGGCCCGGTTGGGAGGAAGCAAGAACAAAAATTGTTAAAAAAAATATGTTTGATGACACAGCAACATGTTAGAAAACTTAATTTTGAACAAGCAACACTTAGGCATTTACAGGGAACCTTTCCCTAACCATAGCCGTGACAACCCACGAATAAACATTCTCCAGAATTTCTCTTAGATTCGAACCCATAGTTGATGATAGAACTAGAATAGATATTTTCTGTTTCCTACTCACACGAGCCCATATCCTTGCTTTTCGATCAATCTCTAATTCTAATCTTCCTCCCCAATTTCCCCCTAGAAATTAAAAATATATTCATATTACATCTAAAACCATGAGCTAAGTACTGTAGAGAAGAGAACCCCTAGATAAAATGGAACAAGTCCTCAACCAAATGGACCAAACTGATCTTGATTTCGTCGCCAGAGGTGGGTGCTGGTAGTTGACAGAAGTGGGCAGCATCGGGCGATGGTGGTCGGTGAAGGGGTGAGGGCAATAGTGGCCATCCTGGTGAGGACGATAGTCACCTTCATCACCGAAGGTTGGTGGTGATCGGCAGAACAGTGATGGTGGGCAATGGTTGTCTTCGGCGACAACAATAGTAGAAATAAGGTGGAAAAATAAAATTTGAGAGGAGTAATGTGATTGTATTTTTGGTCATTTTTATATATTATAAAAATTTGAGAAAATTCTAATAAAACTTGATATCAAGCCTCTTCTCTCAAAATAGCTCATTTCTAAAAAGTCATTTGGTATGGTCAAACACAATAATTTTTTGCTAAAATAACTTTTTTTTCAAAATAAAAAACTTGAAGAGTCGATCCAAACCAAACACATCAGCTGAGATTCTCTCTCACATCCACAACAAATCTGATTCCATGCCCAAATTAAGCAGAAAGTGTCTTTCTAGGACTCGTGATGCAAACTTGCAATAGCAACATGCAGAGCTCCCAATTACTAGAAACGTCAAGTTAACATTCAACCAGGTGGTAGTAGCAAGAAAATAATTTAGAGGAGAACAGAACAACTCTTTCTTCTAAAAACTAATTAACATAATCGAAATTAGTTTTACTGTAATGACAGACGAGAGTTCAGCAGATCAAAATTAAACTTTTGTCACATTGCATTTAAATATTCATCATAACTTCATCAGGGCAAAACCCCACTAAGCTTCTCTTCGCACGAAGTACAGCTTACCCATAACATGGAGAATGGCAACAAACGCTATGAAACCAATGCTCATGACCAGAACAACGTTGGGGGATATCTTGAGTCCAGGAGCATCATCCGTGTAAAATTGCAGCATTGTTCCAGCTGCCCCTCCGGATGTACCGGAACTCGTTGTCCTTCTCCGGCGCATGCTGGCAGTAGCTGCCGCACTTCCTCTCTGGGGAGCTGCTCCACCTAGTGCCATTCTGTATTTCAAAACGAGTAAACAAAGTTGGAACTTCAATTCCAAGCTGACTATTGACTAATTTACAACAATGAACAAAACTGGAAGCATCCTTTAATAGGCCCATAGGCCCCGTCTCATAACCATTTAGTTTTTGGCTTTTGGAAATTGTGTTTGTTTTCTATCATTTCTAGTTTTCATCTTTACTAAGGAAAGATTGGAATTCTTAACCAAATTCCAAAAACAAAAAACAAAATTTAAAAAACGGGCCTTAAACATTTCTGAATCCAATAAGAACATCGAAGGCAGGAAGGAATGTTAACTTCAAAAATCTCATTTCCTTTCTTTTCTCAAATCACAAGATATGGATATCTCATTACCAAACAATCTATCAAATAATTTCTTTTTTTTTAACCTAGCTAAAAGCATGTCAAATACATAATTGATGGGGCAAAATCTGTACAACTTCTTCATTGACATGAATATGTATGGTTTCGTAACATACTAAACAATAAATCAGTAGAAGACACTGCATGAGTTGAGATTAAATCTTGATTGATTTGCGACTACAATATGCCAAATTATGCATGAAATCAGAAGTATATTTAACCGATTTTGATCGAAGATAAAAACCTATCCAATTCTGGATCTGCAAGGACTAAAAACCAGAAGTTCAGGCTCCGTAAATTGCAGAAGCCAATATAATACATTCACATGGGAACAAGCAATTTCAAGTCGTAATTTTTCACAACAGCCGCCATAAATTCACACAAAACAGAACAAAAGGAGGGAGATCTGTTGTTTTGCAACAGAAAAAAACCCTAGAAATTAATATCATCCAAGATCGGGGACGGAAATTGCAGGTGGTACAGAACAAGAAGAAGAGCATATAATAAAACCCTAATTTAGCTAATTCTATGAAAAAGAAATCGGAATCAAGATCGAGATCTGGTTGATAAAAAGATTAGAGAGAGAGAGAGAAGATTGAAGGGGAACTTGCCTGAGTCAAAATTGAAGAGTTTGGATCGGCAGCCTCGTTAGACCAGATGGAGATGCTAAATGCTAATTCTAAATTGTATTTATTTTTATATACATTTTGAGGCCTATATACTGCAAATTGACGTATTCTCAACCAATAGTTTCCAACCACGTGTCATATTTAAGAACCGACCGCCCTAATTATTTTATGTAATCGAACCAAACCACTCGGTTTAGGACTGGTTCGGTTTACTCCGTTTCTTCAATCATCCCTGTTAAATGAGATGCCGAACCCGAGGCAGAGATATTTCTGTTCACAGTCGGGGAAATTTCAAAAAAAAAAAAAAAAAAAAATTCAGAAAAGGGAAATTTGAAATGGATTTTGAGTCTGATTAGAATAGCATAGGTCAGATTTGGGGCAGGATTTAAAAGTAAAATTGAACTAAATACAAATGTACCCAATTATGAAGTTGGTTGAATCGGGAAAGAAAACTAGAAAAGAGAGAACAGACCTCAACGGCGAGCGAATACGGTGGAGACGGTGGAGGCGTTCCGGCTAGCGGCAGAGATGGTAGAGAGAAAAAGAAGATGGGTAAACAAAGTGGCCAATTCTAACAAATGGGCCAAAATGTTTTCACGTCTGGAAAACAGGCCCATTTTCAAAATAGAAGTTGAGTTTGACCTTCTTTTTCTTTTCTTTTTTAAACAAAAAAAAAAAAAAAAGTTTTGGACAAAAAAGTGTTATTTTTTCGATTTATTTTTTATTTATTTTAATTCAATAATATTCGAACCTCAAACCCCAATTGATGGCAGTGATGAGAGCTTCCAACCATAGTGACGACAAAATCGGCTCACAGAGAAAGAAAGAGAGAGAGAAAGAAGTGGAGTCAAAAGTAAAGAGATACTCGAATAAATAAATAAAATGTATTAGAAAATTTGTAATATGGGTCACAAAATTGGTTGTCATGTTTTTATATATGTCACAAATAAATAATTTCTACATCTATCACTAATAGATGTCATTGCTAATCAACCATTTTTTATGTTTATTGTTGTTAAATAATTTTTATGTCTATTAATGATAAACCATTAATATGTTTGTTATACTTGGTAAAAATGAACTAATAAAAAAGACTGAACAAAAAAAATTGAATATAAAGTTGGCTCAGACTCACATGCTCTTAAGAAAGTAATAAATGTATCCACGACAACGAACTAACTCAAAGTCCAAACTGGCATTGGGGAAGCCCGTGATAGACCAAACCCTAAATACACATGGTTGGCCCAAGATACCTAAGGTCAAGGTCGATCTCCATTATATCCTAAGAGGACATACTAGTTCAGGACCTAATCAGAGGGCCTGAAAGGAACCCAGGGCCAAAATTCCAAAGACAAAGGTCAACTAGGTTGAGGCCGACCCTACCTAGATAAACCTGGATCGATCCTCTAAGGTCAAATCTAATTGAAAAAGGAAAGGCCCTATAAATCATTATAAATATCACCAACTCCGAGAGAAAAGTAAGTTTATTATGGTCCACACTAAATACTAAGTTTTCTACTCTAAAATGCTTTAATCGTGACTCGAGCTTCAGAATGACCGTGGCAAGCATCACACTAGTGTTTTCTTCAAATCTTCATTTTGCAGGCTATCTCGTCCCTCAATTCTATAAATTCTACGATTGAAATCACGTGAAGGTCATAATACTTTTTCTATCTGAATTTCACATCACCAATATCTATTAGTGATTTTTTATTATTATTATTGATAAACTATTTTTTATGTCTATTAGCAACTATTTCTATAATATCGAGAAGAAAAAAAAAAAAAAAAAAAAAAAAAAAAAAAAAAAAAAAAAAACTTATTTCTAATTTAGTTGTATGTTTATCATTGATATAACTGTTCACACGAGATTTCGACGAAAGATAGAAATTCGAACACGTGTAAAATGCAATTTGAATTTGTATTGATGTATTGTATGTATCAGTGCGTAGTGGATTACAATCTCTAATGTTTGATCATCTGATTCTTTCTCTCTCAAATGTAAATGTCTCTCGAGGGCTTCACAGCTTGTTCTCGATGTTGGATTTGTTTCGAGGGCTTTGCAGCTTGTTCTCGATGTTGAATTTGGATCGAGGGCTTTGCAGCTTGTTCTCGATGTTGAATTTGGATCGAGAGCTTTGCAGCTTGCTCTCGATGTTGAATTTGGATTGAGGGCTTCGCAGCTTGTTCTCGATGTTGAATTTGGATCGAGGGCTTCGCAGCTTGTTCTCGATGTTGAATTTGGATCGAGGGCTTCGCAGCTTGTTCTCGACGTTGAGTTTGGATCGAGGGCTTTGCAGCTTGTTCTCGATGTTAAATTTGGATCGAGGGCTTCGCAGCTTGTTCTCGATGTTGAATTTGGATCGAGGGCTTCGCAGCTTGTTCTCGATGTTGAATCTGCAGCTTCGCGTAGCGGTGAAGTCTTCAGATGTTTGAACTTGGAGTGGTGTTCAGTCTTCAGGGAGTCTTGTGAATTCTCTCTGATCTGTTAGGAGAAGAAATTTTCTGAACCTTCAAAATGAAGAATGAGCTCTCTATTTATAGAGTTCTCATGGGCCTGGTGGGCTTGGGCCTGGATCCAATGGGCTTGGGTCCAATGGACTTTTGGGTTCTGGGCCCAATGGATTTTTGGGCTTTGGGCCAAATTGCCATTTAAATAACTTTTTAGCCCGATTCGATTTCGAGCCCAATTGAGCTATGACCGAATTTGCTCGGTTAAATTTATTCGATCCGCCGACAATGATGAAGACACGTGGCGACCGCTGATTGGCCGAAATTTCTCGGTCAACAATAACATTTTTATGTTTATCATTAAAAAAATATTTTTATATTGTGGGCTAGATTTGTAATTAGCTTTTGTTAGATTTTCGTATAATTATATTTATATGCAATTCTCAAAATATTATCAAATTAATATATTTTCCTAAATCAACAAGTACAGTCAACAATTTAATAGTTACCATTATTAACTAAAAGTCAAAAGAAGGTTAGGATCATTTTGAATCATTTCTCAAATGGACTAGAGTGTCCTTTTTTAAAACCTTAGGTGTATTTTGCTATCAATTTTTTTTTTTCTTTCAATAATTTTCTTTTAGATTCTTATCTAGAATAATTTGTTAAAATATAATGTACAAGTTTATTTAATTTACAATCTAAAATTTAATTATATATAATGTTTCTTTTAGATTCTTATCTTGACCTTCTGGGTTCATCTCGGGCTGTGGGCGTTGGGTCCCGCATTTCGGCGATTGTTATAAAATTAAAGTGGATGCAGGGTTGGACTCGCGGGAAGGGTGTGCGGGGTCGGGCGTTACTATTCGGGATTCAAAGGGGCTGGTGATGTTGTCTGCCTTCCGTTTTGTTTGTCATGTGATTGATGTGGATATTGTTGAGGCGTTAGCCGTTTGTGAGGGATGGAAGTTGGCTAGGCTTTGCACTTATTATGTTAGAAACAGATTCCTTGCGTGTCTGTAATTTGTTGAGTCTGGATGGGGAGGATGCATCTGAGGTAGGGGTTTTATTATGTCATCTCCGTATTTTGATGGTCGGTCGTCAAGGCCGTTCTTGCGTGTCTTCACTCACCGAGAGGGGAATTGTGCTGCTCATGAGCAGACAAGATTGAGTCTTCTAAACCGTTGCGACGAGGTCTGGCTGGAGGACTATCCTCCGGAGGTTTCGAGTTTCATCTTATCAGATGCTATGTTTATTTAGTTCCTCTGTTGTTCGTCTCGTTCGGGATTTAAACTCTAAAATTTTATATTGATATTTTGAATCCTTTCAAATGAAAGATTAGGCTTCAAAATGGAAAAGCTTGTTACTTAATTAGAAATGAAGAAATTTTCTCAAGATGGCCAAAGGAGATCTACTAAGATATGAGGATGATCCTTTGGGTCCCATAGATTTAATTTTTTTTTTTTTTTTTAAAAAATTATGATCATTTTTGTATTAATAAGGGTATATCAATAATGATCTCTTTCACAACAATTTTTTAGGATAGACCAAATATTTTCTTAACGAAAGGATTGTTGTGATGTGGTTGTATTCAAATTTATGTCTCACTTGTAAAGAAATCTCAAAAAAAATTATCTCAAAATTTTTCTCTTAGAATATACTCTCATGAGCCCCTTTGCTAAATACTAATAATAATGGTTAAATATATATAAAACATGATTTTGTTTGAATTAAAGACTATTTAAAAACCGCCCGCAAAAAACACCAATAAATGACAATAAATATGACTTTTTAATAAACTAATGACTAATGGAGCTATCAAGTATCATCCAAATATTTTTTTTTCTCATTCTGAAAACAAAAGATAAAAACAATTTCATTTAGTTAGTACCTTTTTGAAAAAGAAATATTGTTTATGGTTGAGATCTCACTTTCAAATTACATAGAAACAAATTAAACAACGACAATAACGGAAAATATTAATTGAGATTCTTTTCAAATGTAAATAAAAATATTATCAATTATATGTTTTCAAATTCTAATGTAAAGATATCTAATGAGATCCATCCTTTTGTCTTATTAAGGTTGAATTTAGAGTTTTTTTTTTTTTTTTTTTTTTGGAAATTTGTCATTAGGTAAAATTATTAGAAAATTAGTATACCTAAGTCGCATCAATAATCAGCGGTAATGCTCCAATCAAGTTATTAAATAATATAGGATAATGAACATACTAGACTAATTAAAGTCGATATGAGAAAGTTCATCTCGCTTTAAACCATGTAAAGTTACTCGCAAATCGGATACTAGGTCAGAACATTAGTAATTCTCGATCCAACAGTGGTTTGAATAAGTTGTTTGAAAACATGATAGTTATTTGATTTGTAGTATGATATTGTTTTGTCTCATAATTTATTTTGACAATAATAGTTATAATGTGGAGGAAGTGAAATATGTAAAAAATAGCAATGTATAAATAAAGAAGTAATCTGTGAATTTTGATACATGGAAATTAATGAAAGTGATTGGCATGTGATTTCGTTCCTGATTTTCGTTCTTTGTATAATTTTTATTTAACCTTATCAAGAAATTTCAGCTCTCTCTGTCCCTTAAATTTCTCAAGGTGACGCTGATAACCATGTGCGCTGTAGAAATTGTAAATCCTCTCTCTCTCATTCTCTATATTATATTATATTATATTATTTATATATATATGGAGTAGAACTTAGAAGTAGACAAATTCGTTTGAGTTCTTTGGCGCGACCTACGTCGGGGTTTGGTTTAAACGCGTCGGAGCGGGGAGAGACATCGAGGATGCTTCCCTCCGCGACGACACAAAAAAATTTGTAAACCCGTTCATAGGTCGTTTGATGTTTAGACATCGACAATGACGAAAATCTTGTTACAAATTTTCCTTCCTCTATATATATATATTATAAGCTAAACTAAAAAACTACCAATATCATTTGTTTTAAAAGTGGTAATACTGCTCCTTTTCATTTCATAAACCTATCAAAAATACCTTTAGAGTTACAAATTTATTAGAATTTTGGATGGAAAATTGGCATGGTGGACTTAGAAAAACGTGAAAGTGACTAAAATGTTTGTCTAAATTAAGTTTGAAAGAACGACATTTAAATACATCGACTTTTCATCAAATATTCTAATGGTTTTCTACTACAAAGATATTTTTGAAACGTTTATAAACAATTAAGAATAATGTTGTCGCTTTTAAAAAAAATAAAGTATTTTTTAAACAATCAACAAGATTCAAAAGAATTTTTTTTTATAATTTAGCGTGTTCATAGTTCATACATTATACCAGTTGAATTATGTTCATGTTGATATATATATATATATATATATAATTAATTAATTAATTAATTAATTAAGGCAATATGAATAGTTGATTATTTGAATTCATAAAAATAAGAATTAAATATATATATATATATATATATAATTACTTTTTGCTCCATTCTAAATTTTATTATTTATTTTTTATTTTCTTATGAAATATAAAAAAAAAAAATCAATAATCTGGTTTCAGGAAAATTTCAATTTAACTAGAAATATTATAACCCAAGGATAGATATTTGATTATATTATGTGATTTGGTGAATTTTAAGATATGATTGATTGAAATGAAAGGGTTATTATTGGAAGAGTAAAATTTGAAAATGAAGCCAAACCGAGCATAGCTCAATTGGCATAAGGTTGTGCCCATGACTATGAGGTCATGGGTTCAATCTTCGCTTTAATTAAAATACCGTTAAAAAAAAAATTGAAAATGAAAAATAGTGTTAAATGTTTTTTAAATAGTAATTAGAAAAGGATGGGAAGGGAGAGAATGAAGAAAATAAAAAAAAAAATAAAGAAAATATTGGGAAGGGAAAACCAAAATTACGGCAAATATTACGTGAAGAAAATAGAAAAATGAAAAGATAAGGAGTGGCACGTGCGAAAATGGTGGACTGTTTTGAGGCGCAAGATGGGACATCGGGAATCAGACATTCAACGTTCTAAATAACCTCCATTAACGAACGCCTTCCTTTCTTTTCTTTTTTTCTTCAGTTTATCTCTTCCTTTCGCTTTCACATCTTTAAATATTCTTATTTTTTTCTATTTTATAAAAAATATTCTCATTTAATTTATTAATTACTTTTATTATAACTTATTTGGATCTTTGTTTTTATTTGGGATTTTTTTCATTAATATTATATTTCTACACCATTCATTTTTAAATTTCGCATCAACTCCCTAGAATTGATATATGTAGACCTTAAATTTGTTCTTTCCTAAAAATTAGTGGATACAAATTAAGGGATATTTACAATCTCTTTCTTACCTCCAACGATGTAAAATTATCGATCACATTGTAGTCTGCCTCTTCAAATATATTTTTTTTCTTCATTAAATCCACATATAAATGAAAGATTAGTTGAGAAAATAACCGAGCAAAGGATATAATATGCTTTTTTGAAAAAACTCATGCAACCAATAAAACCAAAAATGCTTTCGGTTGCAGGAAACCCTAGAGATCAGAGAGAGAAAGAAACTTTGAGAATTCATGGCCGCCAAGGGACCTCACTGTTTTAATAGTGTTCTTTTTTTTAGTTTAAATTTGTGAGTTAATTTATATCTAATTTGCGAGAGTAAACATATTAAATTATTTATAATAATTGACATTTATTCTTTTTATTCTTTCTCTTAAATATTTGAATGATGCTACTACTCATTTGGTTTAAAAAATATATATATATATATATATTATTATTAAAAAATCTAATTTAAGTAGCCAGTCTTTGACATTTAATAAAATAATATTAGATATTTTATTTTGATAGATCGAACCTTAGACCTCTTGGTAATTCAGTTCATACTTATATCAATTGAGTTCGGCTCATGTTAGCAATATATAATTTCACTGGTCAAAAATAATTAGCACGCACCTAATTTTTTTTGGGAAGTCAAACATTCAAATCTTCATATTTTATTTTTGTCCTACTAAGAAAAATCTTGTAATCAATATTCAATTTATTCAAAGTCATTGATTGGATGATGACCATGAGTCGCGAGTATTTAAGGGGACGGACTACCATCTAATGTAATTTTGTTTTTTTTTTTTTTTTCAAAGACATTTATTATTTTTTTTTAAGTACAATATCATCTTATTTTATAGCTATACAATTAATAGCAACATAATTTATTTATTTTTGTACTAAAAACAAATCTGTAAAAAAAAAAGGCAGCAACATAAATCTTGATTTGATTTTCCTGTTCTATTTTTAGACACAAATAATTTTTAAAAAAAAAGTATTAACCAGCGTTTTTTCAATATATCTTTGATTTTTTTCTTTACTAATTAACTATAAATGCTCTTCAGATTTTTAGGGTATTTAGTGACACTTTGAACAGTACATTTAAATTGATACTATTTTAAAAATGTTAGCATATATAACAACATAAATTATTCTTAAAAAAAAAAAAAAAAAACACTACACACTATCCTTGATCATGCATATAAGTTGTCAAACCGAGGATAGCTCAATTGACATAACCGTTACCATATATGTTGTGGAGAAAAAATATAGTTTGTAAAATGAAGGTACTTATGTTAGCGATATTACGTGGGGGTATTGGGAGTGAATTGAGGGCAAAGAAAATGAATAATTTATGTCCATACTCTCCAAGCTGGGGAAAATGTAGAAAGACTTGAGGGGGTGAATCACTTGTTCAAAAACGTCATCCGCCCAAAAATTTTGGCTTGATTGCTCCCTAAGAAAATACAAGTCCCATAAAGTAAGAAATAAAAAAAATGAAACTAATTGATGACGCTCGTAAACTAAATTAAACCCCACATCTCTTCCAATATTTCTCCTATAAATACTTCAAACTCTTGCTCTACTAAACTCACACACCTTGCACTTCAACTAAGCACTAGCAGACTAGCAGTTGCCTTTTCAAAATGCCACATTTCCACCATTATTCACTTTTCTTTGCTGCCCTTATTTTTCTTTCACTCACCCCTTGCTTTTCCTTCCATCCCAAATTCTTTAATGTGTCCCACTACGGTCAGTCATATGATTCCGATTGGTCCCCGGCCGTCGCCACCTGGTATGGTAGCCCTGACGGTGCCGGAAGCGATGGTACCACTCCAACCCAATCATTTTTTTTAAAATTTAAGTTATTAATGTCTTAACCAATTGAGTTATATGACTGTTATTTTAGGAGGTTCATGTGGATATGGAAAAGCAGTGGGACAACCGCCATTTTCGTCGTTAATCACGGCGGGAGGTCCTTCCTTATACAAATCTGGAAAAGCCTGTGGAGCTTGTTATCAGGTAACGGTCGTAGTACTTTTTTATTTTTTTTAGTTCAACAATTTCGGGATAAGAGATCCAACCTCTGATCTTAGGGGAGGAAGTACATGTCCAATTAACATTTAGCAATGCTCGCTCTGGCTCGACCTTAGTACTTGTGTTGATACTGAAATTATACCCCCTATATATTAATCAGGTGAAATGTTCGGGACAAAGCGCATGCTCAGGGAATCCAGTAACAGTGGTTATGACGGATAGTTGTCCTGGCGGCTCTTGTGCTTCCGATGCCGTCCACTTCGACCTCAGCGGCACTGCTTTTAGTGCTATGGCTGCACCTGGCCGTGCCGATGAACTCCGCAACCTCGGCGTTTTGCAGATTCAACATAAGAGGTAAATAAATACCCATCAAAATTTTGTCAGTTACATTCTAATTTTTTTTTTTTTTTTTTTTGGTTGTTGTTGTTGTTGTAAACAAATTAGAGGGAAAACTTTTAAGTCTTTTAAATTTTTTTATGTAATATTTTAGGAAAATACTCCTCCCAAGTCCCACCGCAGGAATTTATTTCTCTGCACCATCAAGTATTTTTTACCAGTATTTACTTTTTCTTTTTATAAGAAAAAAATAAACTCACATTTTCATTGCATATTTGGTACCTTTTAGGTTATAAAAGGTATACCTCAAAATCTGAATACCTTTTAGGTTATAAAAGGTATACCTCAAAATCTGAATTGATTAGTTGAAAATAAATGATATTTTTGTAGATGAGAAAAATGAAATGAAATCGATATTATTAAAGGTAAGTAAAGAAAAAGAAAAATATATAAGTAGATTTTTTTTTTTTTTTTTTTGTAAATAATTAATACGGGTGGAAAGATTAATTCGATTTGTAGATTTGATGATTTTAAAATATAAGTATATAAGAATATATATTTCTTAAATGAAAAAAATGGGAAAAAGAAATAAAAAAGCAAAAACATAAAATAAATAAAGCATTCACACATGTGGTTGGCTCATGTGTCTAGGTGCAAAAATGGTTGTTGCTAAGCTTTCTTCACTGTCCTCTTTCTTTCTTCTCCGCTCGACTCCTCATTTGATGTTTTTGTGTGCAGGGTGGAATGCAATTATCCAGGAATTTCAATCAACTTCATGGTGGACTCGGGGTCGAACCCGAACTATTTTGCAGCTCTGATCGAATACGAAAATGGAGATGGAGATCTCGGTTCAGTGGAGCTGAAACAGGCGCTGGACTCGTACACATGGATTCAAATGAAGCAGTCATGGGGCGCTGTGTGGAAGTTGGACTATGGCTCCGCCCTTCAAGCTCCTTTCTCCCTCAGGCTCACCGCCCTCGACTCCGGCAAGACCGTGGTCGCTAACAACGTAATTCCAGTCGGGTGGCAGCCGGGGCAGACTTATAGATCAGTGGTCAACTTCGATAATTAATTAATTAAGAGTTTATGATTAGCAGAAAGCAGTGAATTAAAAGGAGCAGTAGCAGAAACAGTAATAGTAATAATAATAGTAATTAGTATGAGTATGAGAGGTTAAATATGCAATGAACCGAAAGTCAATTTAATTAGTAGACTAATTAAAGACTTTATGGGTTTGTGTGACGTTGCATGGCTATTTGGAAATAAAAAGTCTACACTTTGTTTTCTTTGAAAACTAATATCCAATGTGGTATATGGGTTAATCATATTTAGTCATATTTATATATATATTTCCATTTGGCTTATTGACCTTATAATATACACTTTTTTATTATACATTAAGACCAACCGACATGTGAAGCACGTCGCATATGTAGTTAAACTTAAACCCAATAATTTTAATTTGACTAAAATTAAAGGTCGTCGTTTTTATTATATTAGATAAAGCAGTAACTTTCTCACTGGGTATTTTTTTTCAATATATAATAAAGATATAAATCGCATAGAAAATATGAGTACGAACGCATGAGTATTAGGTATGAGAGGTACTTGTTGTGAATCTTGTCCTTGCTAATTTATATTAATTACTGATATTTTAGGTAGAAGGTAATGTTAATTAGATTCAGCAATCTACCAGAAAAGAAGTACAATTATTCAGCGCATCGTCTAGCTAGTTTAAAGTGAGAGTAAAAAATTGATTAAAGTGAGAGTTCCATCTACATCAATTTAAAATTCAAGTACGAATTAATGACCAAGAAATCAGTTCCATACCCCACACCCGCATTAATTAAATATCTTTGTAAAAATAAAAAGAAATATATATAAAAAAATTGAAATATGTAAGAATAAGTCTTAAATATATTTGAGTTGTAAAAATGTGTGATTGTAAAGCACGGGATATAGCTTCAACGGCGAAATTAAAAAGCCTTTTTTTTTTTTGAAGACTTGCATCTCTCTTTTTTTTAACCTCCTCCTTTCTTGTTGCTTTAAGAGATCTATCGAATGGGGATGCAACATTTGACATTTAAAAGAGAATGCGAAAAGCAAAAATAAAAAAAGAGATATCCCAAGTAGCTCCTTCGTTTTCCTACAATCCTCCGCGTTCCTTCGAACATTTTGGTATGTATTGCCCCTTCGAGCAATCAACATATGCGATTCATTCCCGTAAAGATTCTAACCCCTGGCATCATCCCACACAGAAAGAAAGAGCGCGGAGCCCCGGGACCGGGATATGGAAACTAAAAAAGAGATGCTAAACTCAAACAAAAAAAAGAATGAAAAAAAAAAGTTCAAGAAGTTATGAAGAGTGGTAAACTCTGGCGTTACTAAAATTATAAGGCGAATACTAACATATAAATTGAGGGACTTACAAAACCTAATGATAAAATTAACCGTCAAAACGATGAAATGTTGCATTATTATTAGGGAATAAGTGATTATTGTTAATAAATTAATGAAAAAAAAAAAAAAACTGGCAATATATAGAGAGTGGGAATTAAACCTTTGACCTCTCGATCACTAGTCCTAATTATATTATGTTAGTTGAGCTATGCTCATATTGACATCGAAATGTATCAATTCGTTTTGTTGTTATCTAGATCAAACTTAAGTGTTTCTTTAAACCATATTTGTTTTCTTTTAATTCTTTACCTAGTTGATAACCATTTAGTTTTGTAGAAGTGAGGATTGAATATTTGACCTCTTGTTCACTAGTACATACATCATGTCGGTTGAGCTATGTTCGTGTTGACAATTATTACATATATTTAATTGTAATGTTTATTTCATAATTAATATACACAATTAAGTCACTACAATAAATTCGGCCTACGAACTGTCATCGTAGCCATATGATGGCGGTTTTTCAATCGTCGTCTAATGTGGTGTCATCGTAGGGATACGATGGTGGTTTCGTAGACCGTATATGTATGATGACGGTTTTGCTACAGTGCAAAAGTTTCATTGTATAAGTTGGTTTTAATGACGGACAAAAACATTGTTATTACGTCGGATGCAAAAGATATGAGATGACGGTTTGTTTCAATGATGTAGTATAACTGACATTACGCCAATTCGACGAATACAAATATTTGTACATAATGATGGTCCAATAATACAATGTTGGAAGTAGAATATATTTATAATTCTGGTCATTTCATTCAATTCAATTCAATTTAAAACAACAAAATATTTCATATTTACATCCAAAATTGTCACAAAAGCTACCATAGATCCTAAAAAAAATATATAACTATACACTACTCAAATACGAAGTTTGCAACATGATTTGTCCATTTCGTTCGTACTACGTCGAGTACTTCTTGTATAAATGGCTTCTTCTATTTAACTCCACGAAAATAAAAGATAAATATTATGAATATATGAAGAAAAAAAATACAATAGATGCGTTACATACAAGAAAGTTGATAGGCGGAGTCCGTAAATTATGTAAAATCTCTCTTAAACTTTAGTACATAGTACTCACATATTCCAGGAATATACTAACCTTCTCGGCCTGAACACTACAAAATATAGAAATAAATAACAATATTTGAAATTGGTCAAAAATAATAACAATTAATTATAACTTATTTATTTTACTTTTATGGGCATCCAAGTGGTAATATTATTCTTTTGTGCCAAACCGAACATAGCTCAATTGGCATAGGGTTGTGTCGGTGACCAAAAGGTCATGGGTTCAATCCCTGCATTAATTAAACTACCGTTGCAAAAAAAAAAAAATTATTCTTTTGTTGTAATAATTCAGTTCATTCAAGTTTAAGTTTGTGCCCAAAACACTCCTTAAAAAGTTATTTGAAACTTTCTCGTCAAACCCAAACCCTATATAGTTTGGATAGATTTTCGCTCTAACCAAAAAAAATGATAAGGAATAAAAAAGAAAATCTAGATGAGAATGTGGGGGTATGAGTTACAATTAAGACTAACCACTCACATTTATTTTTTTTTAGTATCTCCGTTGTGAGTTACGGCATAAAGTTTGAACACTTTCTTTATTAGTGATCCAGTATTATTGTTGTCAATATGAGCATGACTCAACCCACATAAGGTACAATCTAATAATTAAAAGGTCATAAGTTCGATTGTCTCATTCCATGTGTTATAAAAAAAAGGTATTATTGTTGTTTAATTTGCTTTCATTTAAGTTTGTATGGGCTCTCCAAAATTCTTTGCTCAATCAAATTTAATTTAGGAGTTTAAATTTTATCTCGTTACTCCCTATACGTACATGTTTGTTTTGTTTTGAAAGTTTAACTTTAAAAATTATTCATTTTAGTCTTTGTTATATTATTTTTCTACTCAAAATATGCTTACCTAATACCTAATTTTAAAGTATGTAATTTGAATACATGTTTATGCTCAAGTTAACACATTAAAATATATATATACACATAAAAGTTATGTTATTAATTAATTAAATCAAAATAATGATAATGACCCAAAAAAAAAAAAATTATTAATTCTTTAAAATAGAAATTTTGAAATTTAGAGATCAAAATATAGAAGAATGAAAAATTGAAAAGTTCAAGGTTGAAAAATTGAAAAGTTTAAGGACCAAAACGAAATAATCTTTTATGTGCCCTTTGATATTTATTTCAAAAAAAAAACGAATTTAAAAACAAACCAATTGAGGGCTTTACGTTAAACTGTACAAATGGGCCGATGTCTGTTCTAAGACTCGAAACCTATTGAGCCCATACTATCATTTTCAATTAAAAAAAAAAGAATATCGATAAAAAAAAAATATAATATATAAAGTTTTTTTTTAAAAAAAAGAAAAAATAATATATAAAGATATATGTGTATATCTGTGATTTTTTAGTTTTACATCAGATTAAGGAGAAAAGTAATGTATGTATAATGGTTAAAGAAATTGAATTAAAAATGTATATATAAAAAATTCATAATATACAAGAATATTTTATTTTTTTATTTATAATCTCCTCTCAAAATTATTTTTGAACTCATGGGTAAATTTTAAGCAGTTTTCGAAAATCTATTCTGCAACTCCAAGCAATTTTTTTTAAAAAAAAAAAAAAAACTAATAATATACATTTTTTGTTGAATAGTATAATGTAATAAATTGAATTGGTTGGAAGTCCAGTGTATTGAAACACCACATCTTGTAATTGAAGTTGTGAAAAAAATGAAGAAAAAGTCTTACCCTATCATCCAATAAAACTTCATTGCCATTGCTAAACTTATATAATTATATAAGGTTGATAATATATATTTCATATCTTTGTTTGAATAAAAAGTTATATATATATATATATATATATTTTAAGAAGAATTAAAATAATTATATTGAACTAAATATTTTATCCGATTTTTTTGTTTACATGTTAGAGTGTGGAATTGAACCTAAGGCTTTATGTTCAACGATTGAACTCATGATTTCTTAGTCACAAACACAATCTTATGTCAATTAAACTATGTTCGGTTTGACTTATCCTATTACTATTACATATGCATACCTTCTTCCTCATAAATGCAAACATTTACTTTTCAATGGATTTAATTTAATAAATATCAGTACTCACTCTCAAATCTTTAATTTTTTTTTCAACCACATAAAGATCTTGTTCAATAATGATGATGATTCAAATTTTATTTTTTAACAATATTATTTTCTTTTATTTCTTCATTTTGGATTTCATGTTTTAAGAAGACTTAAAACAATTGTCCAACTTAAAAAAAAAAAAAAAAAAAAAAAAGTTAGTATTTTGATTTTTTTTTTTTCTTTTAATAGATTACAATAATATAAAGGAATTTAATTTTGAAATTATAAAATAATTAAGGCCAAATTTGTTGTCATTATAATTTATAACTACCTTCCTTCTTAAAAATATAAAATATAATTTGTTAAAGGTAATATCTATAATCTACTCAGAAGAAGTAAATTTGATCTACCATCTCAATAATTTAGGATGTGATTTCAAGGTGAAAATTACTCCCCTACGTAAAAAGTAAAAAGATGAAAAATGACCTATTGACGTTATATTCAATTTAATTCATTTATTAGGCTTCAACTTTTTTATTAATGACTTTTGAATATCTTCTCGTGACTGCTCTCTTGATTTCATTGATACTATATATTTAATTAAGTCCATGCATTGTACCAAGTATACAAATGAAGTTAATGAATTCTACTAAAAAAACAAATGAAGTTAATGAATTTTAATTAATCAATTAGATATTTTCTTATGAGTCTTAAATTTTGATCAAAGGAAAAGAAAAAAAATACCAGAAAAAGGGAAAAGAACATGTTTTAAACATTTGTTTAATTTTGACATCAAATTATTATTTTTTTTTATTTTTTTTTTTGAAAAAAATACTTAATTAGAGGTGAAAATAAGAGATGTTAAAAGGAAAACCTTCTAATTAAATACAAACTATAATTACAAACAAATGAGATTTAATACACCATGAAACAAATGAGATTTAATACACCATGAAGCAACACAACTAAATAATATTTTCTCATAGTTGGAAGATAAATTTAAAGGTTGGTTGCACAAACAGCAGGTCCAAAATAATTACAAATTTAACAAAATTTAAAACATTTTGCAAATATACCAAAAAAATCAGTGGCTATCACTAATAGACTATGACTATCACTGATAGACTATTATCAGTGACAAAATATATCGTTACAAGTTCCCTATATTTAAAACTCATAGCTAAGAGATAAATTTAAAAGAATCATTGAAGACTTTATTATTTCGCTCAAGCATGTTCCAAAAGATGGCTCCAAAAAAGTTGTTCCATAGAATATTTTTAACAAATGCCAAAGGTAAATCATTGTCGCGTGAGAGAAGGGCATCCAAACAAATCATTTTGTTTTATGTTTTTAGGGTTATGAGTCCATCGAATATGCCTTTGGTATGTATTCTGAATTCTGTTTTTGAAAACTACTCTCGAATTATGTGATCTAAACTTGTAAAGTGTAAATTTTGAAGAAACAATTTTTTTTTATCCAAATTTTAAATTTAAAATTTAAAAATATATCATTATATTTAAAAGGATGAAATTCTTAAAAAAAATATAGTATTTCATATTGTATATGTGATTTGTTTATTTTATTTTTTCTTTTTTTTTGTTAAATTAAAAAATGTATAATATATGATATTAAAAATAATAATTATAAAAAATTTATAACATAAAATACGTTCATAAATCAATGGTTAAATAATTATCAAAAATAGCTCTAAACTATATGTTTCATTTAAAAAATACTCATGAACTTTCAAAAGTTTAAAAAATAGCATTTAATTGTTCACATTATAATCACGTGTTATTAACGTTGATGGCGTTTTTTAAACGATTTTCATAGTTCAGAGATATTTTTGAAACTTTTGAAAGTTTAGGGGTATTTTTGATAATTTAGTCTAAATTAATTAATAATAGGTTATATTTAACCTATAATTTTGTTGGTGTAGTTAAATTCAGATCAAATTTAAAATTTGATACCAAACACATATCTAAAAACATGAAATACAATCATTGAATCACTTGTTTTCATATCACCAACCAAACGGGCTCTAAATCCTCCTATGTACTTGTATTAAATTACAAATCAACTCAAAACTTAATTTGATGAGTTATGATAAATTTAGGTATATTGACCCTTGCAACTTTATAGGAGAGAAGGAGCACAACCATCTTATCCACTGAACTAGTTAGAAGTTATTGCTTCGAGTCGAAGCACAATGACATTACAACTTTATAGGAGCACGAACACAAAATTAAATCTGCTACTGTACCCTGTTAAATCATTAATCAACCAAAAAAATTTAAGTCGATAGATTCATGATAAATTTAATTATATCAATACTCTTAAAATTTAGATTGGTTGAAGCAAGATGAAGACAAAGACATCATCTATTCAAACTATAGTAACTTGGAAACATATTAATTTGGACATATTGACATATGATCAATGCCTTCAACATCACTATCATTTGTCCCTTATATAGGGACTAAAACACAAGTGCTTAAGAAAATTGGACTAAGTCAAAGTATATCATCCCTCACAACATTCTTATGACTAAATTAAGACACGTTTTGCTAATGAATTGTACTAAGAAAATGAATTAATCAATTAGATATTTTCTTATAAGTCATAAAATTTTGATAAAAATAAATAAATATAAGTATATATTGGGAGTATTTAATTTTTGAAAAAAAATCATTCTAAAATAAATGGAGGTGTTTGACCACCTAAAATGATTTATTTATTTGAGAATCAATTTTTGAAATAATTCATTTTGGTTGAAAGAAAAAAAAAAACTTAAAAGTTGAGTTATGTATTAAAATTATCAAAATACCCTCACACTAATCCTTTAAATTTTCTCCACCTACCATTGTTGTCGCCCACCTCCTTCGACAACGTCGTCGCCGCCCATCTCTAGCCACCGCCTCCAACCTCTAACCTCTGGCGACTTCCTCCGGCCACCACCGCCACTCTCTGTCGACCTACTCCAACCACCACTGCCACTCTCCAGCGACCTACTCCGGCCACCGCCTTCGATCTCCTGCGATCACCTCCAACCATTGTCGCCTCTGGTCACCACCTCCGTCAAAATTCTGATCGATCTCCTATGACAACAACTCCGGCGACATCCAGCGAAACTCCGACCGATTTTCGACGACAACTACCCCGACGACTTCTGGCGAAACTCCAATCGATTTCCAGCGACGCCTCCGACGACAACCACTCGACGACTAACGACACCCACCACCACTCTTACCCCGTCAACGACCATCGACAATAGTAAACGTCGGTCATCATTTTTAAAATACAAATTTAAACTTATTAATTCATATTGTTTATTAATAATTGTCTTTTACAGTAATTTGATATTAGGAGAAACATGTACACCAAACTAAACCTTGTAAATAAAAATAGTTTTGAGAAAATGTAACCAAACATATGAGTGTTTTAATTATAAACTTTTTTAGAAAAAAATGTTTAAAAAAAAATTGCAGTTTTTGAAAAACATTTTTTAGTAGTCAATCCAAACAAATCGTAATTGTATTCGTGTTAAATCATCAATCAACTCAAAAGTTTACTTATGATAAATTTAGTTATATCAACACTCTAACACATACTCTATAGGAGAAAATGACATTACAATCCTACAAATATTTATGGAGGTTCGAACACATAATCTGCTTTGGTACTATGTTAAATCATCAATCCACCCAAAAATTTAAATTGATAGCAAGATTAATGGTAAATTTAATTATATCAATACTTTTAAAACTTAGACATACATCTATTCGAATTATAGGTGGTTCGAAACATATTAATTTGGACATGATGACACGTATGATCCTCGGCTTTAAGATGACCATCATTTGCACAAGTTGGTTAAGCAAATTGGAGAAGTCAAAGTATATTGCTAAGTTAAGACACCTTCGCTAAGTCTCATATATACTTTGCCTGCAACCATGACTTGATTTAACCACATATTACTTGTAAGAGAAGTATAAATATTTACGATTAGCTCTCAATTAACAAATGACTAGTACTCAAAGTACTTTACCAAACTATTTTTAAAGCACTTAGGTAGCTAGCTAGTGCTTGTAGCTCTAAGGTCACCTCTAATTTCTTCTCTTAGATTAGTTAATTATGGTTATGGAAGAAGCTGTTAATGATAAGTTTAGAGTAGAGCCATTAGCATAGAGCATAGATTATAATTGAGATTAAAAATATAATGGTGAGATTAGTAAGATAAAGTCTCGGAAAGCGCGTGATTCTGGATTAAATTTGAATTAAAAAGAAAAAGAAAAAAAAACAAATGAAGTGGGAGGGGTGTGCAAGTGTTGGGGAAATGGTTACTACTAATTCAACAATTTGGTACAATTCATTAATCGAGTGTGGACCGGGTTCCGTCCTGTTTGGAAACACGTATTAGGGTTACCCCTAAACCCGGATAGGATTAACATTAACCCACCTCCGTGACTCCGTCTACTAAACCAAACCCACCCTAATATTACGCACATTTACTCCCTTTCCACACCACACATCCCTTTTTAATCTCATTTCAAATTCAATTTCCAACCTAAAGATCCATTTTTAAAGGCCTTTTTTTTTATTTTTTTTATTTTTTTTCCTAAACTTACCCTTCCCCTAACTCACACGTGTTCTTCATTCACTCACTCACTCTCACCGCCATGTGACATTATCACCCGAATTAAATTTAAATTATTTATTTTTTAATTGACATTATCAGATGAGAAGAAGAGCTGAGCCCTTCCCGATTCTGGCTGTCGTTACAATTACAACAAACAGGCAGTTTCCTTGACCTGTACAACTATGGTATCGGTTTATTTTGGTAATTATTCGTTTAATTCCCAAAGTGCTTTTTAATTAATGACCGCTAAATTCAACTTTTTTTTTTTATTTTTTTTGAGCTCATCCAAATATCGAACGACCCTTCATTTTTCTATAACATATTAAATAAAATTGAGAAGGGTAGTTTTGGAATTATAGGATGAATAAATGGTGGAAACGGGCAACGCCTACTTGTTTGCATGTTACTTTCTTACATGTCGCTCTTTTAATTCATTATTATTTTTCCTATTTATTGTGTTCTTGCCGTTTTAATCCTCAAATAGAAACTCGAAACTACTATTATACCCTTACCAATTGCAAAATTTATCCTCCCAAAAAAACTAATTAAATTAAATATACTTTTTTGTTTTGTAGGTTTGTATATATCTATTGGTTGAGGATTGCTTGTCACCTACTCTTCAGTTTACACTCACGTAGAAAGAAAGGGAAAGGGAGAACGGAGGAGGAAGAAGAAGAAGAAGAAGAAGATTCATACTCTGTTTTTTTCTCAGAAAATTTCATTTTTTTTTTTTTTTTTTTTTTTATTATTTGTTTGCTTTGAGCAATGGACAGGCATAAGTGTAAGCTCTGCTTCAGGAGCTTCTCCAATGGCAGAGCTTTGGGAGGTCATATGAGGTCCCATATGGTGAACCTTCCACTCCCACCGCCGCCGTCGCATGCCCACCTGACTGAAGACGCCGGAGACTCGGCTTCTTTCTTCTCCTCCCCGTCTTCCTCCGAAGGCGACGCAGAGGAAAAGGGTCTGTCTTATGGGTTAAGAGAGAATCCAAAACGAAGCATTCGCGTGGTAGATCCAGAATTCTCCTTCGCTGTCGACGCCGGCTCGGTGGTTCTGCAGGACCGGGAAAGCGAAACAGAGTCCTCGAAGAACCCAACTCGGAGAAGATCGAAGAGGACTCGAAATCACCGGCATCATCATCATCATTACAATGTTTTCCAAGGGGTTCAGGAAAAGAAAGTGATGAATCAGCCGGAATCGTGGACGGAGGCGGAACCAGTGAGTTCGATCTCCGGCAGCACGACGGAGGAAGACGTTGCGTTTTGGCTGATGATGCTTTCGAGAGATAAATGGACGAAGAAGAAGCACCAAAGACAGGAGGATGCGGAGGAGGAAGATGAAGATGAAGACGACGACGATGAAGAAGAAGAGGAAGAAGAAGAAGAGGAATTAGAAGAAGAATCCATGGAAGAAACCGATGATTCAGAGGCGGTGAAATTTGGGAAGAATCGAAACAGAGGGAATTACAAATGTGAAACATGCAACAAAGTTTTCCGATCTTACCAAGCTTTGGGTGGACATCGAGCAAGCCATAAGAAAATTAAACTCTCTGTAACTTATCATAATCCCCAGTTGCTAACCCACCAACAAAATGCAGCAGCTACAATTACCTCTGCTTCCATTCCCGAAAGGAAAATTCACGAGTGCCCTGTTTGTTTCAGAGTATTTTCCTCCGGCCAAGCTCTCGGCGGCCATAAGAGATCTCACGTCACCGGATTCTCATCGGCGAATTCAATTCCGGCCAAAATTCCACCCAAAAAGTTCCGTGACAGTTTCATAGATCTTAACCTCCCGGCTCCTTTCGAGGAAGACGATCTTAGTCAAATCGAACTCTCGGCAGTTTCTGATGCGGATTTCGTCAACGCCATTAGGCAATAAAAGCTCTGCAATTGCGATTGATTCAGAGGTAACAACCAGAGAAATATTTTTAAATTAAAAAAAAAAAAAAGAAAAAAAAGAAAAAGGGAATTTTGACCTTTTACTGGGTATATTGATTGATGGATCAAATCTCACTTAAAGTTTGTTGAGTTTTGACTATATATTTTATATGGTTGAAAGTTTCATTAATTAGATTTGGGAATTCATTCTCATCTAACTGCAAATTCATTTCTCTCAATTTCTTGCTCTTTCTAATTACTCTTTCAGCCTAGCCTTCATCAATGGCGGACAATGCTCTTTTCTTTTTGCTCTTTTTTTTTCTGCTGAAAATTTCTGGGATTTTCAGTACGTGTTCTTAGTAGTCGAAGAAGTGACCCTAAGTTCATGATTGAATTTTTTAAGCTTCCATAGAGTTGTTCAGAGAAAAAATCATTCATTTTTTTTTTTTTTTTTGAAGTCATTTTCAGAAGAAATTGATCATTTTTTTTTAGTTCTTAAATGATGAATAATGGAAGACAAGGTAACTTCCATCTCTTTCCACTTGCACTTGCAAAGACAATTCATGAAGAAGCAGCAGCAACAACAACAAAGTCTCTTATATTGTGTCAATTTCCTTTTATTTATTGGTTTTCCCTTTTTCTTTTCATGTTTAATTCCCTTTATTTTATCCATGATCTTCATGAAAAAAAAAAAAATGAAAAGTTCCTTAATCCATGATTTAGTTAAGAAAATGTTTGAACTTTTAAGTATAATTTTTAAAGATTCTATTTGTCATATTCTCACAAATTATACAAACTCATGTTACATAAATTTAGTGTTATAAAACTTACATTTTATATAATATACTATCTTTTTTAAATATTCTATTTGTCATATCCTCGCAAATTATACAAACTCATGTTACATAAATTTAGTGTTATAAAACTTGCATTTTATATAATATACTAATTTTTGTGAATTTTAGGCTCACAAATCAAATGCAATTGTGAGCATTTTTTTCTTTCTTCGACAATTGTGGGTCGGGCCTGACCTTTTTTTTTAATGGTAATAATTAGTGCCTTATCTATTTGTTAGGCTCAAACATGTAATTGTAGCTTAACAGCTTAACATCTCGACTCAAACATTCCAATCCTATATTATGTATTTTTAATTTTAATATATTTAAAGAAAAATTGCAATTGAGAGCAATATCTTGAAGGTCATATGATATTTGTTTGTTTTTATTTTTATTTTTTTAATGTGAAATATTAAAAAGGTGATAAAAGCAAAATCCCTAGTTTTTACGGCGAGAATAAAATTGTTTTGATTTGGGAATGAGCCAAAGTATGTGCATCAATGTGGCCTATTATTATCATAAATGGAAATTTGTATTCATATTTAATTAGTTTGCATTAGTGGCATGATTGACACCTTAGGAGTTATTGTTCTTTTCCTTGAGCACACCTACATATATTGGAAATAAATCTTCTATAATTTCTCAAGATTGCAAAATAATCAAATATTCCCAAGTGCATTTTTGTAAAATTTCCCTCACATCTACTATTAAAACTAAAAAATGTATATATTTTTTTTACTTTGATATATATATATATATAGACATTATTTATGGTCTCTTTTAGTTTTTATTTTTATTTATTTGTAATTTATAATGTAATAATGTTCTAAAGAAAATAGTTCCCCATTTTTTTTTTGTAATAGCATGTATAATAATTTCCTAAACTAAAACCTTAATATCATGTCTCAAGATTTAGTGTAATTACATTGAAATTTTCTAGATGTAAGTGATCTACTCTTGGTCAGCAAGTTTTTTTTTTTTTAGTTCATCTACATGTGTAGTGGTAGAAATTTAAATCTTTAATTTTTTTGATCGATAAATATAATGTCTTAATAATTAAATTATGCTCGGTTTGACAATTAACAAATAAAATTTATTCAAGTCATTTTTTTTTTCTTTTTTATAGACAATTATATATTTTGTAACCAATCATAATCCCATAAGATAGAAGGTTAGGTAAATAATTAACTTAGTCGAAATTAAGTTTGTTCAAGTCTATTATAAGATACTATATTGATGTTGTTGTGGTAATTGTTTATAGGATTTTCATAAGTCAAAATTTGTTACATGCCAAATTGTTTGAAGAGATCGATACAAATACAATTAGAGGATTCTCATAATGTTTGATTGTTTTTTTTTAGTGTAAATTGCCGAACTTTTTTTTTTACACTAAACATAGTTCAACGAACATAAAATATAATCAAGATGTCAAGTTCGCTTATTGTTAAAAAAAAAATGAACATTTTTGTAATTGTATTAAGGGCAAGGCTTTGTAATCCGAACTACATCCATCTTTTTATAACCCACCCCAATCACACAACAAAATAATTTTTTTAAAAAAAAATTGTTACCTGTCAAATTGTAGTTGGACAATTGGATGAGTTACAAAAAAAGATAGGTGGGTAAAGTTACACCCAAATTATTTTATTGTATTAACTGTTGTTGTGTACTTGAATGATATGTTGAATGTCATTCAGGTAATCTTAGTATAAGCGTAAAAGTAATAACGGTAACCGACATGTATTTTTTTGTAGGTTGAATGTTCAATTCTCAACTCGCAATTATTGAATTAAAAATTGTTATAAAAAAGAAATTGTTGAACCCAAAAAAAAAAAAAATGTAATTGTATTAATTGTTATTTGTGTATTTGTATGATATGGTATGGTAGGTGTGATTGAAGCAAGCTTAGTGTAAGTGTAAGTGTAAAAGTCACAGCCGCTTTTATCTTCCGCCAACTCATCATCTATCAACTGAATCGCTGCCACCTAATTTCTTTTGTGGTTTGTCATTTTCCACAACTGACAACACTGTCAACATAACATTGCCAAAACCTATATTTCTAACTTTTTTTTTTCTTTTCTTTTTTTATCATCATAAAATGGTAAACACGTGTGTGTATTTATACGCATATTGATCGTAATATTCTTTCCACTTTTTCTCTTTCTAATATAAAGATGACCCTCCTTCGACCATACTACATGTCTTTTCTCATGTTCTACTAATTTCTATATATGTTTTTTTTTTCTTTTTGACGAAGATGGTTGATTGTTGAATGTTCGAATACTTGTTAGATGTTTATTAATGTCTGAGCTAGCTTATCCGCATTTCGTCTAATCTCACGAAAAACATGCAATCGTCTGACCTTACAACATTTGATTGTTAAGAAAATTTGTAATAAATTAATTTTTAGATAGTTGATCATCAATGATTGAACATATTCTTCCTCTCAAGGCTTTAATAGACTCATAATTATTCATGACCACTAGGTCAATACTTGATGGTTAAGTCAATCAAATTTATGTTTTCAATAATTACACTAAAAAGAGATAAAAAAAATTCATTCATTTTTGTATAACTAAAAATAAAAATAAAACATGTAGAATATAATATCATATAAAGTATATATAATAACATAATAATTATTCAAAATTTATAAAGTAAAATATGTTAATATATTTGTTAAAAATATTTGAGATTCAACCTACCTATTATGTCTGTAACTATCATGGATAACAAGAGCATAGCAGCTCAACTGATATCATGTATTGACTAGTGACTAAAAGGTTTTAAGTTCAACTCCAACAAAAGTACAAGTTTGTTTTTTTTTTCCTCGACACCATTCTTCATATATTTTAAAAATGTTTTCTTGAAAAAAACAAGAGATAGTGTCAAATACATTTATATAGAAAAAAAAAATGAAAATGCTTTCCAATTAATTAGGTTTTTTTCCCCTTCTTTAATACACATAGAGGTATAAAAAATAAAAGTTAGTCTATTAGAATTAAATATAATAATTTTGATGGCCAACTCCTTTTGCAAAGGGATGAATAATCACAAAATTGAAGGTGATTCGTATTATGATTTTGTTGTAGCATATTAGTTAGTTATACCAAAGTATGATTAATATTTTATTGGAAAGATAAAACCTGCCAAAAGCTGATGGTGCAATATTTAAAATAGAAAAATTATAATTTATGATGACCACGAAGAGATTTGGCGGGTAGAATTTATTCCTCTCTATCCATAATTTTGAAGATTTTTATTTCTCTTACTCATAAAGGCAAAATTGGACAGTTTTGTAATATATGCAGTTCCTGAAGCAATCTCCATTTACAATAATTTTAAAACTGTTAAACCAAAAATAGGTAATTTATTACATCTCTTTTCCCATATCATCATATTTCTTGTTGTGGCTTCTCTCTCTCATTTCCCCATTTTTACTCTAAACTATCATCCTACTAATATTCTCTTTCTTATGCCAAACTATATATATATATATATATATTATAGGGTTGGTTGCACAAATAGCAATCAGACCCAAACTAATTGCAAATTTAGCAAACTTTAAAATATTTTGCAAATATGGCAAAAAAATCCGTTTCTATCACTGATAGACTTTATTATATCACTGATAGATTTCTATCAGTGATAGACTATTATCTCTGATAGACTATTATCACTGACAAAAATCTATAAAAAGCTGAGGTGATCAGCGATAGACTTCTATCAGTCATAAGATATCAGCGATAGAAATTGCTATATCCGCAAAATTTTTAAAAACATGCTATATTTACAAACAATAAGTCTTAAATTGTCATTTACTACAATTTCCCTATATTATATATATATTCCCTCATCATAATCCCTCTTCCATAAAAATAAAAAAAAATAAAAAAAAACCAATAGAGAGAGAGAAAAAAAAAAGTGAACAAATAATTGAGTTATTTCACAACCAATTATTGGGATCAAATTAACAAAAACACAGAAAAATAACAGAGAAAATATAACAAATTTAATTATTTAAATCCAAGTAATAAACTATTTTATGTCTATTTGGTTCTTAAACTTTTAAAAGTGTCTAATAAATTCTTAAAATTTTTATTTAATTTTATGTCTAATAGAACTCTAAATTTTAATTTTACGTAGTAGATCCATAATTTCAAAGTTCAAGTATTTGCAATTTAATGGATCATTATTTTTTTTACAACATGTTAGAGTGAAGATTGAAGCTTTGACCTCTTAGCCTACTAATTCATACATTATGTCAGTTAAATTATGTTTATGTTTAGCACCAACCATTAATTATTAAACTTATGGTATTTCAAAGATTATATCATTTTTTTTTTTTTTTTGAGTCACACCCATATGGCCATATTTAATAATAAATAATGAAAGGGGTAGTATATATATAGTGAAAAAGTAGAATAATATAGCATATGGGATAAATATATGATGATTAATTAATTAAGAAATTAGTTATGAGATATGGTTGATAATTTGATATATATAGTTTTTAGAAAATGAGTGCGGTGGGTTATACTAATATATGAAGAGATGATATATAAAAAGGAATGGACAATATGCAATGGGACACCTAGGTAGGCTTTCCCTTAGCTGGCCCTGGCCCTTACACACTTGCACTTTACAAAATCTTTCATCAGTCGGTGCCTTGCTTCTTCACTTCTATAGTTGTATTCTATTTCTATACAAAATATATAAAATTAATTCACACAAAATACTAATTAATTAAGTAATCCCACCTCTTCATAAATTTTAGTAATAAAATTGTCTACTTTTTAAATAAATGAGTTTTGGAGAAAAGAAAAATAAGTTTTGTCACAATTAGTTGAAGGACTGTATATAATATATAGTTTTGGACTTAAATTGTAAAGTATTTAAAAAGGAAGGTAGGAATAATTAGTAATAAAAGTTGACAAAGAGTCAGCTATATGCTTCAAACTTTTCCCTCCATACAAAATGTAGCATAAAAGAGAAAGAGTCAACAAATGTTGATCTCCTTCCATTTCTCTCTTCTCAATAATCATCATCATTCTCATTATTTGAAAAGAAAACCCACTTCAAACCATATCTCTTTTCCTTTCTTTTCTTTTTTTCTTTTTCCTTTTTTTTAAAAAAAAATGCATTAAAACCTCAAAAAAAAAAATATATATATATATATATGGAAAGAGTAACACATTAAAGAAAGCAAACTCATTTAGGAAGAGGACAATTTAAACAATCTCATACTACATGCAGTATAAAATTAAAATGTCTACTAAATATGGTTCAAAGAAAAAAAAATAATTGTCAAACCGAGCATAGCTCAACTGACATAAAATTGTAAAATATCGTTGCAAAAAAAAAATAATAATAATAATAATAGAGAAAATTAGGTGATCAGGCAACTTTGACTAATTTCTATGAATTTTCAATGTTTTGTCCCCAACATTTTAAGTCCAATTCAATTATAAATTAAAAAATCCAATATGGAAAAAAGAAGAATTTTATTGGACAAAATAATAGAAAAATAAGGGAGAGAAGGAGAACTGTCTATTATATAAACGAAAATGCATTGACCTCACAACAGTCTTACAATAACCAAATTTTGATTTGAAGTTTACAAATTGGTATCATTGGCCGTAGAAATTAAATTAAATTAAATTAAGGTGTACAATTTTGTAGCAAGTTGCGTATATATATATAAATCACTTTTAGTTTTACCACTATAACATATATAAATATATTTTTTGTTTTCTCAAACATAATTTAGAGCAAATATTCTTTTATTGAGATTAAAATTAAATAATAGTTGACTTCAAATAAGTTAGAAAAAAAATCATTAAGGCTTAGTTGACTTTTTTCTAAAAAAGCACCAAAGGGCTTAATTAGTTGACTTCCCTTTTGGGTAAAGTAGCTCAAGTTTTTGTCTCGTGGACAAAGCAAGTTTTGTTTAATTTTATTATTATTATTATTATTTAAGTTCAATAGAAGATAAATTATTAAGCCATTCGATGCCTGATTTTAAACAAATATATAAATCATTCCATATTTATCAAAAAAAAAAAAAAAAAAAAAAGTGTGAAATAGTGGTTTGTAAGAAGTTTCCATAGAAATAGTTAATTTGTCCTCTACTGCATGCCGTCGCATACCTTATAATTCTTTTATCGCTTTAAATTTAAGTATTAGTGTGTAAACTTTGAAATGTTATACCATGAAATATTAGCTAGGATCATCAATAACCCTGCATATTTAACAATAGTACAACGTTCCTAGCCATCAATTTACATTTAGTTGACTTTAATTAAAAATAATTATTGAAATTAAACCAGTTGCCATGGTTAAAAAAGTGGAA
This sequence comes from Herpetospermum pedunculosum, assembly GCA_028017165.1. Lineage (NCBI taxonomy): Eukaryota > Viridiplantae > Streptophyta > Magnoliopsida > Cucurbitales > Cucurbitaceae > Herpetospermum > Herpetospermum pedunculosum. The sequence goes on from CM051526.1 coordinate 71,394,588, forward strand.
ATTTAAGAATATAGACTAAAATATAAGTTGAGAATAAAAAGAGTTGGGAGTGTGAGTTAGTGGGCACATTATTAATGAAGGCAGTAGGGGAGCTTTCACATCAGAGAGAGAAAGATGGATGGGGTGGCCATTACTTAGTCAAGCCAAGTGAATTTAGTTACACGGTAATTCTGGTCAAAGGTTCGATCTTCACTTTCATAAATGTTGTACGAAGAGAAACAAATCATCCTCTAATTTTGCATGAAACCGTTTTGCACTGTTTGAAGTTGCGAGAGAGAAATTGTAAATATCACCATACATACATTTACATGTATCAAACTTTTCTATGGAATGATCAACTGTCGTCGCTCTTTTCGCTCACCGCGTCTGAGCAGTTAGTTAGTTTAGACTTGCGCATATCGTCACTACATTTATAATAAAATTATTTCACTTTTGTATTATTACGGATTATTAAGAGGCAAACACATTGTTTGGACGTGAATGAATAATTTGTGTCGTCCTAACTTAGGTTAAAGTGCCCCATCCATTTTTTTTCGGTGGTTCTGTCTAACAGTTGAATGAATGAAGTTTGTTTTTGGGCATGTGACTTCATTCATTATTATTATTATCCATCCTTCTTTATTACCTTAGCTTTCATATTCAATTTTGCAATTTCCAACTTCAAATTGCATTGCATGCTTGCGACTTGGCTCCCATTGCACGTTTGGTTTCAAACTTAATTAGGTATCCCTATCAAACACTATTTCAAGATTCATGAACATGCCTAATCTAATTAATGCTTTTGGATTATTATTCATACACTATTTCCCTTTGCCTACGCTTGATTTATAAAAACTTCAACTTATTATTATTATTATTTTTAGAATTTATTTTCTTAATTATGTGATACTACGAATGACTAAGTATAGGAATTTCGCTGATCGGTGAGAGAATTGGAGTGTCCAGGAAAAAAACGCCTAATTTTGAGGGTTCAAGGCTAATGCGCCCCCAAAACTTATTATATATGAGCTTTCGATATTCATTGTTGGCTTGAATCTGTCATGACCCTCTACGACTGGTTCGGTACGGGGAAAAATCTGATTTGAGTTTTACTTATTCGTTTTGGGATTTTATCCATTTTGTATTAGGTCATTAGGAGAGTGTCATATATAAACTTTCTAATGACTTTGGTCACCCTTAGTCTGTCATTTGTAATTCTCTCATATTCTTAATAATATTATGTTCTCTCCCTTCTGCTCATGTACGTAGCTAACACGACGTTATAAAGGAACCACGTAAATCTGTGTCGATTTTTTTTTGCGCTTATTTTGTTCTTTGTTATTCGATTCTATCTGAGGGTCATGGTTGAACTTTCCTACTTGCTCAAGTGTAATACGATCTTATTTAAGGGGAGGTCGTGGTACTTTGTTCGAGAGGAGGATTATTGTTTGGAACAAAGTAGATTTAAGTGTGATAGTTTGTTTGAGGAGAGGATTGTTAGGAGTACAAACAATATCGCACATTGACTAAGCTAAGGGGAAAATCATAGGTATATAAGGGGAAAATCATAGGTATATAAGGGAGGACAATTATCTTCAATGGTACGTGACCTTTTGGGTGAAACCAAAAAGCAAAATCATGACTCATGAGAGTTAATATTCCAGTGCACCACGTAAATTTTTTTATTCTATTTTTTATTTGTCGATTTGTTTTTCTCCTAACAAAATATCTTATACTCTCCTAAGACAACAAATAAATATGTTGATTTATAGATAGATATATATGGGGGGTTGGGATAAGAAAGTTGAGAAAGAATGTATATGGAAAAAGAATAGCAATTATATGGATGATAATATAAGTTGGCAGATCCTTTGAAAAGAGAAGTATTCTAAGTTTTGATAATGGATAGTGGTTTAGTTAGTAGGCATCAAATTCTAAACCCAATAAATTATAAGCCACTCGTCTCAACACCAAAATCCCAGTACGCCCAACCACTTTCTAGCTACAAGAATATTAATTATACGGCGGCCGATCATATATAATACGTATGAAATTAAATTACATGGGAGATTAAGATAAATAATCAAGAAATTAGTCCCATCTTAATGCCCACTAACTATATACTACATTATTTGCATCAAAACTTAATTAAGGAGTGTCGGAAGGATGAAGTAATTAGTAATTATTGTTTAAGATGGAATTAAGTGATGTTTAGAAATGAGTGTAATTGTAATAGTTAGGATTAGTGGGAGCATCTTCGAATATCACTCTTTATTGTGTGCTTGAGGGAGATCACATGTGATATTATTAGGCGAGCTAGTTGGCAAGTGGACAACCATAAGTGTGTGTGTTGTTACATTTAACCTAAGGAGGGGCTCCATCCGCTAGATATCACCATGTGCCATCATCACCACGGTGTGTCTAAATTATCTAATATCTAATACTTTCCATCGATAACAAATTCGATTTTTAGTTTATAAGCTTAATTTTTAAAAATCAAATGATTAATTATCAAACGGGTGTACATTATTTAGCTCAACACTTTGATTTTAATTGTACAATCGATGTTGATTTTAGTATTAATGTATTAATTTGAGGGTTGTCTATCCAAAATGGTTTTTTAACACTAGACATAGCTTATTGATAGTTGATAATAATCTTGAGATTCAGATTAATATTGTTTCTAATTTGAGGTTGAATATAAAAGAATTTGCTTTTGAAAATAAAACTATATATACCTAAATGGTTCTTGAATTACCAATGAAAATGAATATTGTTTATGAAGCATGATTTTCTGCCTCACTTTTAATGGATTAAATTAATATCAGTTTAGGTTACGTTGCACAATGAATTCAAGGGGGTTTTGTAAGGTTGTTTTGACTTTTTCTTCAAAATTTATGTTTTTTTGACATTGTTTCATGATAAGCAAGTGTGAGTGAAAAGTCATTTGTATTTGTTGGGCTGAAATTGAGCTTCAAACAATTGAAGGTCCAGAGAAGCTCGGTTTTACAACTCAACGCTTGAGTGTGTGAAGGAAGGAATGTCACGATACTCTCTACATGCAACAAACTGATTCCCCAACCCTAACTTTCCTCCGTTTGCGAAAAGAAGGGAAAATGTGAGAGGGTTTGCCAAGCGAAGCTAGCTCTGACGATTTTTCCCTTTGGGCTGCCGATCGAAGGTGAAGAAGAAAGCAAACGTTTTAGAAGATGAAGAATAAGACAAGGGTGCTCTTCAGCTATATCACATATAGTCTCGAAGAACAACCTTCCTTTCTTTATTCGAATCTTGAATGACTTCTACAATAGAGTTTTTACTAAGATAAATTTCTCTTCAACTTTCCTATCTTTCTTTCTGTATCTATTTTATCATCCATCCTCGGTCCATTATTTATGTATTATACATGGACATTTACAAGGAACAATATTATGTTTTAAAGTAAAATCATATATAATCTGGTTTTTACACTATCTTTCGGTGAGCACAATAACAATATAGTTGTCTCATCGTGATCGTGCTCAGCGAAAGGTACTACGGACTTCGTGGACTTGTTTATCACGAGAGAAGGTCAAAAAACATATATTTTTAAAAATCGGATTATAAAACTTTACGCTCCTGAGGAGGTCATCTGTACAGATATGCCATGAATTCAAGGTATAAATGCAAGCACTATGAATCATATTCCAGACTATTAGGCCTCCCTCTCCTTGTAAATTAGTAAGTGTGTGTTGAGTGTCTGAATTGCATGTGATCCAACCAATCCCATGAAAAATATGCTTCAATTCAACAACATCACATTCTTTTGCTTCCAATATTGTACTTTAATTCCACTCACATCATTTTCCCTTTCACTCAAACCATGAACCCACCTGATAGATAACCACACATTTTCTAAATTACATGATATATGTCTATTAACAAAGATACAAACTTAAAATAAATAAATAAAAGAAAAAAATAAACACTCGAATTGAGACCAAATAATCACTTTTAGGTTTTAAATTTTCAATTTTTTATCTATTAGGTATTTGGTAAATTCTAAATTTTAAAAAAATTAATTCATCTATTAGATATTAATATAAATTTATGTTTAGTTGTAAATTGTAATTTGAAAGTTCAAAGGTTAAATTTATAATTTTAAAATAACCTCTATATATATATTTAAACAAAATTTAACTTGATTTTTTTTTTGTTTTATGGGGATTCAAACTACAGAGTCTTGATTTTAATCGTCATCACATACATATATCAACCGAATAAAAAATATGGTAAAAAGATAGGCGTTTTAGTCAAAAGTTGGCATTAACTTTTGAATATGTGGGAAGTTGGTTAAGAGGTTTGAGTAATTAATTAAGGGAGAAGGGCGCCCTAAGCAGTGTGTGATTGGAGCATTATTAATTGATTGCACCAAAAAACAATGGAGTTTGGAGGCCAAATTCTGTTTACAATCTCTAATGCTAAGTTTGACCGCTGACTATGGAATTCATATTATTACTTTTTCCATATCATCTACTTTGGCAGCTTGTTTGGATTGCATCAACTAAATTCCTTTCTTGGAATACAAACTAATATCATATTCATGTGTAAAGATGTCTCAACTTTCAATTAAAATAAATAATATCATATTATTCATCTAAAGATATATGAGAAACTCTCTCTTTGTTAACATAACCATATAGTTCAACCAGTATATTCACCTAATTTATAAATAAATTTATTAAAAAATCAAAAGATTTATTAAACTATAGTGAGGTACTATTATAACTTTTTCTAAAATTAAATTAAATATGTAATTACACTCTTTTAAAATGTTATAAAAAACAATTTAAAAAAAAAAAAAAAAAAATCAAATGAAAAATTGAAACTGTAAAACTTATCATATACATTAGCATACTAAATGTTTTCAATTTAGATTGGTTTAATTAAATGAAAAGAAACCAATAAATGAACCAAAAAAAAGCTAAATTAGATATAAATGTTGGAGAAAAATAAACAGAAGGGCAAAATGAAAAGATGAAATTTAACAAATCAGCCCACATTTTTTTAAGCTCAGCCCATTGTTTTCTTTAAGAAAAACAAAAGTGAGCCCAAACAAGGAAAACAAAAAAACTGGAAAACCCTTTTTTTTCTTTTTTTTTTAATCTATGCTCCACCACATTTTTTCTTCTTCACAAGTAGGTGATGAGGATGGCACGTTGTGCTTCTTATATATATATATAGAAACGCTATTTTCATTGTCTCTCGTTTATTTTTCGAATAAATCGAAGAATCTAATGGATTGGCTTAATGCTCTCCTTCATTCTTTTACGTGCCCATTGCATTTTGTATATATCAAGACTTGTTGCACGATTTTTAACTCACCCTTTCAAATAGGATTGGTAGGATGTCGTAGCTTCAAGCAGACAAGAAATATATATAAAAAAAAAAAAGTCGCTAACTTAACCATGACCCTTTTCGAGTGGCTCTTTCAACTTGTAGACTCGTTTCGGTGCCATAGTTCTGGGTGCATTAGGCCCTCTTTGAACTTGATCGATAGTAATGATATATCAAAGTACTAGAGACACTGGATGCTTACCGAAAGAAGGAAATTGCATGTAAGAAAATGGAGAATCTTCATAGACTGACTTCCACCCATCGAAGTTTCGCGCGTCTCCTCCTCCTTTTCTGCAGTTGAGTGTCGTTGCCGCGTCTCTCCTGTTAACTACTGCCACCACCGTCACCGTGTTTCACTCATAACGATTTTGCACTGATTTTCTACTCTCTTGTTGCCATTCGTATTATCCCAATGTCCATCGATGCATTTCTGCTCATTTGAACAACACAAATTATAAATTCTCTAATGAAAAAATGGAGGTATCTAAGTAATCAACTCTATATTGGCCAAGCACACACTTTTACTTTTCGATACCTTACCTCTCAAAATCATACTGACCTTCAATCTAAGACAACAACCTTCAATACTCAAAATCATATAAGAGTGATTTGGATCAATGACGTTGAAATGAGAGCGAACAAAGGATATCCATGTCTTTATTTGGTACAAGGTTTGAGAGATGAGCATGGACATAAGTCATTTTCATAAATTTCTTTATAAAGTATTTGATATCTCACAAAAATAAGACTTTTCTAAATAATCATCCTCTCCTATTTTTTTTTCCTCCCTCTTATTTTTCAACATATTATTCATATTTGATATATTTATTTACATTTTTAAATGATTAAAATTTATTGATAATATTATAAAAAAAATTAATTGATAATAATATAATAAATTATTGAATTTCATTGTAATAAACTAATTTTGGATGGATTGGTTGTTTAAAACCTATATAATTTAAATGGATAAGAATATATAAAATTAATTTTGATTTGAGTTTAGTTTAAAGGGTTGGGTTGGTTCTTTGGTTATAAAGTTCAGACCTTTTCCCGCCTTATGAGATTTTGAGATTCGGTCCAAGAATTTCTGAGGTTTCGCCCCTTTCCTTCTTTCGCCTCTGGATTTTGTATACTTCTTCTTGTCTTCTCCATATCTATTTATGTTCTATTTCTGAATTGTTTGTTAAATTTAATTTTGTGGGTATTGAATTGTTGAAGAGACGGTGGTTGGGTTGGCGTCGGCGTCGGCGATGTCGAAGTATGAATTTCCGAGGCTTCCGCGGGCAGATATAGCAATGGTTCTAGCACAGTGTCAAATTGCTGCTGTAACAGAGCGGGATCTCCTTCATCCCTCACCGGATTTGGTTTCAGATCTTTACACACGTTTAATGATCTACCTTGACTTTCTCCATCAGTAATTTCAATTCCATTTCCAACTATTTCTACTTCTTTTTCATTGCACTGAACTCTCAATACTTTGCTTTCAAACTTGTTTATGATTCATTTGTGCAGGGAAGATCAAGGACAAGTTGAGTTTGCTGCCTTGGATCAGCTCGAGAACCCTGATCTGCATTTGGATTCAGTCCAGACAATCAAGTTGCTCAACAGAATTAAGCATGTCATTGCCACTCTTGACTGTCCAAAAAAGTTTACCTTGAAAGATTTGATTAAACCTGAAGGAGATAGGACCGAAATTTTCCTTAGTGCAATGCTCAACTTTTGCATTCACAAGTACAATCTTTATCTTCTTCTTCTTCTCTATATCGTCACTTGCTATTTACAAATGAAAAAAAAAACCCAGTTTGGTCCAGAATCAGCTAACTTAGAGTGTAGTATTAACCAACTAATTTCTACTCAATTCTCAGCTGTTTAATGGGATTCTAGTCAATTCTAAACAATTTTTAGTAAGTATCTCATTTACATGAGTTTATTATTTAACTACTACTACTACTTATGTGTGCCCTAAGTTTAGCTCATCACATTATATTATAAATGAAAGCCACAGCTTCTTGCTTATTGTTTATTCGATTCTAGGCTTAATTGGATGCTTTTGTAATTCAATGACATTGTGTGATAATCTGGTAAATGTTCTAGCTTGTCACGGTAGGTTTCTGGTTTCTTTTCTTCATGAATTGACTGATGAAATAACAAATTTTTCTCACTTCAATTTGTTATGTTTTATGGCTGTCATGCTTTCTTATTGTTAATTACATCCCATAGGCCACAGCTCCATGCTTTCTTGTTGGTAATTATATCTAAAAGCTCCATTTTCTTATTGAATAGGCAAGGACTCCCTGCAGGGTGCTTTGATTAGGATATATATTATTTTATTGTCTTTTAAAAAAGTTTTACTATTAGAATATCTAAAATGTTGCATGATATATATCTACGGAAATATGGTTTTTCATAAAAGAATAGATAGATAGATATTGATCCTCAGTAATGACTGTTATATTTCCATTTGAAGAGATGCCAAAATCACTCTCATTGCTCCACTTATGGATGAGCTGAATGCTCTTAGTGACCAGCAAAGTGAATGGGAGGTTAAGATTTCTCAGGTATTTAGATCTCATCTATTTTTTTTTTTTTTTTGTTATTTTTTTTTAAATTTTTAAAAGGGTGGATATATATATTTCTTTTTCCATTTAGTTGAACTTGTGTGTTACAGTTGAATGCAGAGATCGCAGAGTACAATGAAGCAAGAGAAAGGGAAATACCTTTTGTTCAAGAGATTGACACTAAAGTGAAAGAACTACATCAGACTATTGGAGGACTTAACATTCAGCAGAAGTCGTTGCGTGATTCTATCATAAAGTTGAAAGAGAAAGCTGGAGAAATGGATGCGAAGGTTAGATTATTAACAACCTTTTTCTTTTCTTGGATAGGAAACAGATACTTTTATAGTCCTTATTGAAGCTATGTATGAAAGACTATTTTTCTTTGATTACATTGGGTGAAGAAGAATTGGAATGATACAAGGAGACTTCAATCAAATAAGCAAATAAATATAAACATATATGGAAAAGAAAAATACAGCTATAAACATATACAAGAAAATAATTGTAAGCACATACAACTATACAAGGAAACAGTCTCAAAATTAAATTCTTATTTACAGCTTGATTTTCTACCCCCCTCAAGCTGTCTGGCATATGTTAGTCATGCTGAGCTTGGAAATTAAACCATCAAGATTGGTTCGATGCAGACCATCAAGTTAATGTATCTGCAACTTGTTGTTGGGAAGACACTCTCAGTTTAATAGTGTTTGTCTCGATTTTCTCATTGATGAAGTGATTATCCATCTCAAAATGCTTCATTTGATCATGATGTATTAAATTCTTTGCAATAGCTATAGTAGATTGATTATCACACAATACTTCTATGGTACCTTTTGTCTTGACCTCGAGCTCAGTGAGACGGCGTTTGAACCAAATTCCTTCACAAATCTCATGGGCACATCGAAACTCAGCTTTAGCACTACTTCGAGCTACAATTTGTTTTCTTTATTATAACCAAATTCTCTTTATCCTAAATGTAGGGTAGGGAGAGGTCGTTTGTGGTCTCTTGAGACTTTGAAAATCCTTTCTTTTACAATTCCATGTACCTTGATTTGATTTCGTCTGCTTTTACCTCCCTAACACGTTTTTTTTTCTCTTTTTCTGTGGAAGCTTAAAATCTTCAAGAAAATTATTCTTTTCTTGGCTCATAGCCTTGGTGAGGATTAACATTTTAGAATGTTTTCTGATTTTCCACTTTTGTTCTTGACCTAAACTGGTGTGTCTAGTGTTGGTGTGTGGTGCTGAGGATTTTGATATTTCTTTAATTATATTTATGACCACCGTTCTGTTTCTTGTTGTAAATTTCTTTATGTGACCCATGTTCAAAAGTCTCTTATTGCTGTCACTTTACTATTAGACTTTTGTTCTGGATTTTCCTTGGCCCTTACACAAGGAGCTGTATCATCTATGATTATCATTTTTTTTTGTACATTTATACGGAATCAATGTTTATTTCTGTTTTTTGTGTGTGAGAGATTTTTTGTAGTTTTACTTATGATGTCAGTTGAATATTAATATGCGTATCTTACCCATTTGTTCTTAAAAGTTTTGCTATGTCCTCACTGTTTTCTTTTGTATATCTTCAGATTTCTAATGCAGAATTTGTCCTGGTACAAAGTGTCCAAGAAAATGCAAATTTGCGTTCAAAAATTGTTCAATCGCCAGATAAGTTGCAGGTTTTCCCCCTTGTTTCTACGTTCTCTACCCCCATTTTTTTCACTATAAGTTATGTTTATATTTCCCTAATATATATTTTTTTAAGAGAGAAACATCGTTTGATTTCATTGATGAGATGGAATTACAAAAAGGGAAAATAACCCCAGTCCAAAGAAATTCAAAATAGAAAACATTTCCAGTAGGAAGTAAGAAAAGATGAGCCATAATTGTCAAAGTAAGGATAATTTGTACACCAAGATAAAGGCCAAAAACAAATAACAAATCGAAAAGGCTATCATAGCATCTCTCTCTGTCCTTAAAAATGCGGTTGTTCCTTTCCTATTGGAATTGTTCTATATGATTTCTTTCTCCCACTTGAAAGGATGACCAACGAGGGAAGGGATCTCCAGGAAAAGCAGTAGACAAAAAAAGTTTGATAAAATCAAGTCCCATCTCCAGGCAAAGCAGTAGAGACCAGTGTTTTAAAAGGCGCAAGGCGCACTAAGGCGCAAAGACCCTCTGGAGCCTAGGCGCAAGGCGCACTTTGTATAGAAAAAAAATATAAAAAATTATAAAGAAGAGATAGCATGGTTGAAGTGAAAATATGAAGAAAAAAAACCTTTAGGATTAGTTGGAATGCATCGAATCTATTATGACCCTCTACGACTGGTCGGTACGGGGGTCTCCCTGGTGGGGGTATGGGGGCAACGCCCCTAAAGAAAAAAAATCAGATTTTGGTTACTTCAAAAAAAAAATTGAAAAAATCCCTTGCGCGCCTTCTTAAGTGCGCCTCGCCTTTTCAAGGCGAGGCGCCAAGCTTGCGCCTTTTAAAACATTGGTAGAGACAAACAAAATTTGATAAAATTAAGTCCCATCTCCAGGCAAAGCAGTAGACAAACAAAGTTTGATAAAATCAAGTCCCAAAAAGCCGTAGCAAAAGAACACAAAATTAGCAGATAGGGAGTTAATTGGTCAAATAAAAAAATTGAGGGTATGGTTATAATAACTCTTATAGTCTAGAGGTAGTTTCTGCAATTTTTTCTATATTTATTAATTTTGTTCCAAATGTTCTTTGAAACTTTTTCTGAATAATTAATGAGTTTCTTTTATCTTTTCTGCTTAAAGAGGGCTTTGGAGGAGAAGAAATTAGCTAGGGATGAGGTCAAGAATGCTGAAAGATTGGCAATGCAAGATTTTCAGGAAAAGACTGGCATTGTTGAGGTTTATTCAAAGGTAACCCATTTGGGATTATGCTGATTTAGTTCATTTATGTTATTTCTCTTTATCTAATAATATTTATATTTTGGTTTAAAATTGAGTTTGAGCTACATACAACATACTTTCTTTTCTATTCATGGTTTGTCTAATCCTTGCACCAACTCAGATTTTTAAGTGTGTTTTCAGTTATGAATACTGTTGGAATGGGCCTCTTGTGGCTGGTTTGTACTTTGTTATTAGATTAAACTTCAGATCACATCATTGTCTAATATCAGTGCTATAGTTCTAGGATTCTAGCAGGGACAACTATTTAATGCATTTTGACGAAGGAAACAAAAAAAAAATTGCAATAGAAGTTGCAAATTACTTCCATTTGTAGAATACAAACAGCCCAACCAAAAAATACAAATTACACTTAAAACCCAACTGAAAAGCGTAATGAGGATTACACAAATAACCGTAAAGATATCTTACTAAACAGAAATACAACTAAGAAACCAAAAAAGTCATCAACAAGAGGCTTGGGAAAAGACCAATTGATCAAACCTTTTACAGAAGCTAAGCAGGAAACTTCAGAGGAACCAATTTCATCTTAAAAAATTCAGAGGAACTTCAACAAGAAGCCCGAAAGAAGGAACAAAAGAAGATCCGAGAAAGGCAACTGCAAACAAACCAAGAAAAACCCAACTAGTACCTTTTGCATTATTTGACTGTATTTTCTACCGGTTCTAGGCATCTATTAATTACTCACCTCCCATCTATTCAGTTGCCTGTTATGCAAATGAGCTCGCAATTTTTTACTTTAACTTTGATTCAAGTTTGATTATTCCCCAAAAGTAAAATCTAAGAGTTTTAGGGGTTACCAACTTTATATGATTACTTCTTGGTGTGATGCTCTCATCTATATAGTCCAATAATTAATCTCTTATTGTTGTAAGATTTAACCCTTGTTACTTGATATAAAATAATCCTAACGAATTCCAACTCTGATTAATCTCTTGCTAATTTTCTTAGATTATTCAAAGCTCATTTAGACAACTTTTTCTCAAATCTCTTACTAGTGTCTGCAACAATTGTTTTTTTTTTTTTTTTGTTTATTTATGAAGGCTAAATTTTCCTTGTACTTGGTCTTTTTCTACACTTTATTTTATATTGTTATTACTAATCTCAATGTAGAAAATTTATATATATATACATGTTAATAGAACATGGATACGTGTCTAAACATGTGATGTAGAATTTTCGGTAGCTTAAAAAAAAATTCAGTTGATGGCTTGATGAATTCTTAGGCACAACATTTTTCAGGTTTCCAGCAAAATGTCGAAGCACCTTGCTCAGATGCAGATTATACAGGAGCAGGTTTGAATGTGCCAATAGCGCTATTGAGGTGTCATGGCATAATTTTATTGGCTAAGACATGGGAACTTTCTTTAATAGGTGAACTCTGCTAAATCTGTTGAAAAAGAATTCAAGGCCTTGAAAGCTAAGCTAAGTGATGAGGAAGTTCTAGATAAATCGCTCCAGGTCAAATTGGATGAACTTCAATCAAAAGGTGGCTGGCTCCATTTTATTATTTAAGCTTATAGAACTTATACCTTCATTTTCTTTGTCTTCATCACATTTTTACACCTTATAATCTTAAACAAAAAACAAAGACTTTTGGTTTTTAATTTATTTTTAGTGTAAAATGGAGTTTTTTACTTCATTATTGCACTGGGTTTTTAGTGCCTATTCTTTTCTCTGTTTTTTGGTGTAAAAAAATGTTTTCCCCCCTTCAGTGCAACAGTTGGAAGATTTAAGAAGGCAGACAGAGAAGGAGAGAGATGTGAAATGTGAGGAAGCTACAAAAGATTTAAATAACGTAAGGTTGGAGGTTGAATCTATGAGGCTTGATCTTGAAGAAAGGCAAAAAAATATTGAAGCAGTGCTCTTGGAGGTTTTTTTCCTCAATCTTACCTTTTAAATGGATCCAGTCTAGTCCTCTTTTACTTGTTTTACTCTTAATTTTGGTGGCAGGTTGATGCTGCGACTTCAGAAGCAAATTCCACAAGAGAATCTAGTGTCCATAAACAGCAAGAACTACTGCATAAATGCGAGAATATTATAAAAGAGGTGAAGGCCACAATTTCACCTGCTTAATCATTCTCTCTGCTTTTACTTATGTTTTTTTTTTAAAAATGGAAAATGGAAAATCAGAAATAAGGAATAGTTATCAAACACACATGTTTCTAAAAATACTCGTGTTTGATAACCATTTTGTTTTTAGTTTTCTATGACTGTGTTTGTGTGCTTTGTCTTCTATGTCCTGTTTTTGTTTTATTATATTGGTGAGTTGAACATGCAGTTTAATGTGTATAAATGATAATGGCAGTTTCACCAATATACAAACTCAGTTGGGGCTTTGATGGAAGTGGAGCCATAAGAAGAAGAAGAGGAATTTGTAGCAATGCGTAGAATTGTTCATTCAATTGTGGAAGAATTGGTCTAGTATGTACAATGTAAATATTATCAATCTGCTCATGTAAAAATTATAAATTATGTGTCAAACTGTTGATTTGTAAGATTGGTTTGGAGTTTGGTGTTTCCTTTTAGTCAGTTCAATAGAAGTAATTAATTAAACAAAGGTGTTAGGAGCCAAGATTTTCTTCTAAGGACTTTATTTCCATTCCCATTACAAAAGGAAGTCGACTTATGTAGTGCTATCACTATCAGTTATGCTATTATCTGATAGACAAGTATTTCAAACTCCTTTTTAAGATTTTTTTTTTTTTTTTTTTTTTTTAAGATTAGGGTGAAAAGTGCCTTTAATTTATCGAAGCAGTTTTCAATATTTTCATAGTATTTGATTATTTAATCAAAGTGTTTTCGAAGTTAAAAAAATACATGAAGAATGAAATTAAAATCTCTTTAAAATATTAAAAACAATACTTTTTCAACATTCACATACAGTAAAAACCTAAAGTGGTCCAATCTCTCAATATGCTAAACAGATTACAGAAATAAAAAGTTAAAAAGAGATTGGGGTGAGAGAGGCTCGAACTCTCGACCTCAGGATTACTCTAAAAGCTATGAGACCTACACGCTAGCCAACTGCGCCACCACCCCTTTGGTGTTCTAGATGGACATAAGTTTGTATATATATATATGCAAGAGTCATTATAACTCAATTAATTAACATTTCAAAAAATAAATTCATGAAGATATTGAATTTTTTTTTATAATTATAAGTCACAGTGCTAACCCACATTTTTAATGCCATATTAAAAAAAATCCTCCTTTCATATTTTGTTGGTTTTTTTTTTCAAACATATTTAATTAATGCGGGTGGAGGGATTGAACCCTGACCTCTTCGTAGGTGCACAATTTTGTCAATTGAGCTATGCTTAGATTGCACTTTGAATTTTATTCTATTTTAGTTCCTACAATTAGTTTGAAGTTTTTTTTAATCAAAATTGATTAAATAATAATAATAATTTTAATGGAAGAATAGACATGATGTAAACATATTTTTACAAATTAATAGAGATTAATTTTTTTTTTTTTTTTTTTATATCGAAGTTTCAAATTTATGAAAAAAAGTATAAGTGAACAAATAAGCCTTTCATTATTTTGTAATATAGTTTAAAGATTTAAAAATAAAAAAGAAATAGATTATAAAAGAAGAGAATGATTAGGTTTGATTTGAATGTAGAGAAGTAATAAGGTATATAAAAAAATGAGTATTTTGGCGCGGGTTATCTGTTATCAATAGTTAGCAATGTTTACGCAACATTTCCAACCCTTTCAGTTTCCGCTGCAAAGCCACAAACTTCACTCTTCTTCGACGATTCTCCGTCTTCCTCCATCTCCAAACCTAATCTGCAAATTCGAAGCGGCGATTTCCTCCATTGATGAACTTCCTCCCAATGCCCTTCGTCGCAAGCTCGACCCTCACTGGAGAGGCGGTTTCAGTCTAGGGATCGACCTCGGAACTTCTCGCACTGGCCTTGCTCTTAGTAAAGGCTTCTCTACTCGTCCTCTTACCGTAATTCTTCTTCTGCTAATTTTAACTCACTGTTGTATGTTAGTTATCAAATCAAATCAAATCAAATGTTTCGCCCTCGTGATTTCTTTACCTGCCTTAGGTTTTGGAGTTGCGAGGCCAGAAACTTGAGGTTAAGCTTATTGAGATTGCTGAACAGGAAGTATATATATCTCTCCCTCTCGTTTGCTAATCAAATGTTGGAACTTTATTTCTTCTCTCTAATTACACATTAATTGATGGGAAAAAAACACTGTAGGAAGCTGATGAATTTATTATTGGAATTCCTAAATCGTGCGATGGTAAAGAGACACCTCAGTCGAACAAAATTCGTAGTGTTGCCGGAAGGGTGGCTGCCCGAGCAGCTGAAAGGTGAAATACCCTGAATGAATGATTGTACTTTGTTTCACCTGTGTTTGCTTTCCTGTTCTGATACAGCTTTTAGTTTAGGGGTTGGAGAGTTTACTTGCAGGATGAACATGGGACAACAGCAGAAGCGGAAAGCCATATGATTTACAAGTATTGTTGTCCTCAACACTTACTTATTATGTTGTCTTTTTGTTTAATGTTGTTTCTGTGGATTCTATCAGAATAGATCTGTACTTCTCTATTTGGGTTGGTCACATATAATTACGTATAATGATGAACAAGATATGAATCTAGAACATTGACTTTTTGATGTTTTCTCCAGGGGGCTCAATAAATCTACTCGGCAGAAGAAAATCGATGCCTATGCTGCCATGGTAAAGTGGTGAAAGTTCTCATATTTATGAACATTGGATGATGAATGGAGCAATGCATGTCAAATCCATATCTTTTTACCGACAATTTTCTCAAGTTTTACTTTCTTTATTTTGATGCAGATGGTACTAGAGAGATATTTTTCCATGTCAGGCGAGGGAACTGAACTTGTAGTGCCTAAGAGTCTAGTCTTACAAGAAAAACTAATTGACGGACCACCTACGGACCCTGACTTTAAGGATTGAGGATGTGCTTCGGCTTCAGGCAAGGAAAAAATCAACTGGGAAGAGGCCCTCGATCAAAAGTTGGGGAGTTCCTGGTAGTTTTCTGTCAAGAAAACAAGATTTCTATTCAACAAAGGTATTTATTTCTGTTCAAGTGGAAGAGAGCCGCTACCCATATAGAAAGGGAGGGTACTTTGGGGTTGGGTTACTTCCTCAAAAGATTGTGTCAAATTTGGGTGCAAGAGAGATGCGTTCCTCGTGATGGTTCAATTGAAGGTAGTGGACCAGTGGTGGTCGTGAGACAATACATTTTGACATTGTACCTTTATGATCTCCTCGTCACATATTGAATTCACCTAGACTTTGGTTAGTTAAGGATGAGATTTGCTCCAGTCCTCCCTATACTAAAGGCACCTTTGCACTGTGATTGTCCTCGATCAGAAAAGTTGATCTTTAAATAGCAGAATAAATGGATATACAGAATCTCATATGTACTGGCTTGAAAAATCCTCTTGAATTTTATCTGCTCCCCGAGTAGAGATGCACCTTGCCATAATGAGATTTAAAAATAATGTTTCCCTCCTTAACACAGTGGAAAAGAGTCTAGGCAGTTTCCTAATGCTTATTGTTCTCACTGCAGTTCTTTGGGTTGGTTTTTTTCTAGCTTGAAGAACTCTTCAGCAGTCCTGCCTTAAAGTTAAACATGGCTCTAGTATCCTTTTCTGGTTGACCTTTGGAGGGGGAGGATGGCACTCTTGCAAAGAGATTTCCTCGGCTCTTCAATATCTCTTCCACCAAGAAGCATATCACTGTTACAGAGGCTTGGAACTCAACAAATGGGTTCGGGTTCTTATGGTTTCTTTGCATTGTCCACAATATTTCTTATATTTTGGTGTTGATTATATTTGTAGATTCTATTTTGTCAAGGACGTAAGCATAGGCAAAGTGTTTCACAAGGGGGGATTGGTGACTCTTCTAGTTCTAAGAAAGAAAGTGGACATCAAAATTAGCCAGGCAATCAAATATGAACTTTCTTCCAAAAAAATATCTTCACGCTGGGGAACAAAGCTAAAGGAACTCTCACATATGATTTTCTAGCAAATTGTGAATGTCCATGATCCCACGGTCTCCTTGTTTTTGTTGAAGTCATTTTGAAAAATAAATACAGCGCACATTATAAAACTATCAAAATCTTAGCTTGATAGATGAAATTTTAGTAGAAATGATCTAATACGTACTTTCAAATTGTTTGAAAATTTTACAAAATAGAGCATCTGCAATATTGTCCGAGTCTGGAACACCTCACTCTCTCTCTTCAAACAGTTGAACTATATTTTATCTCTACGAGCCTTTTACAGTACTAAATATTGATGAATAATAGTTGCATTGATAGCTAGCTCTTTCCCTTTTTATTAGAATCTCTACACAACTATTATAGGCAAGATTTACTCTTCTGTGACTTGTAAAATTTTAAGGTGGATACTATCTTTACAAATTTTATAAAGAGAACTACTTTATAAACAATGATCCAAACAACCCCTAAACTGTCAGTCTTCCAAAAACCGTGATGTTGGGTAACACATCCCTCTCAGCATTGCCTGGGTGTTCCATGCTTCGTCAATTCTGCGATTTAGGTTAAGGCTCGAAAAGGTCGAAGCTTGTAGTACATGTTCAACTTTTTAAGAAACTGGCATGATTCATTTCGGCCAAATCGTAGTGACAATGATATATGGATCTATATAAAATACTAGCAGCAGCATTGGTGTCTGCGAGGTTACCTCTTATACTTTCATACTTTTCTTTGACATCCATGTCTTCGTAGAATCTCCTTGCATTCAGTAATTTAGCAAGTAATGACATACGTGTACACGTTCCCTCAACCAATGTCCAACTCACTATGAATCCTCCCTCCCTCCAAGAGTTACATAAATCCATGAAAAATTACTTTGGAGGAAAAGCGCCATGTTAGTTTCCTTGCTCAGTGGTGGGCGGCGATCATCAACCACCATGGATAACTCTTTTCCCTCTGTTGATTCAAAATTGGGAAACCATGGGTCGTGTAGCAGAATGATCCAATCAAGAAAGCAAGCTGTCTGAACTGTTATTAACACGGTCCACTTCTTTTTGTTTTTAATCTTCCATTGTCTTCGACACGCACACGACTGAGCTTGATCAAGGAGATAGGTAAACCAAAGCTGGCCATAACGAAAAGTTTGGGGAAACTGCGAAAATAGTTTCTTCTGTACAGCCTCCAAATTCCGTTTGTACAACTACCTTCTGCAGCAACAAAGAGATCACAGGACGGCCATTACGTCTGAGCAGTAATTTAGTATTTGGTTTCAAGGTTTCAAGGTTTCAAGGGAGAAGTTTTTTAAGATAAGGAGAGCAGGTGAAATGGAGAGGGAAAAAAATGGTGAAATGGAACTGCTCCCCCCCGCCCGATAGGTCTTGACAGGTGCATCTAGAGAGCTCGTATGACTGGGATGCTCCGACGGAGCTTGCCGTAATTGGTACGTACATGCAGCAGTACTGCAAAATTATGAGAACTTAAAGATTGCTGCGGTCAAATGTACAAATG
The DNA here is from genome assembly GCA_028017165.1 of Herpetospermum pedunculosum. Taxonomy (NCBI): domain Eukaryota; kingdom Viridiplantae; phylum Streptophyta; class Magnoliopsida; order Cucurbitales; family Cucurbitaceae; genus Herpetospermum; species Herpetospermum pedunculosum. The sequence goes on from CM051526.1 coordinate 71,412,939, forward strand.
TAATGAGGAATCTGAAACGATTCCAAATGGAGATAAATTTGACAAAACAAAAACAGAAGATATGTCACACCATTATGCATCTTGACAAGTAAGCAAGGACGAGTTTCCTTACCCGTGATAAAGGGGATTCCCAATATCTGCTCGCTGAGATGCAGCCACGATCAAAGAAAGATTTCAGTAGGACCCAAATGATGATCACCAACTAAATGACATTGAAATAGTTGGCATGAAAAATAAACTATGCAAAAGAAAATCTAAAGAAATGATAGACACATGCTCAATCTTGAAGAAAGAGAACTTAGCTTTTACCTCAATTGTTGGGGACATAGACTTAGCACCAGGTAAGCAAGTGGACGAACCGCCGCCACTTACGGGTCCTACCTGAATAACCAGATATGACCCTATGTAATGAACATACAAGCATAAGTTCTCATTATGGCGTTTCAAGTTTCTTTTTCAGTAAAACACAAACCGCATACAAGAGGGTTCTAGTATTCTCTCATTTAGTACGTATAAATGTTACAGGCATCTTTCAAGTTTGATCTAAATGAACTCCCCACTAAAGAATTCGAAGTGGGGACCAAATGGTGACCATAGCAACTGAACATATATAGGAAATTACAATGAATAATAAAATAAATAGAGGACAATGAAGACCATAAAAAATGAAAGGTATGCACTAAATCTAGGAGAAAGCCACGGAATCTAGCACATACCCTATTTTCGTGGAGCGGCACCTCCACCTAGTTGACAAGTGGACAAACCCATCATTACGTAGGTCCTAATTGAATGATCAGATACGATCCCATCTGATGCACATTATCCTACAATTCATAAGTACTTCTATTATTACCGTCCAAGATAGCATCTTTCTTTCAGAAAAAATATAAATTCCACAAAGAGGACTATGATCATCTCTGGTTACAGTTTTTTCTTTTATTTTGTCAAATAATTTCATTGGTGGTATAAAATTACCAAAACAAAGTGGAAAAGCAGCTCCAATCCAAAGAAATTACATGAAACTTCTTCAATTGGACAAAAAAAACTTTTCTTAATCCCCACATTTGCAGATAGAGGAAGAATTTAATGACCAGCCAATGTTTTGGCTATCCTGTTAAGCTGGCTTGTGACAAGCAGGATAGTTTTCTTCATATAAAAAGCAGAAGTTGTATGAGAAATGTCCACAAATGTGAAAAAAGGGAGGTTTAGAAACATGAGGATTTTTTTTGGATAAAAAATGTGTTTGGCGGGATGGAGTTTGGGGCTCAGCATTTCAATGCGTTGCTTTAGATTTTAACCACTAGATTCTTCCAAAGTTCCCCTTTTATATTATAACTAGTAAAGCTTTGTTCAGGAATCTTGATAGGTCCTCAGTCCATCTTAAATATTCCAGGGGGCAAGAGGAGAAGGTGGGGAAGGCTGCGGCCATTAGGAACACGTGTTTGGTAGGAAGGGCGAAAAACTCAAACCAAAGGAGTTACAAAAACTCTTCTCCAATTAGTCTCTTTTCATTTTTTTAATGAAAAGTTGCGTTTCTTGTTAAAAAAATATATATATATATATATATATATATATATATAAGATTTAGAAAGCTAAACCTTACATAGACTTCGTAGATTTCTGTTTTAAAGAAATAATAATAACATAAACTGAGTAACTTAAATTTACCTCAATGCATATAAAGATGATAGGAGCAAGCCCTTATGATAAATCAATGCTAGGGATTATTTTCTGCAGTACCCTATTAGTTGCATCTGAACTCGTATCACCATTATCATGAAGGGATATCAGCTCACTCTCCAAAATAGAGTAAGCTTCAGAGAAAGCCTACAGGGAACAAAAAAAATTGGATAATTAAAGAATTAGAGAGAGAAGAGAGAGCACATTCATAGAAATACTTTTTATAGGAACAATCATAGAAAAATATAGTTGTGGAAAATAAAATAGCAAGTAAAATTTTGCATGGACAGTCATAAATCCGATTTTTTTTATCTATTAACAAGAAACAAAAATTTTCATTGAAAAAAATGAAAAAAAGACTAATGTTCAAAGATAGAAACTCTACAAGGGAGTGAAATAAGAACCAGTCATGAATCTGATTTAAGACCCATATTGTAGCATAACCGTGTTAAAGATGTCAGAAATAGTGTCTGAATGAACTTCTTGTGGTCAGAAGAGTTATCTTGTGATCTTAATCTATGTCATTAATTTTAACGTTAAAGCATTTACCTTCCAATTAGGAAGTCCACGACAATAAGTCAAGTCGTTAGTGTGTCAAAAGAAAAATCATGAGTAGGTAACTTTACAAATTACACTCAACAACTAACTTTCTAGGCAAAATTATTTTACATTTTAATTCCAAAAATAAAGTTGCTCAGCCATTCTTCGCATCAATTTTCCGCAACTTCAAAGAGCAAAATTGAAATAGAGACGTTTGGTTTTACATGGACAACATGACTCTTTCTTTTACCCAATAAACAAGATTGCATTGTAAAGTGATCGTTCTAAATTGAGTACCACTACCATATTTAAGTTACGTAAAGTACTTCCTATGCACAACATGATTCTGAAGTTGACAAAGTAAATTATGCCTCAAGGACAGATACCTCACCTTGATACATTGATGAATGCGGAAACAATTTCGTCCAACGTTATTCATGGGGAAAAGAGGATCATCAATATGTAAAGGATCAATGCTACATAACAAATGGAACGTGGTTAACAATTATAACTAACCCATAAATGGTAAAAATAGGCATCAGTGCATCACCATAGATAGAATTAAGAAATGCCGTCAAAATAACCATGTCGTAATCAATTTAAACTTAACAAATTACCTATATCCCCTTTCCCTCTTTATATAGACTCCACTCCCCTGTATTGAAATACGCATTTGACGAGGATCAAACACATTCCTGGATTAAAAGTAAATGATTCTACATTAACAGATACAAATAAAAGTTGCAGTCCACTATTGTAGTGCAAAAAGAACTGAACTTAGAAACTGAACATCAGTTTTCCTTTTCCCTTTACAGTGGAAATGGTTAATGATATTAGTTTTTTTAAAATAAATAATAATAATAAAGAAAGTCAAACTTACCCAAAGAAGTAAAGGAAGTCCATTAAGAGGCTCCCAAAGTTCTGCAGGAACATTGAGTTTGGAAAAGTTTAAATTCATAATCACCAATATATATAACCATTGCCCAGGGAGAAAAAGCGACACCAATAACAAGATTAAAAAATTAAAACAGGCCTCAAAATTTTAACATATACACCGCATTTAATGTATGACATGGAATTTTATGTCACAGCATTGAAGGATGGTTTTCTCGGAGATTATCCATATAAATTTGCAGTGCAGTTAGTCCACTTCTCAAAAGTTAAATCAACCCTTACAAAAAGATAATGGGAATTTACTTGGTTGATAGGACGGCCAAGATGATGTACATGCTGAAGAAAGCGTATAATCAATAATACCTGCAAAAGAGTTACAGAGAGAAATTTAAAAACCTCATTACAAAAAGCTGAGAGAAATTATGATCTTACCACCCTCTATAATCAATGATCAATGGAGGTATTTTTTGTAATTAAAAGGATAGGATTTCTCTTGTAACACCCTTTCATACTATCAATGAAATCGTTTCTGTTTCCTATCAAAAAAAAAAAAAAAAAAAAAAAACTGGTAAAGAGTTTTAAATGAATAACCACTAGATTTCATCTGTTTATAGAAAAAGGTAACGTCAATGGAAAAGATGGAAATGCTCTCTCTTCTCCCTCCTACTTTTCCTTCTCCCCTTCCTTCCTTCCTTCCTAAATTTCATCATTTTTAGCCTTCTACCATCCTTAACTGCATTTGGTTTGCATTTTTTGGATCTCATCTTCAAGTAAGTGGACAGGAATAAGTGATCTTGATAATCTTTGGTTCGTTTTCAGGCACTTTCTAGCCATCAATTCTTATTAGTTTATGGATAGCATGGATAGTAGTCGCTGCAATGCAAATAAATTTTTCTTGTACTTGTTCATGCCAATTATCTTTTAGAAGAAGAAGGAAAAAAAGGACCGTTCATTCTTTATTCAGCTTCAATGGAATCTTATGTTGTAGATAGAGCAAGCTTTCACTCAACTTTGGAGGTGTCCCATGAATGTCAAATTTATTAAGCAGCTGAGAGGCGAAAAGGGCTTTTTTAGGGTTAAAAAAAAGTACACATTTTGGTTGGGATGCTGAAATTTCATTTTTGTCTAATGAAGGTGCCAAGAATTGTATTTTTTTTTTTTTTTTTTTGATAAGAAACGATTCATTGATAAATGAAAGGAGCAAAAGCTCGGGCACCAAAAGGTGATTACAAGAAAGACATCCAGTTATTCGTCAGATAAGAAAGACTATAATTGGAGAAAGGTGATTTAACTTTACACAAATATAAGGCATGGAACGTAACTAGGTCCATAAACCTGTCAAAAGAAGAGAAAACCTCTCTAAAAATACGTGTGTTCCTTTCCCCCCACAACATCCAGAAAAAAACTCTGTTAAATGCCAACCATAATACTTTTCTGTCTCCCTCGAATGGATGATGAACTAAGATGGTTGCCAATATGTCGGTCATGGATAATGGCATGACTGCCGACCATTCAAATGCTCCTAGAATTGTCGCCCAAAATTTAGAAGCAAAGGGGCAATGAATGAAAAGGTGGGTCGGATATTCGGAGCTCGTGGAGCACATAATACACCAAGAAGGGGATATATGCAAAAAGGGCATGCGCCGTTGAAGTCGATCAGCTGTGTTAATGGCCCCAAGGCTTAATTCCCAAAGAAAGATCTTAATCTTTTTTGGATAAAAATCTGACCAGATTGCTTTATAAATACCGGAGCTCACATTCTCAGATACCCTCATCATATTTGCAAGAAGGGACTTAACTGTAAAGGAGTTTGTTGGGTCTAGGGGCCAACTCCATGAATCGCCACAATGCCGGAGCTTCACCGAAGCTAGAGTGTGAGAAAGGGTTGACCATTCCTCTATTTCCAAGTCATTCAGATTGCGACGGAGGAGCAGATTCCATGCTTGTGAGCTTGCCACCCATGCTTCATTAACTGTGAGGGTTGGTCGAGTGTTGAGGCGGTAAAGACGAGGAAAAACTGTTGCCAACACTCCACAGTCAAGCCATTGATCCGACCAGAAAGAAGTTAGGAGCCCATTACCCAGCTTTCGATGGGCTCTGGAAGCAATCAGATCGGTGGTAGTGCAGATAAAACGCCAAGGGGAGAGGGGTGGTCCCTGGTGGACAGCTCTCGGCCAAACGATGAATTTTGTTGGATAAAATTTGGCAACGATGATTTTGTACCAAAGGGCATTAGACTCATGTAGAAATCTCCAATTCCATTTAGCTAACAAGGCTAAATTTCGTTGTTTGAAGTTACCAATACCAAGGCCTCCCATATGCTTTGGAAGTTGAGTTTGTTGCCAATTTACATTATGAAGGCCCCCATCGCCTCTACACCCTTCCCAAAAAAAATTCCGGATGATCTTGTCAAGGGCCTTAGCTACCTTTTGTGGCATTCGGAAAATCGACATGTAGTATGTAGGCAAGCTTGATAGCACCGACTGGATAAGAGTGAGTCTACCTCCTTTCGAAATATAAGCATATTTCCAATTATGTAGTTTCTGTTGGACCCTCTCAATAACCGGCGTCCAGAAAGATGTTGTCTTTGGTTTGCCACCTAAAGGGAGCCCAAGGTACGAAGTGGGCCAATTGCCCTGTTTGCAACCAAAGGTGGTTGCCAAGAAAGCCATTTCTCCCTGGTCTAGATGCACTCCCAACAATTCGCTCTTGGCGATATTAATGTTCAGGCCAGAAGCTGTCTCAAAGGTTTTGATAATATCAAACAAATTTTCCAGTGCAACTTGATCATATATTGAAAACAATAAGGTGTCGTCTGCGAATTGTAGGTGATTCAAGCTAACATCTGATGAGCCAACCTTGTGCGAGACAATTTTTCCCAGATTTGCTCCATGATTGAGCAGCCTGCTAAGGCAATCTGCCACCAAAATAAATAAGAAGGGTGAAAGGGGGTCACCTTGGCGGAGCCCACGGCTCGGGATAATTTTACCTTTGGGACGGCCGTTAATGATGATCGAGTAGTTGGCACTAGAGAGACATCCCCGAACCCATTTCCTCCATAATGGACCGAAACCCTTAGCCTGGAGGATAGCATCAAGGAAGTCCCAGTCGACCATGTCAAATGCTTTTTCTAGGTCCAATTTAATAATGACCCCTTTCTTTCCTGAACATTGCCAGTCATCAATAATTTCATTGGCTACCAGGGATGCGTCAATGATTTGTCTATTTGCAACAAAAGCCATTTGATTCTCAGCTATAGTAGTAGGTAGGACTACCTTTAATCTGTTGGAGAGAACCCGAGCAATGATTTTGTAAGCGCAGGAAATAAGACTGATAGGACGATAATCAGCAACTGACTTAGAGTCGACCCTCTTTGGTATCAAACAAATGTAGGTTTCGTTGACTGAGACATTAATAATACCTGTGGTAAAGAAATCACGAACCATAGTCATGATGTCATACTTGACAATTTGCCAAGAGGACTTAAAAAATTCAGCTGTAAACCCATCTGGACCAGGGGATTTGCAAGAGCCCAAAGAGGAAATAGCGAGAAAAACCTCCTCCTCTGTAAATTCTAACTCCAGATTTTGAGCTTGGTCTCCACTGATGGGGGACCAGTCAACATAGCTTGGAAGGATGCAAGCCTGATTGTTCTTCGTGTATAATGATCGATAAAAATCTATGAACTCTTTTTCTATCTCTGAGGCAGTGAGGAGGCTTATCCCTTCTCTAGAAAGAACCTCTGAAATAGAATTTTTCCGTTTTCGGGCTGTCATGAGTCGGTGAAAAAATTTGGTGTTTTCATCCCCTTCCTTGAGCCAGTTCAGCTTGCATCGCTGCCTCCATTGTGATTGTTCGCTGACTGTAAGGTCCTCAATCTGACCACGAATAATACAACGAGAAGCCCGTTGTTCCTCTGATAATGGCCCCAGATCCTCAGAGTTATCCAGTTCCCGCAACTGTGAAATCAAGGGGGGGAGCTGATAGTAAGAGTGACTTCGACTTAGGTTCCATTTTCTCAACTCTTGTTTCAGGACTTTCAGCTTTTGCATAAGACCATGGCCCGGGTGGCCAGGAATTGTATTTTGGTTGTTACAAAAAAGAGGTTTGATGGTCTTTTTGGAAATGTTGGATGAATTCATTTAGAATTTGAAGAGTGTGGATGATCCTTGTAGGGGTAGTCACCGATAGGTCGGGGTCGGTTTTGCGTCCAAACCGATGCCGAATCGAGCAGGTGGGTTTCCATTTATTGGAAACCAATTTTTTTTTTAAGATTGCTTGGGCCGACCAATCGGTTTGGTCACACGCCTTTAAAAATCTTTTTATTTCTCTCATTCCAGATACTTCATACAACAACAACAAAAAACTAGCGACTAGCGTGCTACCGGACTTTGCCTTTATCACGAAAAGGCGAACTCAAGAGCACCTCTTCAATATAAAGTACCAATCTCTACTCCACGCCAAGCATAAACCAAACGAGCTTTACCTCCTGCCGCCTACAAAGGATGCACCATTGCAGTTGCAACACAAAGGAAGATTGGCATTGAACCTAATCCATAGTGTTAACCCTATCATGTAAGATCTGCCACACAAAAAAAATGACCTTCTTTGGAATTTTAATCTTTCAGATAGCAGCAAAAGCTTAGGCAACTTGGGGCGGGGAAGGGACAGGCAGAATGTGAAAGAATAATCTACAAGAGAAGCCTCTAGAAGAATAAGGAGACCAAATCCTAGAGTCTCTTCTCTCTAGGATCACATGTTGGTCGTGAAGAAGGGAAAGAAGAACCGCCACATCAATCGCCTCTCTATTAGAGAGAGGGCGACTGAAACCCAAGGAGATCGAAAATGAGGGATCAAGAGGAGAAAGAAATATCGACCTTTCAAGCCTTCCCCAAAGAAACATCTAATGCACTGAGAAAAGAAAGGGATGCAATAGCTTTCCAGAGGTTTTTTCCAGGTCCCTTAGAACCACTACTTGCCACCCACTCAGAAGGGTGCATGTCATTTCTGCTCACAATAACTTTGTACCACAAAGCATTAGGTTCAAGAACCGTCACAACCACTTAGCCAACAACACCTTATACGTAATCGCTTGATCCCTAATCAACTTTAACTAGACTGATTTGGAAGCACAAATGCCCAAAGAAAGTTATTTTCTTCATGTGGTCCTTATCGTTTAGAAGCCTTAATAATGATGATAGACTCCAAAGAAAGTATGGGAGTTGATCTTTCTCGTCTTCGAGATGTAGGTTGTGTTTAAAGGAGGGGGAATCACTTGATCACTTGTTCCTCCATTGTGATTTTGCCACTCGAGCCTGGTTCTTCATGGCTGATAGATAAGTTGGGAGTTCAATTTTGTTCCCTGTTTTTTGAGTAATCCATGTGTTGTTTCTTATCCCAAAAAAAAAAAAAAAAAAATCCGGTGCCTTACAACCAATATCATAAAAAAGCAAACAAACAAAAAAACGAATGTGTTCCGTTGGCTATAAAAGTCTCAAACAATCATGACAAGATCCAAAAGAAAAATCCCAGCTGATTTATTTCCCCTTACGCTTGCTGTTTCATTCAAGAAGAAACTCTTGGTTATTTGCTTGTGCATTGCCGTTCACCAAAGGGTGATCCTTCTGATGAAATTCTTTTATATCTCCATTATTCCTGAAAAGTTCGATGTTTGGCTCCTGAAGCTCTCTTGGGTTGGTGGCTGAAAGACGCTTTGGAAGTGTGCCTGGTTAGAGCTTCTTTTTTTTTTTAACAAGATGCAAACTTTTCAAAGGCCTCTTGTTGGAGTGCCCTTCGAAGCAACTTTTTTATTTTCTTTAATAAATTTGGATTGGAGTTGTTTCTTGTAATAGCATTCTCATGGCAAGGGTTTTCTTTACCCTCAGCCGTAGGTTGTACCTTTTTTTCGTTGCTCTTAAATCTACCCTGTTTCTAATCAAATACTAATAGTAATAATAAGACACATTTTCCCCTTATTTTCTTGTAATCCTTTCCTTCTAATAAAATCATAACTTTTTTAAAAAATCCATCGAATCACTTAGCGCATCAATAACTCAACGGCACTTTGATAACACTATGCTACAGTAAGAGGTTGGGACAACTCACCAAACAGTAAGAACTTAAGCCGCCAGAATAGGACTGATCAAGACTACGATCTGCCAGAAAATTTTTCAGCACCAAAGCCAAAGGTATAGTGGCTGGAAATTGTTCAGTCAGCTCCTTAACCTGCAATTGACATTGTACAGAATCAAATACAAATTACAGGACAATATTTGTATAAAAACAGCAATCTTGTGGAACTTTACTGAGAAATAAAGTTGTGGAAAAGCAGATCAGTCAGAGAATATTTATTTCTGAAAAAAAACACATTCAGTGTGTATGCAGTAGGACAGTCAAATTCTGGACAAACTCTAGGAAATTGGAAACCTCTTCACTTAAATATTTGTCACAAACGAGCAGTACATCTCATAATGATATTACTAAATAAAATCCCATTTGTACGACAGTACAAACTCCTATGGGAAAAGATCGTTCATTAATTCTCGTAAAAATCTGATAGTTTAACTCCCAGCCAAAGGTTGTTTTAGTTGAGGATAAGAAACGGTAGATTCCACTAGAGATAATACTTCTAAAGGCTTTATAATTATTATACTTGGCTGAGTTCTATCCTCAGTCTTTGAGGAAGTTAGGCCACAAACTTTCAATTAACCTTTAGGAGCCCGAGCTTCTGGTCCCTTTATTTCATTCATCAATGAAAATATTTCTCTTCTTAAAAAAAAAAGCAATATGAATATCAAGTTCTCTATTTTTCTTGTTTTTTTTTTTTGGACTTTAAATGGAAAATTCAGAAACTCACAAACAATTATGATAAAATTCAGAAATTGAAGTATGCTATGCCCCAAATATGGATTACCAGCTCAGAAGTTTGTAGTCCTGTATGTGATGGAGTCTTGAAACTGATGTCAATGCGAACTGACTTGGTGCTCATTGAGGAATCATAATTCACCTCCAAACATTTGGGCAATGCAGAATCTTCTACACTAGCCATATCATTGAGAATGTTGACATCTTGTTCCCCAGATACAGCAGAGGACTCCTCCTTGGGTGATTGCATATTTGAAGTGGACGAAGTAATGAGATCATGGGGAACTTCAACAACCAGCATGATAATAGGTATCTGACCCAGAAAAGAAACTGATGAGCACATGTACGGAATAATATCTTTTAGGTTAAAATATCATTTTGGTCCCCATCTTTGGGACTTGTTCTATTTTAGTCCATGTACTTTCAAATGTCCAAAATTAGTCCCAGTACTTTCAATAACTTTTAAAATTAGTCCCTACTATTAGTTTATGGTTAACTTTTCTATAAAAATAAATTGGTCTATATTAGGCTTCCCTCTAAAAAAAAAATGGAAAGATATTCACATTGTGTCTTTTCTTGAATGGAAATTGTTATTTTATTTTACCAAATTCGATAAAAAGAAATAACTTCAAACTAATAATGACTAATTCAAGGATTTATTGAAAGTAGGGACTAAGTTTGGACAATTGAGAGTACAGGGACTATGATGATATTTTAACCTATCTATTATTAACAATACAGAATTTATTAAATAGCTCAAATAGAGGAGGCAGTTACAGCAGTATTTTCCACCGTCTTTAAAGAATCACTTTTTACCCATTCCTGATTGGAAAGATATCTGGCTGCATGCTGGAAGACCAAAATATTTATTAAACTTCAACACTTTCATACAAAAAAATCATAACATCAGACAAGCGAATTGAAACAAAAAGAGAAGGAATAATATAAATGTGACCCATGAGAGATTGAGAATGCACGTCTTTATAGTAAAGCTATAACTGAACAGCTTTGCAACCAAACGCATCTTTATAAATTTTTAATTCATGTATTTTATCGTGCATCTTGCTTGGTGGCTGGCTAGTTTTCTGTAGAACAGATTACCTCTTCATTATATAAAAGGTGTTTCCTATTCAAAAAGAAAGCACTGCTACAAAAACTCAACGAGGTTGGGCAGTATTTCATTAACAAATGAAATAACCCACGAGTTCAATGGTTAAAACTACTTGAAATTGGTCCGATTAATGAGCAAATAGTAAAGACGAATATATGACACAGCAAAGAAGATGTGAACCACAAGGATCAAACCTAGATACATTCTTAATAGCATTGCAAATGAGACTATTCAACCACCAACCTCCACAGCTCCAAAGTGAGCTAAGGAGGCAACTGTTTCCATTGGAGTGATCGTGCTTCTATCTTGTATAATTCTACAGTTATATAAAATCCATTGAATAAAAGAATAAAGACATCCTTCATTTGAGAATACAGATAACATGGGTGAAACATAGAGGATAACTGGTACTTAACAAATAAATAAAAATGTGTTGCCGGGAAAGAGGGAATAATTTTAACTTCCTTTTTTGAAAAAGAACCAACTTTTTAAATCAGCAATACCTGGAGTAAGCAGAAAAAATAATGAGCTGCAATCTCATATTCAATTCCTTGAGATAAGAGTAAACATACCTGAAGGCAGGTTTCTTTGATACCATTACGCCCCTCTAAGATCCCAGCTTCTTTAATAGGTTCCTAAAAGTTAACAGCAGCAAGCCTTGAAAAAAGCAGTAAAGCAGGACAGAGACGTGATGGATCCAATTAAAGTAATGAACTTACCAAATTTCTCACTGGAGGCAGACAAACCACAAGATCCACATCACTCGTGGGAAGGGACAGACCAGTTGCATTTGAACCAAAAATGTTTGTCCTGGACCTGGGCCATAAGACTTGAAGGGACCGAGTGACCCGTTTAACAGCCCAAGTGATGTAAGGCTTTTTAGCCATGTTTTCTGCCGCAACCTTGTATGCCATCATTTGACATGTATACCATTAATAGCATTGCTCAGTGACAACATTCGTCTACATAAATTCCAATTAGAAAATCCTATAAGACTAGCAACAATGAGAGCTCTTACATGTTTGCAAAACAAGTTGATTTCATCATGTAAGCGGCTGTGCATCAAAGAAAGAGATTCCTTTTTTACAGTACAGCTCATTGTAGGTGGAAAGAGAGGAAATGCAACATCTGGCTGCAAAATAAAATTAATCATAAGGAAATTTCAGACCCAATACATAGCTCAAATACTTGGATTGTGGTTGCATACTCACATGTTCCTGATCGAGAGCTATCTGGGACATTGCTATTAATGATAAAGGCTGAACCGCTGAGCAATTAGAATTACTTTTATTTCTCCAATTAGGCCATACAACTTCAGCACCATCAATACGTAAGCATGCTTCTTCTAAATTAGTTCCATCTGGATACCAACCCTTTACACCCCAATGCCTTGGACTTGAGCTACCAGATCGAACAGTTGGAAACCCCCTGTGTTTCCTAGAGTCACTTACAGGAGAAGGTGGAGGTGGTATCGCTGCCCGTGGAACACAAAGAACTACTGGAGATGGTGGGCGCTTTACTCGAGATTGCTCTCTCCTAGTGGGAGGGATACATGGGCTATTATGATCATAACCATGGCAGAACTCAGATCTTGATCTTTCCCTCGACATATTTGGAATAACAATAGGCCGCAACATTGGAAATGGATGCAAATCTCCGGTCTTCCCTTCAACCTCACTAGGCAAATTTGCCAAAGATCTAGGAGCATCCTCCTCTGTCACCGTGTCTTTCATAGTTGGTGAGGAATGAAGCATGTTGTTGGGTAGATCAGTTCCTTGCACCACATAACCAAGAGCCTGCTTTCCAGAACCCAGTGGATCAAAAGGAGAACAGAATGAAGTAGCTGTTGGGGAAGTCAACCCATTACTGTAAGAAGAAGAGAAAGCAACCATATCATCAACAGTCCTGTTCATGTCAGCTTCACGCCAAGCCCATGAGCTATCATCAGAACTAAGAGAAGGAGGCCGAGAGAACCCTTTCCCATGGTGATCAGAAGGATTCCAGTACATAACACCACCACCAAAATACTCATTATAGTCTATCCCAGAAACTGCATGCATTTCCAATTCTTCCTCCGATATCCAGTTTCCATCACACTCATCTGCTAGGTCCTGATTATTTGACAAATCAGGAAAGTCAGTAAGATTACCAGAGTACTTCTCATCTTCGGTACTAATTTGATTGTTGTTCGTAGGGAACCCCTGTCGAAAAGTGGATTGTCTCCTAGAAAGAAACCCAGTATCATGATTTGACGTCATTGTTGAAGCCAAGCCAGAAGCACTTCGTAAGACTGGGGGCCAATCTAGACTCATTAACAGTGGTCGAGTCAGAATTGGATTACAACCACCTTTAACAGAAGAATTTCTTGATTGATGCATTGCAGGTGTGAAAGACCGACGAAAATGATTGTGCCAATTATGACCAACATCTAAATGCAATCTATCAGTAGCAGGTGGGAGATGTGAATTGAATGATGGGATGTACAAAGAAGCTACACCATGCCATTCATAGGGAGAATGTTCAAAAGAATTCAAGGTCCTGGTATTACAAGTATCAGCACTAAATTGATCTCGAGATAAGTATGATTTCTCCTTTACATCAAAGGTTCTCGGAAGTTTATCCAGCAAAGATGATTTATCTCTTAATTCACAAGTTCGCACAGACCCCTTCACATTGACATCACTTTTGACAATATTCTTTAGCTCCAATGAAGGCAAATGAGAAGATACTGCACTGCAATCCATAAAAGATGTAGAAGTTTCCAAAGTAGATAATAAGCATTGATTTTCAATTATTCCTTTTGGGAACTGAGAATCTCCCCGACTAATTTGACAGACAGATTTCGTTAACCCAGAAACTTCATGTACTTCAATATTTTGGCTACTGTACTCTCTATTGGGCTCATTAGAAAGAACTAGAGGACTTGAGTTTAATGTTGAATTGTCATAATTATCTTTACTATCATTCTTGATATTTGAGATGGAAGGTTTTCGGAATATATTCTCCAACTCTGCTATCTGATCCTGAGAACTGAAAGATGGAGAGGAAAATTTAACAGTCGGCCCTTCAGAAGGTCTTATTTGAACTAATCTGTTGTTCCCACCGGAGATTTTGCTCTTGTGTTTTTTCTTCTTCCTTGTAGTACCTTGATCTTTTCCAACGCTCATTATATGGCCATGTACCTGGTGGCAGTTACAATGCATTCAAGCCATTACTTAGATATATGATCCAAATAAAAACTAATAAAATAATAAATAAATACATAAAAACAAATCAACCATTTTAGATACATCTGCTGACATTTCTCTGCAAGTCTCATTTCCCTTGGACGTAATAGACATTGTTGTGGATTCCGTCATATCTTCTCTCCCTTTATGAGCACACTCTTTGTCAAATTCCTGAGGCTACATCTAACAATTAAATTCACATGATGCAGATAAGCCCATAATAGAACATTAATTATGCTTCAAACCAAATTTACCTTGAGAAATTTATTGCATGATAAATCATCTACACATGGCCTCAGCACAGGATTCTGGGATTTCCGGCTCTTTCCCTTTTTTCTTCGACTGGAAGCACCTAGATTCTCTCTTGATTTACTAGGCAAGGACTTACTATTCCCCTCTCCTAGAAGTTCAAGTTCCGTGCAATCAAGTGAAATAAACATAAGAAATTCCCGCAATTTTCTTAATATACAATCAGGGATAGCACAGATAGAACCCAAAGTGCTATAAAATAGATTACTCTTATAGTAATCATCATGAAGACACGATGACACCATCATAACAATATCCTGAAGCACAAGCAAGTTTCTAAAGATGTTGGTTAAGGAATAAGGTTTTCCAGAATGTGTATCTGGAATTATGTTGAAGTCAATATGCAGGTCTGCTTGGGATGTTAACATGGACCTTGGTGGAGATATAGTACAATTGTACCTAAATGGTCTATTCCATTCTGCACTAAAGAGCCCCATCTCATGCTCCGCAAGTCCACTTGTCCACTTCAGAATCTCATGTATCTGAAAACTCAAAAAATGACAGGAAGTTAGGCTGAAATATGATGAAATGTTTCAAACTTACACAAACCAAAATTAAAAGTGAGACAAATTTTCCAGGAAAGAAGAATGATGTAAGCTTGTTAGGGGTATCTTTGTAATTATCTTAATTAGCAGGTTCGTTAATAAATTAGTTCAGGTTTGGTATTTTGTCAGCTAAGCTAGTTAATTAGTTACCAAGCGTAGTTATTGTAACTAATTCCCAATATCTCAAAACCTAGACTAGAAATATAAAGGCGTTCCCCAGATGTAAACAATTTTTTGGATCGGAAAAAATAACCCACCTTCTCCTTCAAGACTCTAACACAGCTTTTTATATTAATGAAATATTGTTTCTTATTTTAAAAAATAAAAAGGAAAAAAAAAAATCACACCACTCCAATAGTTATATCGAGATTAACTCTCAAATTAGAAACATATTCAAAGCTTTTCAGAACTCAAGGACACAGTTGTACAACCTATATACTAAATCATGTTCAAGTAAAGTCATGAAACATATTCAAAGCTTTTAACCACTGTAATTGAATAAAAAGAAAACTTCCCCTACAAGTTAAAGATGGTTGGCGGCAAAAATTTCCCTCCCTCAGAAAAGCCTTTAATCAAATCAAAATCTTGCAACACAGATAACATTCTACTAAGAACCAGCAATCAAAATGCACAAAAAAGGGATCGATGGTCTCCTTTTAGTTTCACATTCAATATAATCGAGAAATTTGTGGATTGTAAACTACCTCTTATCCAATCCTTTGTCTCCACCCAAAACCTTTCTTCTCATTTTTGTTTTATTTATTTTTTTAACAAGAAACAAACTTTTCACTGATAGATAAAAAGAATATAAAAGTTCAAGGATACAAACTGCCATAGGGAGTGAAAAAAGAAGGGAAAAAAAGAAAATTACAACCAACCAAACAAAGCAAAACAAGCTCTCCAAACAGAAACAACAAACCACTGCTTCCTGAACAAAAACAGCAAAAAAAACAAACAAACAAAATACAAAAAACTTTGAGTTTTTTTTATTTTTATAAAGTACCAACTTTCATTGAGAAAAAAATGAAAGAATACAAGGACATACAAAAAAAAAAGCTCACAAAAGGGAACCCCACTAAAGGGAGGGGCTCCCATCATTTAAAATAATGTTCAAAGAATAATTACAAAACAACTGTGTCACCGACGCTCAAAGAGAAACATAGAACCTAGTGAGGGACCAAAAGAAACAAGAATCTCACTCAATCCCTCCAAAAGTCCATTTATCCCCCAGATGCGCACTCCTTTTTGGTTCAAGGGTTTTGACAGCAGGTTGAAAAAGGTTTGTTCCATTTTTCTCTTTTCTCCTTTCAAGTTAGGGTTATTGTTCAGGGGTTGGATATACTTTTTGGGTTTCTCATGTTCACGACGTGTCCATGGCGTGTCCGGTATTAAAAAAAAAATGGTAATGAAAAATTGGACACTGATTTTCGCGTGTTGGACACGTGTCCAACACGGACACTCTGCCCAAAACAGGGTGTCTGTGCTTCTTAGATCACAACCCAGCAGATGCACACTTCTACCCTCATTGACCCCTTCCTACAAAAAGTTCTTCGGATACATAAGTCAAAGTTTTTTTTATTATTTATTTAATTATTTACAAAGAAACTTCGAATTATGTATTTGAAAACTCAAATAATGACTAAAAGTTAAGTGGAAGATTCCTAGGCTTCAATTCACCCCATAAGTGGAAATAGCATATAATTTTCGTTGAATGTATTGGCTCCATTTCAAGCTTCAGGTGGCAAATCTCTACAGTATCCCAATCTTTCTGAATCCACATATTAACTCTCCCTCAAGATTAACTACGAAAAATGAATCCCATAATTTAAGTATGTACCTGACAGCCCAAGGCATGGAAAGTATTTTTTTTAAATAAGAAACGAAAATTTTCATTGATGTAATGAAAAGAGACTAATGTTAAAAAATTCTGGAATTTTCTTCAAGGGAGCCTTTGGATGGAGCTTCCCGAAGCCCGGTGATACACTCTCCTTTTTTATTTTGGGTCATCCAATCAAAAAAGAAATAAGATCTTTTGGTTATGCTTTGTTCATGCTTTCCTTTGGAATCTTTGGAGGGAAAGAATTTCCCGAATCTTCCTCGACAAAGCAAAAGCTTGTGAATTTGGTTCTTTTTGTGACTCTGCCTCTTTTTTAGCTATATCTTGGTGCAAGTTATCTCCCCCTTTTCGTAATTACGATATATCTACCATCTCTAATCAATGGAGAAGTTTTTTTGTAATTGTTTCTCGATAGAACATTCTTTTGTAACTCATTTCATCATATCAATGAATGGTCATTGTTTCCTAAAAAAAAAAACAAGGGACTAAAAGTGAAAGCAGTACATTAATAGGATCTTTAGAGGGGTTGAGAGGGACACTAGTGGTTGTGGCGTTAAGCCTCGTTAGGTTCTATGATTCTCTTTGGGCGTTGGTGATTAAGTCTTTTTGTAATTACTCGTTAGGTCTCATTTTACTAGATTGGGGTCTCTTTCTTTAGTTGGGCTCCCTTTTGCAGGCTTGGTTTTTTAGATGCCCTTGTATTCAATCTTTTTCTTCTCAATACAAGTATGGTTCTTTATAAAAAAAAATAATAATAAAAAAAAATAATAATAATAATAATAATAAAAGAAGAAGAAGAAGATGGGGAGGCCTAGATGGAGAGAATTCACCATACAACAATAACAAAAATAACTACGAGAGAACCCTTTAGATGGACTGGCCCTAAAGACGAACATCATTTCTCCTCGCAGTAATAAAAAAAAATCCCTAGTAGTGATAAAAGAGTCACATATTTGTTGTTTCCTATCGGACAAAGGTGGAAGCCAAGAGCAAGGAAGGATGAGATCCCAAAATTGGGAAGGATAGAAGTCATCAATGTTTTAAAAGGCGCAAGGCACACTAAGGCGCAAAGACCCTCTGGAGCCTAGGCGCAAGGCGCACAATAAAGCGCGGGCTTTATTTTGCGAGGCGCACTTTGAATAGAAAAAAAAAATATAAAAAAATATAAAGAAGAGATAGCATGGTTGAAGTGGAACTATGAAAAAAAAACCTTTAGGATTAGTTGGAATGCTTTGAATCTGTTATGACCCGTTACGACTGGTTCGTTACGGGGGTCTCGCTGAAAAAGCCCTTGCGCCTTGGGCATAAATGGTGGGATTAATGGGAAGGCGCGCGCCTGGGCGCGCCTTTTAAAACACTGGAAGCCATCGAATGATTTCTCGTAGAAGACAAATGGTATAAACGAGGAAACAAAGTGGAAGAAGGGAAGCCTATCAAAAATAGCTTTCCACAAACTTTTGGTAGTACCTTTTGAAACCTCGCCTAAGATCCACTCAAAATGATGGAGCCTTATTTAGTCACAATAACCTTATGTCTTTTTTTTATAAGAAACGGAAACTATTTCATTGATAAAATGAAAAGTGTTACAAAAGAACATCCTATCGAGGAATAATTACAAAAAACTCCTCTGTTGATTATTCATAATAACAAAAAGGAGAAGATAACTTGTTCCATGTAATAGCTAATAATGAAGTAGAATCAATAAAAGATCTAATGTCTCTAGATACATCTCTAAAGATACGAGTGTTACGCCCATTCCAAAGATTCCATATGAATGCACGAGTAAAGCATAACCAAAGGGTATTCTTTTCTTTCTTGAAAGGATGGCCCATTAACAAAAGGTAGATAAGGGAAAGAATATCACCCGATCGAGGGAAAGTCCATCTGAAAGCCCCTTGTAAAAAAATCCAGAATTGAGTAGCAAATATGCAGTCACTGAAGAGATGGATTTGGTTTTCCGCGTTGGATAAGCACATGTGACAGCAATGCGGGGAGAGATAGTGCTCGGGAAGCCTCCTTTGGAGCTTATCATATGTGTTGATGCAAGAATGACTAAGCTCCCAAATGAAAAACTTCACCTTTTTGGGATACCGACCAACCCAAATCAAACACCCGAGGAAATCGCCACAACCATTTAGCCAACAAGGCCTCATTTTGCGCCCTTAAATGACCTATGCCTAGACCCTCAAGAACCTACCTCACAAGTTACCCGAGCAAAAGAAGATAGTATTGTCAACAAACCCAAGATGGGACAAGGAGTTTATGGAATGAAAGAAACTTGCGCATTTTTAGGGATATATACAAAGATGCTTCCCATTTCATAGGCTCTACGATTATGTTAGCTATTACATGGAGCAAGTTATCACCTCCATTTTGTAATTATGATCTAACCATCCTCTATAACCAACGGAGGTGTCTTTTGTAATTAACAGGATATGATATCTTTTGTAATACTTTTCCATACCATCGATGAAATTTTTTTGTTTCCTATAAAAAAAAAAAGACAAGGAAAAATTATCCCTCCCTAACTAAAACTCCTTAAGAACGTTACTCTCCGGTCTCCACCCCCTTTTAAATAATTATACCCAAAGTATCCACAACCAGCAAGAAAATGAAGGGGGGGAGGGGGTCGTCTCGTCTCAAACCTCTCAGTGCGAGAATCCTACCTCTTCATTACCAATAACAAGGATAAAGTATCTAACCGTCCTAATATAACTCCAGAACATTTCTCCCACGTAACTTTGACCAAAAAGTCTCCATTCACATAATCGACCTAAACGTTTGGAGTGTGGATTAAAAAATACATAAAATAGAAGGAACATAAACTTCAGCGAAATTAAGTACAGATAAGAAAGGATTAAGCAACAGCAACCTGAGTATTCTAAAATAATTTGTAACGACTTCAACTAACTAAGCACACAAAATGAACAGCATGTTAATGTTCCCAGCATTACCAAATTTTTTGCTGATTTTCCCAGAATTGCAGTCAAAATCTTTTTCCTTGACGAAACATCCAATTTATCCCACCAGTCCACACATCCCTTCTTCCTCCAAAACACGTTTGTCGCCATGCCCATTGCGCTAGCCTTCTCTTTGAACTTCACCGATCTTTTTTTTCCATTATTCGAGTTCATCATCCATGACAATCTCAAAGCCACCTCCAACTTATTTGCCACGAACGCCTCGATGCTGTAATACCCTTTGGCTTTTAACCAATTTAACTCAGCCCAATCGGACGCCAGGTCACCTCCTTCACCTCTCAAAAACCCCCCATTTGAAACTCCATCCATTACCTCGACAAATTTATCGACATTTGCGACGAATTCCTCACTTACAGTTAAAGAGTCGATGTTCTTTAACGAGCAAGAACATTCCTCGAGCTTATCGCCTTCCCTGGAACCGAATAATCGAGTGGACTCAAAAATCATCCTCTCGGACTCGCTGGACTCGGAGACACGAGACAAGAGTCCGCGGGACTTCTTAAAGCATAAGCTGGGTAGATGCAGAGGGTCGCTGGAGGGAATGTCGGGCAGGAGGATAAAGAAACCGTGTCCTCTTCTGCGAAGTTCCGCCACCATTTGGATGAGGATTTGGACGAATTTGAAATCAACGACGGTGAGATGAGCTTGGCGTTGGTGGACGGTGAGAGAAGAGAACCATTTGAGGATCGAGGACCTGGGATTGGGATTGGTATCGCTGTTGAAGGGAACGGATGCAGAATGGTAGAGGGAGATATGGGAGGTGAGGGAATCGATAAGCTGGTTCTGAGTCATGGTGATCGAGTTGGGGAAGGTACTCACCGGCGGTCACTGGATGCGATCAATTCATCCGGTCTTCTTTTAGTTTCATTTCCTTTTGTCTGTTTGTTGCAGAGACAAATCGAAGACGGAGACGAGAGTGAAGAAGGTGAGAATTGAGAAATAGCGGGCAGATTTTCGCGTCTAATTTTTGTTTACGGCAAACACCCACCTGTCACATTTCTAGATTGAAAGGTTGCCTAAACCAAAATTCTCCATCCTTGGTACGTGACTGTATATTTCTTGTCTTTTTATTCCGACAATTATATGCAAATATTGTTTTCTTTTCTTTTAATAATTAGTTGCAAATATTGTTACTCCCATATTTTTATTCAATCATGAACTGCCATCAAGTAAAATTATAAATAAAAAATAAATTATCGCCAAAGTGAAACTGCCATCAATTATGGGTTAACCACCATATCCTTAAATACTGTTAAGATTAAATTAAAGTTTTTGCATAGACCACAAAGATGATTTTCATTTTAAATAAATAATAAATCGTTGCAAATTTTTAAAACTAAATCATATACTATACTTTATTAACACAATCATTATTCATTTAAAATTACACCTCATTATTAAATACTAAAATTTTAAGACTAAATTATTCATCAAGTTACATTGTATTGACTCAAATGTTTATGTTTATTTTACTATTTTTTTAACGCATTATGTTAATTAATGTTTTCTTATATATGTCTTATAATTTTTCGTTTACGTTTATTGAACATTGTTATGGGTTGGTCTAAGATATCTCATGGGTTTGGGCCTATCCAAGTCGTTTATAAATAAGTATCATTGAGTTGGCCCAAGATGAGCTCACGGATTTAGGCCTATTCAGTCAAAATGAACAATGCACCTCGTTCATCGCCAAGGAAGGCATGAAAGACCGTTGAGCACTACTCCATAAGTGGAACTTGTCCCATCATGTAGACACGTGCTCACTCATGCACGCAAGTGGGTCGGGTCGGGTTGTTTACTGTACAAAATCAAAATCGAATCGACCATTTCGATTAGGAAAACACAAAAATCGACGTTGAATCGTTGGGCTGCGAAACTGAGCCGTCCGGACGCTTAGACCAACAGTTTGGTCGTTTGGGTCGAGATGGACGATTGTTCCAAGCATGCGTCGCGAGTTGGACGTTTAAATGAGTCTCTCAATGAAAGTTGTTGGATATGGGCCCTATATAATATGACTTAAGACCGACGAGAATTGTAATAAAAATATAAATATATAGTTGCTCACAAGACTCGAATTTTGAAGTTTCTCGAATGGTATTTGAACCAAAAAACCACACACATGACTTGAGTAATTATCGACTCATTATTTATATATCATTATCTGTCAGTTCGGATTGTTGTGGTTTGTCATGATTGTTGTCCGACCACCCCAATTAAACTTTTCATTTTCACATAATTTTCACATTTGTGTCGACCAATTGAATCAAACCGCCAACAGTTTCGATGATTATATCTTTCACCCCTAATGCATACAGATACGTGTTCGTGCTCACTCATGCACACATACACGTGCTCACTCGTGCAAACATGCGCTCACTTTTATGCAAAGTAGTATAAATACATGGTTACCTCTCTCATCAACAAGATAGGATGCTATCTAAATTCGAGTTAATCTATTTATTAAGCTGACCACACTACTGACTCAGGCTATTAAACACAAACAAGAAAGTTGAGTGACCAATTAGACACAAAATAAAAAGTGTATAAACGTATTAGACATTTTTTAAAGTTTGGGGTCTAGTAGACACTTTTTAAATTTGTAGGAACATATTTAACAGTAATTTTAGTGAATAAACTTGTAATTTCACCATTCGAAAAATAAAATGAATATACCATTGAACTTTGTTATTTGTTTGAAACACTCCCATGTTCGTTAAAAAAGTTGCAACTATCCTTAACACTTCATATATGTTTTAAAAAAACTACAATTCGAGTAGAAATTCGTTAAAATGTTGGAAGAAAGGTGGACATGATATTGATCTAAAACGGGTGAAGACTTGAATGAGTGTCTTGATTAAATATCAAAAAGCTGAGTCCACTTTTGGTCAAACACTCCAATGGATATATTTATATATATATATATATATATATATATATATATATATTTATTTTATTTTTTTTAAAAAAAACCTAATCGATTTAGGGTTAAAATTCATGGAAATTTTATAATTTAAAGAAAATAAAAATCAATATATTTTCAAAAGGAAAAAAGAAAAGAAAAGAAAAAAAAGGTTCACTACTTGGTGCCTCATCAGTCATCGGAATGAGTTGAAGGCTTTGAAGATCGAGAATGACCAAGGAGCTGACTGACACCGAAACACTGCCTCCAATGGAGCTGGACTTGAATGCCTTCATTCACGCACACCTCTCCGGCGGCGGCGGCGACGATGACGACGACCTATCATTCCCTCACCGTAGCATCGACGATATTCTAAACGATTCCAGTTCCTCCACCTCATCTTCACCATCATCTCCTCCCCATTCTCCGCCGCCCCGTGGCCATCGCTCCATCGCTTCTTCTTCTATTCAACCGTCCAAGTCTCCGTCTGAGAAAATAAACAAGGCTTATGAAGCTCCCAGAAGCAACCAATGGAACGAGAAGTCAGTTCAATTGAAACCAGGTGCGGTCTCTCATGCCAAGGTTGGTGAATTAACGGACGATCCGTTTCGAAGGGGATCTCGTCCATTGCCATCATTGTTTGGAGGGGTTAGATCGAATGCGAAGCCTGGGGCGGCGCTTGCCGCAGCTGCTGCGGCTTCTCGGTCCATGCCGGCCCCGCACGCTGCAGCAATCAAGTCGAGGAGGGCCGGATATGGGAGCATGGCTCTCGACGATGACGAATTGGCTTCCTCTTCTGCTGATGATCTAGAGTCTGTCTCTGATGGTCTATATCTTACTAACATTCATTCAAAGGAGTCTACCGAAAAGTCAATTTCAATGGTCGACAGGAATGCTGATTATCAGGTTGCATCGATAAACGTCGGTGGTGAATTCTGGGCGAGAGACAACATTCGGGATGGTGCCCCATATAGTGACGAGTTTCATATAACTAAAGATATGGAATGCGAAGCAGAACAGAGGTCCGTGGATGATGTGAATTTCGACGAGAGCCCTACAACTCTGCTGCCAGTGGAAGTTAACGATGGAAGCTTATCTGATTCTGCTGATAAAAATGTTTGGTCGACGGAAGCACATCCATCAGTATTGGATGCCGATGGATCTAATGATGGGGCTATTCCGTGTTCGCTCGAACCTGATATTGAGGGAAGTGCTGTGGGCATTGGGAGCCTGAAGTTGGAAACTCAAGATTTCGAGAAATGTCTTCAACCACCAAAAGATATGGAGGTGGATCTTGTCATCGAGGATCCCAGTGTAGTGAATGATATCAGTGAATCGGGGGAATCAACCGAGCAGCTAGACAACTTTCAAGTCGGTGAACGTGCAGCAATGATGCCCATGCCCTCAACTAATCCACTCGAATTGGCTGAAGAAATTGAAAAGAAGCAGGCTTTCACTGCACTGCATTGGGAAGAAGGCGTCGCTGCTCAACCAATGAGGCTTGAAGGTTTTAAGGGAGGCTCAACAACATTGGGGTACTTCGACATTCAAGCTGACAATAGTATTTCAAGAACTATTTCATCACTCTCATTCAAGCGTGAACATGGTTTTCCCCAAGTCTTGGCTGTCCATGCAAATTATATTGCTGTTGGAATGTCAAAAGGAAATATTGTTGTGGTGGCTAGTAAATACTCAGCTCAAAATGGTGACAACATGGATGCGAAGGTCAATATTGTACCTATTCAATATGTAGTTTTTTTCTCGGTGCATCTGTTATCTGTTTTTATTTTTATTTTATGTCTACTTATAACTTGGATGAATATGAGAGATTTATGGAGCTGGGACCATGAATGCATGTTTGATATCTTGTTCAATAGCATCAGCTAATAGATGGAAGTCGTGTTACTGATTGCATTTCACTCCTATTCTATGGGTCTCTTGAATGTTATGTTTAGTTTTTGTAGAAAATTCCAGAACTTAGGCAAATTGGCGGTTGCTAAGTAAATGAATTTGTGACTCATGATTTGCCATACAAAGGAGGCAGCAGTGATGCAAGGAGATTTTTTTTGCCGCTTGGTATGTGTTGATGCACGAGTGATTAAGCTCCCAAATAAATAATTTGACCTTTTTTAGGATAGCCCTTCCAAATCTGAAGATAAAAACCAGCATTGTCAAGATCTCCCGAAGATGTAAGCCTCTTAGAAAGGGATCTCGATGAAAAGAGACCATCATGTTCCAAAAACCAAAGACTTTTCTAGGAGAGAGTTACAACGCTCAATGCATTTCGGGACTTGAATGTATTTTGTCAATTTATTTTTTTAATTATAATGTTTTAATGATTGCTACCAAGTGGCATGCCTTTTTGTGACTCTTGGTGGAGGCTGGATGCTTTAGCCTCCTCTACTTGTATCCTTCATTGTTTGATGAAATTCTCTAGTTTATTTTGGAAAAAATGAGACATTTTTCTTGTTAAAAAAAGTGTGATATCATCTTTTCATACCAAGCTGAGAATCTGACTTCTATTTTTATTCTTTTTGGATTTGATTGACAAGATCCTGATCATCCTTGTTTGTCTCTGTCTTTTTGTTACTTTTCCATTTATTAAGATATTTTCATATTCGGAATTACACTATATAGATGCTGATGCTTGGATCACAAGGAGATAAATCAACTGCACCAGTAACATCTCTATGCTTTAATCAGCAAGGGGACCTGCTTCTAGCTGGTTACAATGATGGTCATATTACAGTCTGGGATGTGTTGAGGGCATCGGCAGCCAAAGTTATTTCGGGAGAACACACATCACCAGTTGTTCATTCATTGTTCCTTGGGCAGGAGACTCAAGTTACTAGACAATTTAAAGCAGTTACTGGTGATAGCAAGGGTCTGGTTTTGTTACATACGTCCTCAGTGCTTCCTTTGCTAAATAGATTCTCCATTAAAACTCAGGTAAAAAATTAATCTATGCTATCAAAGTTTATTATACGGGTTATGTTGCCCTTAGAATGATGTTAATTATAGGAGTTGTTGCAATTAAAATGCTTATTCTGTAAGAGTTCGCGACACTGAACAAATTAATTGTTCTTAATTGTGATCTGGTGTTAATTTACTGAATTAGTGTCTTCTTGATGGGCAAAAAACGGGGACTGTTCTATCAGCTTCAGCACTTCTTTTGAATGAATTCTGTGGAAGTTCTTTGCCACCAACTCTTTCAAATGTCGCAGTTTCAACCAGCAGTATTGGGAGCATGATGGGAGGGGTTGTTGGAGGAGATTCAGGCTGGAAACTCTTCAACGAAGGATCATCTTTGGTTGAAGAAGGCGTGGTCATACTTGCTACCCATCAGACTGCTCTGGTGGTATGGGACCCTTGATAATAGCACGATTTTATTTTTATTTCATAATTGAATGTTGATGATATTTTGGAGGTTACTTGTTCTCAAATTTCTTGAATTCACTTGAGATTGTTTCAGGTAAGGCTGAGTCCCACTTTGGAAGTGTATGCCCAGCTCTCTAAGCCAGAAGGAATTCGGGAAGGTTCTATGCCTTACACTGCTTGGAAATGCTCACAGTTTTTTGGTATGAATTTACTGCCCTTAAAATGAGTCGCGACATCAACCATTTGTGGAATGAATATAGTGTCTGTAAAAATTCAAATATAATTTGATGAGTGACCTGCATCACATTTTTTAAGTGATGTTTCAATTTATTGTGTGAAATAAATGCAAATCTTGCTAGATGGTTCTCTATTGTTGAAAAAGAAAAAAAAAATTAATTTCTTGTTTGGAGCAATGTTTTTTTTTTTTTTTTTTATGAAACTTTTCATCGAAGTGATGAAAAGAGACTAATGCTCAAAAGATACAAATTTACATGGGAGTGAATAAGAAATAAGACAGTAATGGTTTTTTACATTACAGACAGGTTTTAGTTGCAACTCATAAGACATAAGTGTGATTTGGAAAAATGTGACTGAAATTCTGAATAGTACCTTGTTGTCACTGGGTGAAGTCATTTACGTACTATATGTCAAGCATGTAATGCTTACCAGTTCTGTATTCTTACGTACACGCTTGGTGATACCTCTAGGAGTGCAATTATGGCAGCGATGAGGTATCTTAATGGTTGTCTCTCGACCTTTAATCAATTTTAAGCATATCAAGACAAACTTGTCTTATATGATTTTGGATCATGTTCCAAATTAATTAGAGTTTCCTATCAAAGTTCATGTCCTTTTCATTTCCCTTGTAATAGTTATATTTTTTCAGTATTGTTTTTTGCTTTATTTTGCTTTGTTTCACTCCTCTGTGGAGTTTGTTTCCCTTGAGCAATAGTCTCCTTTCATTTTATCAATGAAGTGGTTTGTTTCTTGTTCAAAAAAAAAAAGTTCATGTCCTTTTCAAAAATTAATAAATGAATTAGACTACTTTCAAAGAGGTATCTTAATGGTTGTCTCTCGACCTTTAATCAATTTTAAGCATATCAAGACAAACTTGTCTTATATGATTTTGGATCATGTTCCCAATTAATTAGAGTTTCCTATCAAAGTTCATGTCCTTTTCAAAAATAAATAAATGAATTAGACTACTTTCAAAGAGGTATCTTAATGGTTGTCTCTCGACCTTTAATTAATTTTAAGCATATCAAGACAAACTTGTCTTATATGATTTTGGATCATGTTCCAAATTAATTAGAGTTTCCTATCAAAGTTCATGTCAGTCTTTTCACAAAAAAAAGGAGGCTTTACAAAAAAATCAAAGTTCATGTCAGTTATTTTCAAATTTCCAATCTAGTGTGAGGAGGTTTGGGAGGTGGCTAGGTTTAATGCTTTGGGCTTCGGTCGCTAGGTCTTTTTGTAATTATGATCAATTATTTTCTGTAATTTGTTTGGGGCTCCTTTTGTTCGGGCTTGTTTTTTGTATGCCCTTGTATTCTTTCATTTTCTCAATGAAAGCTCGATTTTTTACCATTCTTTTTTCCAAACTAGTGTGAATCAGATTAATTTCATTTATGATCAATTTGTGGTATTTCATTCATGTTAAAAGTGAGTTCTGATTACATTTAGATTGTTAAAAAAAAAAAGAGAGGACAAAATGAATTATCTTATATTAGTTTGCAACTTAATGCAATCAGACCCATTTTGTCAGACAATGGTTTGAGAAGAATAGCGCACCTAACATAAGGTCTTCGTAATCATGTCTTTTCCATGGTTTGTGTCAATGAAATTTTCCTCATATAAAAAAAGGATTTGAGCATTTAGTTTCTATTTCTGGCAGAAACTTCACCTTCTGAAGCAGTAGAAAGGGTTTCATTGCTTGCAATTGCCTGGGATAAAATGGTTCAGGTAGCAAAGCTGGTGAAAACAGAGCTTAAAGTATGTGGCAAGTGGTCCCTTGAGAGTGCAGCCATAGGTGTGGCATGGTTAGATGACCAGGTAATTTTTTAAAGGTTGATCGTTCTTATAAAAAAAAAGAAAAAAGTTTGATCGTTTTTATGTTTCTAAATTCGTCTTTAACTACTATTACCTAATAGGTGAGTATGCTATAATTGTAAAAGGTTATTGGTTTCAAGTTTTAACTAAGTATTTATAGTCCAAACTCCAAATCATTTGGGTCATGCTGACCATTGGTTTCCTGAGTAATCAATGTTAGGCTTGGTGCTTATTTTCAGTTTTAAACCTAGTACATATAGCTTGAAAGATTAGGGATTTTACAACAAAAATCATCAGATTACTTTTAATAAGTGATTGGTTCTTATTGAAAGTGAAAAAATAGAATTTCAGTTTCAACTGGCAGCTTCATCCATATTTTGTCCATGTAGTAAGGATTTGCCTGTTTGCATCAAGATTTGATCAAAGATTTTATATACTCTACAGGTTCTTGTCATTCTCACGATAACAGGACAACTCTTCTTATTTGAGAAGGATGGAACTATGATTCACCAGACAAGTCTATTTGTAGATGGGTTTGATAAGGAAGATTTCATTGCATATCACACCCACTTTGTTAATGTTTTGGGCAACCCTGAGAAGGCGTATCACAATTGTGTAGCTGTTAGGGGAGCTTCTATATATGTATTGGGACCTATGCATCTTGTTATTTCCCGTCTCCTTCCATGGAAGGAGCGGGTTCAGGTTCTTAGGAAAGCAGGGGACTGGATGAGTGCCCTTAGCATGTCAATAACCATTTATGACGGCCAAGCTCATGGTGTTATTGATCTCCCTAGGTCGTTGGAGTCTTTGCAGGAGTTGGTAATGCCCTTTCTGATTGAGTTGCTGTTATCGTATGTGGACGAAGTGTTTTCATATATATCAGTGGCATTTTGTAACCAAATTCAAAATAATGAAAAATTGGATGATGTAACTAGTGGAAGCCATTCTGCACATTCTGAAATAAAAGAGCAATATAATCGTGTTGGTGGAGTTGCAGTTGAGTTTTGTGTCCACATCAGGAGGACTGATATTCTCTTTGATGAAATTTTCTCCAAATTTGTGGGTGTTCAACAGAGAGGTATTGAACACCATAACTTACCTTTATATTAATTGCTTCTTTGAAGTTTGTTGGGAGTTCAAATTTCCCAGCATTTATGGGTTACTTTCTTAATTGCTTCTTGAAGTGCTTTGTTTTATTTTATTTTCTGCCGTGGTTATATATATATATGTATATATATATATTTTTTTATGAGAAACATAGATTCCTTCATTTCATAGTAAATATGAAATTACAAAAAAGGGGGCAATCCCCTGTTCCAAAGGAATTACAAAAAACACTTCCATTGAAATCACATATTTTTTGTTATAGATACATTTTTGGAGCTTCTAGAACCATATATTTTAAAGGACATGCTTGGATCGCTGCCTCCGGAGGTATAGATTAACGATGTACTGGTATTTTTCCATTAAGAGAACAAAAGTTACGTGATAGCATTTTTTGGTTTCTTTCAGATTATGCAAGCTTTGGTAGAGCATTATAGCCACAAAGGATGGTTGCAGCGTGTAGAACAATGCGTTCTTCACATGGATATTTCTTCCTTAGATTTTAATCAGGTTCTTACCACCTAATCTTTTCAAGTTAATTTTATATCCATCCAACTTTACTTTTTATGTATTTTTATCTAAAGTTTTGGGGTCTCTTCTACAAGAAAGTAAATATTAGAAGGGAAACATTATGAGAGTGAATGATCGTACATGATCAAGTCACCAATTTGTGTATTGTACTTAGAGAGATGATCGAGGAGTTCCTTCTCCATCCGCCATTTCGGGAGAAAGGAAATTTTTTTTGGCAAGCTGGGATCTGTGCGGTTTTATGGGGTTTATGGAGGGAAAGAAACAACAGAACCTTTAGAGGTTCGGAAAGGGACCCGAGTGCTATTTGGTCCCTTGTTAGATTTCAAGTTTCTTTGTGGGCGTCGGTGACACGGCTTTTTTGTAATTACTCTATAGGTCTTTTATTACTTGATTGGACCCCTTTTCTCTAAGAGATGTTCCTTCGGGCTCTTCTTTTTTTGGATGCCCTTGTATTCTTTCATTTTTTTCTCAATGAAAGTTTGGTACCTTATAAAAAAAAAAAAAAAAAAAATTGTGTATTGTATGTATACAACAACAGAAATGTAGGGTACCACCTAAAGGTAGACATGAGTAGGTCATTTTTCAGTTGCTAATGCTGATAATACCATTTGCTTATTGAACGTAGGAAAGGTGGTCATGACTCCTCTTTGTGCCCTTATCATAATAAGGAACAATTTCATTGTCGTATGAAATTACAAGAGAGAGGGGGAAAGACTCCCCAAGCCAAAGGAAAAAATGGGTTAACAGGAAACAAGGTTTTTATAGTTTTCTCTTTCCTAGATCATCGTTACATTGTCATGGGTTGACAAAAGATCTTCCTGTCTAACTCTGCCGAACAATTTGAACTCACTTCTTTGCTGGACATTTATCAATATTTTTTTTTTTGATATCCGTGATTGTCTGGGCCAGCTTACGCGCACCTCGACTAATTTCACGGGACAAACGCCTGACCCTACAACATTTGGTTGCTAAGGAAATCCGTAGAAAGTTAATTCCTAGGTAGGTGACCACCAAGAATTGAACCCATTCCCTCTAGGAGGGCTTTAATAGACATTTATCAATATTGAAAAGGTTGGACTCCTATTGTTGGGTTATTCTTTTGTACGCCATTGTATATCTTTTATGATTCTCAATGGTTTCTCATAAAAAAGATATATTGAGGTGGAAAAGTAGAGTTGCTAGAGGCAGAGCTATGGGATCTCCTTTACTAAAGTCCATTGGTTCTTTGAACTTCATTTTCTAAAACTATATTTATACCTTTTACCTTTTTTCTTCTATAGGTTGTTAGGTTATGCCGGGATCATGGATTGTATAGTGCATTGGTGTATCTTTTCAACAAAGGATTAGATGATTTCAGGACACCTTTAGAGGAGCTGTTGGCAGTGTTACGAACCAGTAAAAACAAACGTGCTTCTGCCATAGGGTATGATATCAGTTGCATTTTTATTTATTTATTTAATTACTCTACTGTATGTTTTTTTTTTAACAAGAAACAAGACTTTTCATTGATGTAATGAAAAGAGATTAATGCTCAAAACGATACAAACTCCACAAGAGAGTGAAAAGAAAGCAGTAAATCAAATATAAAGGATTTTTTTTTTATAAGAAACGGTAACCATTCATTGATATAATGAAGTCAAAAGGAGATAGTCTCTATCCCGTCATTACAAGATACAAATCAAACCAAATACATAAAAACACAGAACCATAAAGATGATCCTAATTGGAGAAAAGGCTCCCAATAAGACAACCATGAAGAAGCTTTTAGACGAGTTGCTTCAAAACAATCCAACCAAGGGAGGTGCTTGTTCTGGAAAACCCTCTGGTTTCTTTCGAACCATAAGTTAGAAGGAATAACTTCAACATCATTAGTCCACAAAAGTTTGGATTTTGAAGCCAAAGAAAGACCAAAAAGTAATTGATAAGAATTTTCCTTGAAAGTATTGTATTTGTTTATAACTTCCTTTATTCATACTAATTTTCTTTTGTGAGCTTGTTTTTTTTGTATGCTATTGTACATTCTTCAATGAAACTAGCATCATTCTTCATATATATATATTTTGTATGCTATTTATTCATAATCGAGCCTCTCGTCTTGCTGGAGCTTTGGGAATCGGTGGTCTGCGAAGTTAAAAATCTAGCATTATTTGCAAATTGGGGTTGTTGGTTTTGGGCCCTCTTCTTCCCCCTCGGTCTCTCTTACTTTGTCTTGTTGTGGTTAAGGCCCCCTTTCGGAATTTGGTTGGAAAGGATCAAGAGGATTTTTGAAGACTTTCAAAGTTCTTGGCAAGTTCGTTCTGACTTGGCTCACCTTAAAGCATCGTTTTGGTGCTCTCTTCCGAGTTCTTTCAAAGATTATTCATTGCAAGATATTACTTTAAATTGGAATGCTTTTATATTTACTTTGTAATTTTATTTCTTGAATTGTCACTTTTTATCGCTTTATTTCACTCCTCTGTGGAGTTTGTTTCCTTTGAGCAATAGTATCTTTTCATTATATCAATGAAGATGTTTGTTTCTTGTTTAAAAAAAAAAAAAAGTAATGAAATTTATTTTTTATTTTTATTATTAATTTTTTTTTTATGAAAAAGGAAAAAAAGAAAACTCTAGACAAAGAACTTTTCGAAGAGGTTAGGACTGACAATTCAAATCTATTTCTCTTAGTAATTTCGTAACATTTTCTATTTCTCTCTAGCCATAAAATCCGTTGGAGTGGCTTGGCTTGGTAGCATTTAGTTTTCTACTAGAATAGATCTCCACAAAAATTATTAGAGACTCTGATATTCCTGGAATTTCACTATTGAAGGCCATACTTCTGAACTAACCTGCACCCCAAAACAAAGTTCCAAAGACAAAATTGATCGTTTCTTGGATGGATATCACTTGAGAGGTTAGGAAGTGCTGGGTCATCAATTGTGGCTTTAAAGAACAAAGATTTACCAGTCAAGCTCCCTGAAGAATTCAACTTCGAAAATCTAAAACATAACTTCTTCTTTTTTTCACTTTTTTGGGAATACGCTTTCTAACTTATGAAGAAGGCTACCCACTCGTTAGCCTCTCCACCATAAAATTTCCTTTTATTATGTCTTAATAGAGCCCGATAGCACTAGAGATAGCCTTTGGAGCTTCATGAATTATAATTACGTAATCTTTATTCTTTTTAACAAGAAACAAAACTTTTCATTGAATAAATGAAAAGAGACGCAATGCTCATAGGGAGCGAACTCCACAAGGGAGAGAGCAAAAATTCATTGATAGATGAAAAATATACAAAATGTTTAAGAAAAAACCTCCAAAAGGAGAAAAAGAAAGACTGACAACCGACCAAAGAAAGAAGGGTAAAACAACAGCCTCAAAAGAAACAAACCAAAAGCAAACTGAAAAACAAACCTAGAAACCAGCTAACTAAGCAGTATCACAAAAAGAGGACTGAAGGAACTCCTGCCAATCACTACCATATAACAAACCAGCCAACCAAAAACCCAAAAAAGTTGACACTAGTCTAAAAACTTATGAATAGTTAAGAATCGGAAACCTTAGTGTTGTGTTTGTGTTTGATACGAAGAAGAGTAATGTCAACTTGATCAAAGTAATCTAAGAAATCACACCTTTTAAGATGAAGGGGATTAAAGACCTTGAGCTACCATTGGATAACCTTTTCATAGAACCATTTCTAGCAAAAATAGGCGAGCAAGAAGGATTTTCGATAAAATCTTGATCCTCAACCTCGTTGAAAAGAGATTTCAATCCATCTTCAAAGAAATCATCCACACAACTGGCAATAAAATTATTGGCAATAGTTTCACCATCAAAAGTATCATAGCTACCAATGCTTACATTGCAGTCTTCATCATTCACCAAAGAGAAAGTCTGAAACTTATCTTTTGAGCCACTCCAATATATAATGGCACTCCTACCAAAAGATGGTCATTTGAACTTGTTTAAGGTCCTACGACTATAAACTAGAGGAGGATCCTTCCGTAAACATCCCTTTGGAGTCAAGCACAAAGGAGCGAAGGCACCCAAGGCCGGAATTATTATAATGTAATCAACGATTTGAACCATTTTTTTCATTCATTGCTCATTAAATAAACTAATTATAGGGAAAACAATGAAGAACTTCTACTTTTGTTTGGTTTGCTACTCCTTATGTGGGCAACTTTTATTCCAAATGGTGTGTGCCCTCCTTAAAGAAAGATCTTGGATTATTTGGCCTAAGAAATCACAACTTTATTCCAAATTGTTTTTTTTTTACTATTCTATGGAGCATTTGGTTGGAGAGGAATGAAGGAATTTTTAGAGGGATTGAGATGTCTTGGGAAAAGGTGTAGGACTCTTACCAAGTTTAATGCCTTTCTCTTTGTTTTGAAAGACTTTTGTAATTATTCTCTCGGTCTTATTATTTTGGAGTGGAGCCATTTTTTATCTTGTCTGCATTAGGTTACGCTTTGGGCTCTGCTTTTCTGTATGCCTCATTTTGTTTTCTTCTATTTCTTCTCAATGAAAGTTGAAAGCTCGATTTCTAAAAAAAGGAAAAAAAAAACTTTAATTTATCTCCTTTTAATTTTGCCTGATTAGAGAGTTATCCACTTGGATTAGGGATGACCATTTTGTCCCATCTTCCTTTTTTGTGCCTTTTCCCATTTCAATATGAATGTCTCATATCTAAAAA
Organism: Herpetospermum pedunculosum; assembly: GCA_028017165.1. NCBI lineage: Eukaryota > Viridiplantae > Streptophyta > Magnoliopsida > Cucurbitales > Cucurbitaceae > Herpetospermum > Herpetospermum pedunculosum. The sequence goes on from CM051526.1 coordinate 71,447,560, forward strand.
AGAAGGGACGTAAAAAATTTCTACATCCTACAGTAATTTTTTGTAGTATTGTTCTGACTTTGAGTAGAAAATTAGAACATGATTGTATCGATATTCTGCTGGGAAATCTTTTGTCGCCCAAGTTTTAGACAGCTTTCTAAACCTGATTAATGGTCACTAGGAACTGCAATTTTGTTCCCTTCTTTCATTGAGAACACTATTTGTACATTTTAATTTTTCATTTCTGAAGAAGCTTGGGTGTTATACTTGGTGTACCTTTACTCGATGAAGATTTTGTTCAAATCTTGCGTGTTGTTCCTTTTCTTCAAACAAAAAACTAATTTATGCATATTGATTGAAGTACAAATTTTTCCTTTACAGGTATAAGACACTAGTTTATCTGAAATATTGCTTTTCGGGACTTGCTTTTCCACCAGGTATTACTCAAGTTGTTGTAGGTTTAGTATTTCATGTACCAAAATTACCAATATTTTATGCAGTTCGTTTCCATATAATTAATGACTTGAAGGTCTGATTTTATTACATCCTTTCTTTTATTTGACCTGTACAAGTATCTTTGAACTGATGAGAAGCATTAAGCTTTTTCTGTTTTCAGGCCAAGGAACTCTTGCTCATTCGCGCGTGCAATCTCTTAGAGAAGAACTACTACAATTTTTGTTGGAGAATTCTGAAACAGTGGATACAAGATCAATATCAAATAAATCATCTGAAGTTGGATATTTAAATCTGTATCATCTCTTAGAGTTGGATACTGGAGCTACTTTAGATGTTTTGAGATGTGTTTTTGTTGAAGGTGAAATCCTCAAAACCAATTCTTCTCTAGATGGTTCAGTTGATGCAAGTATGTTGGTACAAGAGGAAAAGAACTTTCTAATTCAAAATGTAGTAGATGCTCTTGTTCATGTTTTCCATAAGGCTATCTGTCAAACAGACGTGTCCCCAGGTGGCGATAATATCACATTGGTTGAAGATTGGCCTTCAAAGAAGGACTTAATTCATTTGTTTGACTTTGTTGCAAATTATGTTGCATGTGGAAAGGCTACTGCCTCTAAAGATGTAGTTAGTCAGATTTTGGAACACTTAATATCCAATGGTGATATTCCAGAAACAGAGAATAATTTTCTACCTAAAGTTACCGCAAATAGTGTACATTCAAGAAAAAGAGAAAAGCAAGTACTTTCCCTCTTGGAGGTGGTACCAGAGACCCATTGGAATCCGTCTTCTGTGTTAAGAATGTGTGAGAAAGTACAATTTTTCCAGGTACTTTGGCTATATTCTTTTCTTTTTTGGTCAATAGGAAACATGTTCCGTTCAAGTAATGAGATGTGCAAAAAGGGACCAAAGGGCTTTTACTTTCAACCTAGATTGGAGTCTTTTTTATACCTCCCCCTAGGCTGAGTGTGTGGTCCCCATGGCCTTTAGCTTCTTATTATAATTGATGTTTAATGAAGTTATATCTATCTTATAAAAAAAGGTCCAAAGGAGTTATGAGAAGTTCTCCAATTGTTTTTGCATGTAAACAAGATTATTACAAAAAAAAAAAAAATTAGATTTGAGACAAGCATGAAATAAAATAGCAAGCCAAAGCTGGTTGAGGCTTCCATGTTGATGGTTTCCATATTCATTTACACGACTTGTTCTTTTTTATGCGTTTCAACTAATATACTACTATTGTGTTTGCTCATACTCTGACATATTTCATGTTCCTATAGGTTTGTGGCCTAATTCATAGCATCGGTCATCAGTATTCATCTGCTTTGGATAGCTATATGAAAGATGTAGATGAACCCATTCATGCCTTTGCCTTTATCAACAGAACATTACTGGAGCTCAGGAATTCTGAACAAGCTGAATTCCGGGCAGTGGTCATTTCTCGAATTCCAGAGCTTTTTAACTTAAACAGGTTACACAGTTATTTTATATGAAGTTACCTTGTGTCCTCATCTTACTTATCTTTTAATTTTCTCTCTCAAAAGTCAAACGTATCTGATTTTTTGCAGAGAGGGAACATTCTTCTTGGTCATTGATCATTTCAACAATGATGTTTCAGACATCCTTTCGCAGCTTCTTAATCATCCGAGAAGCCAATTTTTGTACTTGAAAACTCTCATTGAGGTTCACCTATCTGGAAGCCTGAACTTCTCTCGATTAAAGAAAGATGATAATTTTGGGGTCAACTATTCAACTAAAGGACTGGATGATTACTTGCACAAGCTCTCTGATTTCCCTAAATATCTGTCTAACAACCCCGTTGATGTGACTGACGATAAAATTGAACTTTATGTGGAGGTAAGCATTTACTCAGTTCAAGCGCAAAATAGATAGTTACATATTTAAACTTGTTCTTTCCATTCAATTGGTAATGGTTGTTGAGGGATGTTGTCTTATCCCTGAACTTTGAGGTTTGTGCCTATTTGGTCCCTGAACTTTCAAAATTATAAATTTAGTTTTAAATTTTTTAAAATTCACGGATCTACTAGACACAAAATTAAAATTTTAGGGTTCAATTAGACATAAAATTCAAATTTATATCTAATAGATCAATTAATTTTTAAATTTTTTGAATTTGTCAGAGACCTATTAGACACAAAATTGAAAGTTTAGGGGCTTATTAGATACAAACCTCAAAATTTAGTGACTAAACTTGTAATTTAACCTTTTTTTTTCCAAGACAATATGTTTCATTGAATTGCTGGAAAGTACAACAATATAGGGAAAAAACAAGGGAGCTTCCAACCCAATGGAGCAATAACTACAAACGGAAGTAGAGAGAATACACCAATGGCAAATCAAAAATTGAATTTGTCTCAAACCATTGAGGGTTGACCTAGTGGTCATGAAGGGCCTTGGGACTATTAATGCCCTCCTAGAGGGAATTGATTCAATCATTAGTGGCCACCTACCTAGGAATTAATTTTCTACGGGTTTCCTTAACAGCCAAATGTTGTTGGGTCAGGCAGTCTGTCCCGTGAGATCAGTCGAGGTCCGCGTAAGCGGGCCCAGACACACACAAATATTTTTTAAAAAAAAAAAAAAATTGTTTAACGTATGTGAGATATTTTCAATTTTGCTAACAAAGAAAAGTATGTGAGATAAAAGTACTAAAGAAAACATAATTAAAATGAGTCCAACTAAATACCTATCTTTATAATATAAATTTCGGTACTTAAAAGGAAAAAAAACAAAAGAGATATAAAAGAATAATTTCTTCAACTTTATTGCATTCACTCAATAGTACACCAACAACGTCAAACCGAGCATAACTCAATTGACATAAAGTTGTGACATAGACCCTGAGGTCTGAAGTTCGAATCTCCTAACCCCAAATTGAACTAAAAACAATAGTACACCAACAACCCATAACCAAAAATTGAAAAGCTTATTGTGAAAACAAAAATACACGAGATAAATAATAACACAGCTCTAGCTCTAGCTCTACCTCTAGCTGGTAGACTATTATAATAAATGCATGCCTACTTAAGGAAGAAATTAACTCTGAATTAATCTTCTAGATGTGTATATGATGTCCTGAATTTGAACATTTTCATTTTCTCCCCTTCTTTTTAAAGGGTTCCTCTTTGGTAATCTTTATTGTCCACCATAATCTGAAGAGAAAAAAAAACATTACATGAAAATTTGAAGCAAAAATTGAGTAAAGTATAAGGATTTGTGAAATCTAAACTAAATTAAAACACAATTGTAATATTTTATTTTATAAATAAATAAAATAAAAAATTAAAGAAGGTAAAGAATAAGAGTATGGGGAGCTTTAAACCACAATATGTCTCATTCAATTGTCTGCTATATTCAATTCCCCCTCTCTAAACCCCTGACCTTGACAGATTTGAGTTGGGGAGCTTTAGAAGTTAAAAAAGACGAAACAAACTTTAATGAAAAAATCCCTTGCTTGGTGAATGGAAATTGCCAAAATGGCCAAGAGACTAATCAGTTCTTGAGTTTACCTTAAGGCTGTCTACATCTTAGATTTCACTCACCTCATCTCATATTCATCCCCTACAATCTTTGATCCAGGAAGAGCTAAACTTGGCCATCGCATCGTAAAAGGTCTGAAGAACAAGTCCTCTAAACGCTGTTGGCTTGTTATCCTATCAAATTACCTTGCAAAGTCTTGTTACCTTTACCCACTTTTAACTTAATCACCACCTTGATTAAGCTGCAGCGTTTGCCACAAAACTACATAGGCTTTTACCATACTAGTTTTTTTATTTTTCTAGGCTTCAACAGCATAAAGCTTGGGTGAGTACGTATATTGATATTTCTTTGGATGTAATGAATTTCTTGAAGAACTTAGAAATCTTGATCCTTGATTATTGTTTGCAATTTGTAGCTACTTTGTCAGTATGAACGTGAATCGGTTCTCAAGTTTTTGGAGACTTTTGATAGCTATCGTGTGGAGCATTGTCTGCGTCTCTGCCAACATTATGAGGTTATTGATGCTGCAGCATTCTTATTGGAGAGGGTTGGTGATGTTGGCAGTGCCCTTTTCTTAACACTTTCTAGCCTTGACAAAAAATTTAATGACCTAGAGGCTGCTGTCCGAAGCATTGTTACAAATGGTGCTTCAAGTGGTTCTAATGATTCACAACATTTCAGCCATTTCAGCTCTGTTTTAAAATTGCAAGAGGTTTGTAGATTGGACTTCTGAAATGTGAAAATGAAATTTCCTCGTGTTTTCATGTAGAAGCTTTGCTGCTGGCAACTCATGTTTTCTCTAATCATTCTTGTGTAGGTGAATGATATAGATGTTTTGTTGCATGCTTGTATTGGACTGTGCCAGAGAAATACTCCTCGTTTGAACTCTGAGGAGTCCGAGACACTTTGGTTCAAATTACTTGACTCGTGAGTTCTTTACCTTCTGGTTTGGATTTTCTTTTGGATAAGAAACTTTTTTTTTTTATTATTATTATTATTTTTTTTAAAAAAAATTATGAAGATATGAAACATTTCATTGATAAAATAAAATTACAAAAGGATGGAGAACGACTCAATTCAAAGGAAATTATAAAAAAAATAGTTCCATTGAGAAGCCCGGCTATAGTTTCGGAAGTAGAAAATAGTCTGTAGGGGTCTTCCTCAAGGAGACCTTTTGTCATCCTTTCACTTCATTCTAGTGGTAGACTGCCTTTGTAGATTGTTATCATGTTCTACATCCAGAGGGTTGATTTAAGATTTTGAGGTGCGGCACAAACTCAATCATATAAATCATTTCCAATTTGCTGATGACTACATCATTTTTTCTTCCCATGAGAAGCATGATCTTATCAATCTCTTTTAACACCATTAGGCTCTTTGAGGAGGTTTCCAGATTAAACTTCAATCATCACAAATCTGAATTTTTGGGTACTAATTATGATCCAATTTTTAATAAAAAGTTTCGTTTCTTGTTAAAAAAAAAATTATGATCCAACTTTGATTTCCGCTCTCTCGCCAAGGATTTTGTCAGGCAATATCCTAGCTCTTATTTGGTCTTCTGCGTAAAGGTCATTTCCGCTAAATATGGTACCTCACATTTGAGCCTTAAACCAGGCAACAAATCACTGTTCTCATCACATGGCGCCATGGCGGCCCTTGGAAGTACATCATGATTCAACAAGATTTTATTTACTGTCGTTATTTTTGCAAAGTGGACAACGTATCCTTTTTGGCACTGGTTTTTGGATTGGATATGACATCCTAAACCAATTCTTTCCCTTGCTGTTTGCTCTCTCTCTCTCTCTCTCTTAAGAAAGATGTCTCCATACAAGAACTTTGGAATAACTCTGATGGCTTTTGGAACTTGGGCTTGCAGAGAGACCTCAAAGAGTCTGAAATTAATGAGGCTTCATGATCTGCCTTGATTATTCCATTTTGCAATTGCCTGGTTACTGTAGCCTTTTCTCCCCTCCAGATATATTGTCATTCAAAGTATTTTTCATGACTGCCGTGTGACAAATTTACTTGAATAGCATACATGTTCAAATCCCTTACAGGGGCAATCTATTTCACTGTACTTTTCACCAGCAGTAGAAATTCTGGAAAAATATTGCTAGTGTCATCTGTATCTTCTTGTTTTAACTCTTAAGAATTGCTACTGATGAGAAGTACAGTGAAATAAAACCCAGAAAAGGAGTTTTTCCTGGTCTTTTTATGCAGTTTAATTGGATGAAGATGAGTTCTCATTAATATCATTTTAGGACTGAAATAGTAATTATTGCCAACTGCATTAGAAACGCATGTCATAATCCTTCGTGTAAGGGTTAAAGGATATGATTCAAAATTAATTATATATCTTCTAGATATACACTTGAGCAACATATATATATATATATATATATATATATATCTGTTCTCATGAATATCATTTTAGGACTGAAATAGTAATTATTGCCAACTGCATTAGAAACGCATGTCATAATCCTTCGTGTAAGGGTTAAAGGATATGATTCAAAATTAATTATATATCTTCTAGATATACACTTGAGCAACATGAATTCCATCAATAATGAGATGAAATTACAAAAGAAGGCATATGTGCCAAAGGAATTAAAAAAAAAACATTTCCATTGGACAATGAGAGAAGTAAGACTATAATCATGAAAGTATGGGGAAAAATTACACCAAGAGAGAGCAATGTAGGTCAAATGTTATTTTCACTATTTTATTAATTTTATAATTCAGCCAGTGGGTAAAATAAAAGGACTATGGTGTTGGAAAATTAGTTTCTGAGGAGGTGCATAGAGTTGCTTTTTCATGAGTGCGCAAATTTGACTCTTTTCCCCCTTCTTTGTCTATATTGGCTTTATAGTCTTATTTAACATCTTTTCGACTTTTTATCCTATGCTTTTGGGTACGTACGTATGTACATACGTCTGTGTGTGTACATATCCTTGTGTTTCCATCTTAAATCTTAACTGGAAAATATAGGATCCAGTGTCTTCCTTCAATAAATTTATCCTGCAATTGGTAGTTCCTGAGCATAACTATAGTATTCAGAAGTAATACGTTGTACCGGGCATTCATAATTTAAATTCTGTTCTCACTTTGTGATAGACTTTATTTTTTTCTTTGAATTGGCAGGTTTTGTGAGCCTTTCACTGATTCATATAATTATAGAACTGCTTCTTTTGGAGCAAAACAAGTTCAATTCTTGAATGAGTCATCAGGTTCACAAAAGGATAAAGAGGCACACATAGTTACATGGAGAATCTTGAAGTCCAATAAAACTGCTCATATATTAAGGAGATTGTTCTCTCGTTTTATCAGAGAGATAGTTGAGGGGATGATAGGATATGTTCATCTTCCAACTGTCATGTCCAGACTCCTCTCTGACAACGGAAGTCAAGAGTTTGGCGATTTTAAACTTACCATACTTGGGATGCTTGGGACTTTTGGCTTTGAAAGAAGAATTCTGGTATGTTTTCTTCATTCTTTCAGTTGTCTACTTACAAGGATATGTCTGGGTGCATGATCTCTGTCTTATTCTTTTTCGACAAATAATTATCATCATTAAATTTTATGAGTAAATTTCTAGTACCAAGTTCTTTTAACCAAGTTCTTAAGTTGGTATTGTTAAATGTTAAATGGTAATGTTATAAGGGACTTGATTTTCTTGTTAAAAAAATGTTACAAGGGAGTTGATGAGAAAGGAAAACGTCTCCCTTCAAACTCTTAATAATCAAGTAATACATAGAGTTTAGATGAGGCTTGGCTACTCATGATTAATTCAAGGTAAATGTTTAGGATGCATGCACAGTTCTTTGAGGCCTGAGTTTTTTAGTGTTTGACCATCTGGAATATTGACATCCTCGAACAGACCTCCAAGATGTGTCTGATACGCCATGTAAAATGTAGATGGACATATCACATCTTGTGGGCATGATAAAGCATAAGCACTGGAATAATATAAGAAAGGAGATAAATGACCTTCTTCTTTAGAAATTGAATGGATTAAGTCTTATAGATAACATACTGCAGGAAGGTAATTAAAAAAAAGGAAAGGTGTGTTCTTATGACTTTGCTTAGGCGCTACGCTATACAAGATGAAAGCAACGTTCCAAGAGTGAGAGATTTGAATCCCACAACGTTGTGATGTAAAATTCTTAAAAAATAACCTCCTACTTCAGTCATCTTGATTTTCTTTAAGTTACTCCATAAGCAGATGCTTTTATTTCTTCAACTTAAAATTTGGATATTCTTATCAAACAAATGACACTTCTAGGAAACCTACTTGCCTCTCTAGTTGGTGGCTGTTCTGCAGTAAATGAGAAAACCTTTATTTTGACTATTGGTTGGAGCGTAATCAAAGAGTCTTTGAAAATTCTCAAAAGGCGTTGGCTAGATCATTTTGAGGCGGCCAAATTGAAGGCTTCTCTTTGATGTTCTTATTCTAAGCTCTTTTATGATTTTTCGTTTTCCTTACAAGATACTTGTTTAAATTGGGATGTTTTTATATTTCTTTAGTCGGAAAAATGTTGTGTATGCAAGCACTTGTATTAAATAGAAAATGGAGACTTGACTGATTTGCTACCTTAGGTATTCAAATATCTTCTAACTTGTGTAAATTTGAATTCTTTTCAAACTTGTTTAGGATACTGCCAAAGCTTTGATAGAGGATGACACGTTCTATACCATGAGTTTATTGAAGAAAGGGGCATCTCACGGATATGCTCCCCGGAGTGTTGTCTGTTGCATATGTAATCGCCTTCTTATCCAAAGCTCATCAAGTTACAGAGTACGAGTTTTTAACTGTGGTCATGCAACTCATCTTCACTGTGAAGTTCTTGACAATGAGGCTTCAGGCGGTGACTTCTCATGCCCAGTTTGTATCCATAGTAATCAATCTCAACGGTCTAGAGGCAAAGCACTGACCGAGTACAATCTAGTGAATAAATTTTCGTCAAGAACTCGATCATCGTCAGGAGCATCCGTTTCATATCCACAAGAAACAGATTTATTGGAGCTCCCGTACACACTTCAGCAAATACCACGGGTATTATTTGTCTTATTAGTGCAATGACCAATAGGTTCTGTTGTAACTGAACTAATATAACCTGAATTTGTATGGTGCAGTTTGAGATTCTGACTAACTTGAAGAAAAACCAGAGAGTAATAGACATAGAAAATGTGCCTCAACTGAGGCTTGCACCACCAGCCGTCTACCATGACAAGGTCAGCAAAGGATATGATCATCTTTTAGTAGGAGAAAGCAGCGGTGGAAAAGAAAAAGTAGAAAAACAAAGCAAGAGCAGGCAACTCAGGGATGTTAAAGTAAAGAGACCGTCCTCTCTTCGATTCCCTTTAAAAGCAAGTCTATTTGGTGAGTTCTATTTCTGATCTCCTAATATGTTTTTGCCATTCTGAGCTTTCAATTTCTGACATGAAAAAAATACATATTTATTCATGCAGGGAAAGAGAAAAGGACAAAATCTTGAGAGTATGGAGAGACTATTTAATGATAAAGGTGTTTTTGGTTCGTTATAACTTGTACCTCTCTGCCGAGCTTCAAAAAAAAAAAAAAAAAAACTCTCTGCCTCTGTAAAATTTCTCAGGGAAGAATGGCATTTTGTATCTGTAAATACAAATACGAAGGTAGTTAAATAAATATGCAACCTATCTATTTCTTAGTGTAAATTGAATTCAGCCAACAGTCCGATACAGATATTTTTCCAAGAAAGGACGCAACCCAGTTGTTAAAAATACGAAACTATTAACGAGATTGCCTAAACAAACTTCAAACTTGAAGGCCAATAATGTTAATGTTTTGTCAGATCGAACATAGTTCAATTGACATAAGCATGTGCCTTTGACCCATGTGCCTTTGACTAAGAGGTCAGAGGTTCGATCCATTAATTAAATACTTTTATCTATGCCAAATTGAGCATAACTCAATTGACATAAAGTTGTGTCCGTGACTAAGTTCAATTATGGGTTCAATCATTAAATAAAATATCGCTGCAAAAAAAATAATGATTTATGTTTCTTCTCTAGTGGTGAAGATGAAACTGATGTTCCTTTTATTTTGAGAAATGGAGTCTAATATTATATATCGAGTGAGGCCGTAAAATTGTGCGATAGTTGCATTCCAAGTTGAAGTCCATTACACAAATTCTGAAAGCAAGTACTGCAAAAATAACGATAAAATAAATGAATAACAAAATGTGCGATAGTTGCATTCCAAGCTGAAGTCCATTTCACAAATTCTGAGAAACTCTCCTTCCTTGAGTGAAATATTTGGCGGTAGATCTCGACCTTCGAAGCAATAAGACAGAACGAATTTCTGAAATAAATTAATAGTTAAAATTGAAAAGTTTGTTAATAGGATTGTCCGGGATGAAAAATTACTTGTTTTTTTTTTCTAAAGAAAGAAGATGAGAAAGTGCTTCTCAATGAGTTTCTGAAATAAATTCTCCAAAACAGAGGGCTTTGTACAAAGAGAGTAAATAGTTTAAACATTTTATTGCCGCCATGTTCTAATTAGTTTATAATGAGCAACGAAACAATAAACATTATTTTCTTATTTTCCTCTGTTATAGGTGTTTCATAGTTAGAGAGCTCGAGGAGCCCTAGGACGTGTCACAGAGCTATTAATTTGCCAAAAAAAATCATTAAGGCAAAATAAAATGTCCAAACCCGAGAGCAAACATCAATACACTTGCTTAACGCTGGCCGCTCCAAATGTGCACTGAAAAAAAATTCCACGTAGCGTAAATAGAGGAATGTAAATAGTTTAAACATCTTATTGCCACCATACTAATTAGTAAAATTCTCCAGAACACAATTAACAGACTAGACATAAATTCTTGATATCAATCCTTCATCAAATTCAACCTTCAGTCAATTTTTGTTATTTGAAGCCACATTCAATCTAAAAAGATGCCCCACCATCGAGATTGCAAATATATGTAGCACAAAAAATGAACAAAAAAAATAACAATCTTCGCCAACATTTTGTACTATATCTTGGGAAAGGAGAAGAGCACATAAGATAAATAGAATATAAATATATATCAAAAGAAAAGACGCAATCAGATCATATTCAATTCAAAACTTCTTGCAAATTTGTGACGGATGTCCAAAATTACATATCTGTAATAAAATAACAAGAGAGCAGCCCTCTGGCATTTAAAAGATAATCAACCCTAGTTCAAAATATGCAAAGCCATAACGACACCTAATCAAACAAACTGAATCCCATATCATCGTCACTCTCTTCCTTTGGTTCTTCCTGCAAGTAATAAAAAAAACAATCCCATGTCACGATGATGTATATATTAATAACTCATAAATGATTGGAAGACAACAATATCATTCTTAGGAATGAAATGGCTAACAGTACCTTCTTCTCTTCAGCTGCAGGAGCAGCTGCGGCAGCAGCACCACCAGAAGCTCCACCAGCTGGGACAGCAGCGGTGACTGGTGCACCTCCTCCTCCACCAGCCCCAACATTGAGGATCAAATCTCCAATGTTACGCTTCTCAGCCAACTTAGCAAAAAGGACGTACCAGTAAGACTCCACATTGTCCACATTAGCTGCCTTCACAATCGTGGCAAGCTTGTCTGACTGTTTAAAAAATCACATTTTCGAATCTTAATTTCATACAAATGATATAACAAACGCAACAACAGAAATTTATGAGAAAAAAACAACGATCACAAATTGGAACAAATTATATAAACAGGCTAGAAATGGAACAGGATCTAGATTGTAAGCATAGTTTTATAAATAAAAATGAAAAAAAAAAAAAAACAGAACAACGGTTTGATACTTCCATGTTTCGTATTTTATCTATTCCAAATGGGAATCATGCGAAATGATAATATGCCTGACATTCATCTCCGTCACCTTGAATAAAACATGGTAATCTACCACTAATTACTATGAAATTGATTCCTACGAAAGAAATTAGATATTAAGAAAGGATTCAGGATTTAAGAGAAGCATACGGTAATTGGGATGTTATCGTCGTAAAGGATCATAGCAGCGTAGGAGCAAGCAATTTCTCCGGTCGACATCTTTAACTGCGCGTTCACAAACGAGGAAAGTTACGGAATAAGAAAATTGTAGAAAAACAACACGAATCACTGAAGCATAAGAAATTGAGGGAGAGAGAGATTTCAGACCTGAAGAAATGGGAGATGGGGAGGCTCTAAACAGTCTGTTCTTCGCTGCGCAACACCAAAACGTTCTAGGGTTTGGAGAACTCCTCAAGGTTGCGTTTTTATTGAAGCTTCGAATGTGGGCTTTCTGGAGCCCTAATTTGGACAGGCCCAATATTAGAGAACTTTGAGGGTTGAAATTGTCAAAAGAAAGAGCCTAAAGTTATGGTCAACTCCTAACTGAAAATGCCCATAAGGTCTCATGTTTACTCTTCTCCAACCTATATTTACCTAATCCATCTTTAAATTTTTTTTCTTTTTTAATATTAGTAAAATGCACGTGTAAAATCATATTTTTAATTTAAGGTTGAATTAAAAATTTAGTCTTTAAACTCTGTTTTTATTTGGTCCCTAAGCTTTATACATTATAAATTGAGTATTATAAATTTACTTTCGATAAATCCTGGTCAGGATCGAACACCAGATCCTTTTTTTTTTATTTTTTTTCAATTTGAAGTAAAAAAAAATGACTTTATAGACGAAGGTTTATGAAATTCACTCCGTGTTAAATGCTGTAAAATACGAATTTTTTTAATTTTTTTAATTCATATCAAAGAATCTTAAGAGATGACAAATTACAGAATATTAGAATAACCGGTATATACTTAAAAATTAGAATATTTGATGTCTAGAGTTTAGATTTAGGATCTTTGATATCTAAAATCTAGATTTCAAAGAATTCTAAAATATGACCAAATGTAGAATAACCGGTATAAACTTAAAAATTTATAATCTTTGATATGTAGATTTATGATCTTTGATATATATCTAAAGCCTAGATTTAGGATATTTGATATCTGCAAAAGCGAGCATAGCTCAGCTGGCATATGTATGACTTGATGACCAAGAGGTCTGTGGTTCGAATCCCCCCATCCCCAATGTACTCAAAAAAAAAAAAAAGGATATTTGATATCTAAAATGATAGATAATTTAGACGGAGTAGAAAAAGATTCTATAGCAAATTTAAAATGTCAATTAGATTTAAAAAAAAAAAAAATGGTTGCAATACTGGTCTAGATTGCAACCAGGATCTCAAAGTTTTTTTTCAATTAGATTCCTAGTTTATTTGCCAAAACAAAAAAATTATTCTTGATAACTTAATTTATTGACTATCATGATTATAAAGAATATGAATGTTAAAGTCGACAATCATGATATGAAGAATATGAATTCTAAAATCACAAAACTTTAAAATCAAATAAACTTCAATCAGATAGACTTTATATCTCACTTCATTATAATTGCATTTTTGTCTTTCATATTCATCTATGAAATACCAACCAACAAAATTTACTTTTATTTCATTTTCCAAACAAATTTTTTAATTAATTTATTATACTATTTTTAAATTTTAGTTTTATATTATTATTAATAATTAAATTTAAAGATAAAAAAAATATTTTTAAAATAAATCTACTTAAAAAGAAGGAAACAATCAAAATTTTAAAATGTTTAAATTGATGCAGAATTTAAAATAAGAAGTATTTCACTTTTAATAATAATAAAAAAAAATGGTTTATTGAATTTGAGTTTCATAACTACTTTTATATATCTCATCAAATTCAAATAGTGAATTTTCAAAATCAGAAGAATAATTGTATCCAAATAATTGTGGTTAAAAAAAACTACAATTCATTTATTTAGAATTTTAATAAAAATAATTACTGTATATATCTTAATTGGTTGAATTTGAAACATCATAATTTTGTTTTATTTTTTTATTATTATTTTGAATGAACCAAAATGAAATTTAACATCTTTTATTTTAATTAATAGTATGTGTTAACCATGTTTTTTTTTTTTTTTTGAATGAACCGAAAGGAAATTTAAGTCTTTTATTTCAATTAATAGTATGTGTTAACCATGTTGTTCATATGATTTTTATTTTAATTAATGGTATGTTAACCATGTTTTTCAATGTTAAATATAATCCTAGACGTCGAAAGATTTTAAACTGTTCAAATGAAAAATAAACTCAATTTAACTGATAATTTATTTATATATTACAACACATATACAATATCATTATTAAAAGTAGAATTTATAATTTTAAAATAAAACACAAATAAAAACTTAGCACTATTATTTGTCTCCAACCAAATTACTTACCAAACTTCGACAAATTTATATTAAAAAATATATCTTAAATTTAATTTCAATGAAAAAACAAAAACCCTAATATCCTATCAAAATATTTAGTCACAATCGTACGAACAAATAAAAATTGATTGAAAATTAATTCTAGATATATTGAGAAGGCAAAAAAAAAAATCCATGAGATGACTAAAAACACTGAATAAATAAATTGGAATGGAAGAGAATAAAAAGAAATTGAGAAGATTTTAGATTGTAAAAAAAAAAAATAAAAAAAAAAAAATAAAAAAAAAAAATAAAAAAAAATCTAATTTTATTCAATAAGATACAAAGGTGAATGTAATTACAACTCTCAAATGCTTAAATCTCTCTTACCTTCTTACCTCTCGAGAAAAAAATTGAAAGGAAAAAGAAAGAATGCGTTAAAAAGTTGTTGGAGTCTTAGCAACAATTTAAAATTGATAAGTTTTAGATTAAACACCCCTCACACCCTCTATTAAGCATAATGGGTATAAAATTCTCCTTCACCCACAAGTAAATTTTGTGTTCTCTTAAAATGACACATGACACTATATATATTTAGAAAATTATGAAGGAGATGAAAGACCTTCTTGAATTCGAACGGGTGCCATAAAAAAACATAATATTAACCATCAATTAATTACAATAGTTTGAATATGAAACCCCACACACAAAATTGATTATAAATTGATTGCAAAATGGTGGAGGAATATGAAACACCACAACAATGTGATTTCATAGGTGTATTGAAAGAGAGGAAAACAAAGTTGGAACATATTCACAAAATGAGAGGATAAAATTGGCACACATTTTAAAAAAGTGGATAAAATTAGCACACATTTGAAAAGTTGAGGGACAAAATGGAGAGAAAAGTTTCTCCTCCTAAGCCACTTTTAGATATGGTAAGATTATCCTAACTTTTCTTTTAGAACAAAAATTATCACAACTTCTCAAATATGTTTTTTTTCTTTAAATAAATACATTCTCAATTATTATTATTTATTTTTTTAGTTCAACAATCATGGAGTATAAATTGTACGGTTGATCAGATGAGTGAGGATCAAACTTTTAACCTCTTAAAATTTAATTCACAGTTATGTCAGTTGAGTTATGTCTATGTTCGCTAGATAAGTAGTTATGTCAATTGAGTTATGTTTATGTTCGCTAGATAAGTAGTCTTACACACTATATAAATGTTTGTTTTTTGTCAAACCGAACATAGCTCAATTGGCATAAGGTTGTGTGGTGACCTAAGTTATTTAATTGCATACTTGACTTTGTTGTATTTAAAAAATAAATAGTTTTTTTAATAAATCATCATGTTAGAGGGTGGAAGATTTGAACATCCAATCTTAATGAAAGAAATACGTGTCAATTACGGTTAAACTATACTTACTTTGAATTATTTTGATTCCCGACCTTAAAATATATCATTTTTTTTAATTCTCGTCTTTTTAGTTAATTTTGAACATTTCAAAAATTAGTATTTATTTCATTATTTTAAAGTACTCACTCAATCACAATGATATAAAAAAATTTATTTATTAATTTGAACCTAACTCAACATTTAAAACACCAAAAAAAAAAAAAAAAAAAAATTGATAGGTTCAATATTGAATATAATTATAATATTTTTTTTTCAAGTGGGATAATGTATAGGTTGATGATGGAATCTTCAAACTCAAAAAAAAAAAAAAAAATACATATCAATATTAAATACAATTATAACAATTTTAGAATTACTTTGCTATATTTAATACCAACAATGTGTTATTTTATATTTTTATATTAAAATATCTCATCTATATATTTGTCAAAGGAGGATTAATCCTCAGACTGCAATAAAGACAATATTTTATTCCTAATAATGACAACAAATATATGTCCATTTTAGAAATATAAATTTTCATTATTTTACTTCCGTTGTAATGTAATAATTGTAATCACTTATATATTATCCATTAATTTTTTTTAATCAACGTGAAACTTTGTTTGATATTTAATAATTCTCTTATCAAATAAAGTATCGTTGGAGACTTCCCTTAAATAAATTTGTTTACTCTCAACGAATCACATTATGGGATATTCTTTAACGACAACGGTCACATATCACACCTTCCACTTCTTTCTCTTATCACATATAGCACCTCCTACCTTTTTCTCTTCTCGATTTACTCTTCATATAAAAGAAAACTCTGATAGGATTACTTTTTCTATCAATCTAGCTGATTTGATAGAGTTATATACTTTTTGTTTGTCACTCCAACACATCTTCTTGTTTGATTCAGAGATTCATTCACAATGTCGATTTATGAGACTTCATTAATTTTCTTTGTTCGAAATTTGAGAAATTTTGGTTTCACCCAATCGATAAAGACAACAAACTCGCAAAAACTTAGATCATTCTACTTTCGGTTTCACCCAAAATATCTTCTACCAATGAGATAATTGACAAATATATATATATATATATATATATGATATTTTTAATTAAAAGTTACAATAATGAAAATAATAATTTCAAATTTACGATAATGATTACATACAAAATGATTTTTAAATATGAAGCGCATAAATTTGAAAGAGAGTTGAAATTTTTGCAATTGTTGCAAGTGATGCAATAACTTGAATGATTATGGTGATAAAGTTGCTTCAAAGCATCGTTTAATCAACAAGATTTGATGTTAATGATACTTTTCTTCCACCTGATCTAGTGGATATATCATTTCAACTTGTTAGTCTCTTACAATAATAATTAGATTTCAGTAAACATGAGTTCAATTTACATATAGTATGATTTAGAGACTAAGAGGTTACTAGTTCAATCTCTCAGACTCCATAGGTTGTAAAAAAAAAATAGACTTCAAGATTCAAATATTATGCTCCACGCTATCAATAATAAATTTGATAAGAAAGTATAATATTCATTCAATTTTGTTTAATGAAGTATTTTTTTTCTTCTTAAAACAACAAATGTGGGAACGAAGATTGAACCTCAAATCTCATGAAAGGTAGTACATATATCAACTACGAGTGGAGTGTAAGTGCAAAACCAAAGAGAGATGATGTCTAACACCATTGTGGTGTTAGTCACAGGTCTCCGACATAAGTCAGAAAGGCATAAGTGGTATAGATATGGAAAGAATATTTTAGTATATGGAATGGTGACTTACCACTTTCCTTCTATCAACCTCTTTTTATATAGATTTTGTCATATGTGGTATTTGGAGCTTTTAATGGTCTCTTTCAAGTATTAAGTAGTGTGTTAATTACCTTTCATGAAATGATCGACATTTTATTGTCGTATAACCGACTAAGGGTGTCGATTTTCTACATGTTTTGGCTGACCTCGGAGGTCGGTGCTCCTTGCTCTTGAGCCGACCCCCTAGAGAGACTCGACTTGGTTACCATGGGCCGACCCTAAGGGGGTTGACGGTTCTTGTCATTGAATCGACCCCTGCGAAGGTCGACCTTTCCTTGTTCAGTCGACCCCTATATGGAGGTCGACTTTGCCTCGCTAATTGGCCGACCCCATAGGAGTCGACCTCATCTCCTATGGGTAGTCTTCGTTCGATTGACCCCTATGGTAGTCGGCTTAATCTCTCTATTCGTCGGACTCCTATGGGAGTTGGCGTTGTTGGTTTTGGTTCATCCCTTAGGAGTCGGCCAACTTCATTTTGGTCGACCCTCATATGAGTCTAACTCCTTTGCTCGAGTCTTAATCATGTATATTACCCAATTATATATTAATGATCATGAAGGTTATATTTGCAAGTATGGAAATAATTTGTGGTTTGAGGCTGAGAGGTACAGGAGGAGAAAAGTCCAAAGGTTGGTGTTGGCGTTTTCACTTTTCCTCCACAGCACAGCCTCCAACAAAAAACTTAAATCAAGTGCAGTCAGCAGTTGCCACCCTATTTCACCCAAAAGCCAAAAGCCAAAAGCACCGCCCTACCTCATTGCTAATAATGTTACCACAATGGTGATGCTTTCTGTTTCTTTTCTACATCCAGAAAATGTGGTAATGTATATCAAGATTGAGCAAAGTAATGGAGAAATATAGAAATGTAAAAGTTAGTAAAAAAAAAAAAGAGATCAACAATTTAAAAACTTAAAATAAAGTCAGACAGTCACACATGAAATATTATATAGAGAAATATATAATGTGGAGGTGGGAAGAATATGGGGTTTGATGGGCTCCATTTTTGGAGAAAGCTGACATGAAAAGGCTCTACCGTCAAGAAAAAGGCAACTGAGGATTGTGTGTCACACTCACACACCATCATCATTATCTCCTATTTTATTCCTCCAATTTCTCAACATCTACCATACTCCTTCCTTTCATTATTACATTTTTGTTATACATATACTACGTAATAATAATAAACAACAACAAATTATCCATCATCAAATATTGTAATTGTTATAGGTAAATTTAGGACATAAGAGTAAAATCGAAATACACAAAATAAAAGTCAAAGACAAAGTCGAAGCAACAACAAAAGCCCAAGGCAAGAAATGATCCTAGGATTTGAATACACCTCACGTGCCCCGACTCACAAAATCAGGGTGAAAATTTGATTTACTCTCCAAGAATCCGAATAGGAGATGAATTGAAGAACGACCACATAAAATACTCCAACTTAGTTCATTCAAAGTAAGTCAAAGTTGATATTAAAACTCCGAGCTTCACACTCAATCTGTCGATCTAACTTAGATATTGGAGGTTGTGTGACTATCACTCCACCGATGTTCACACCGTTCTCTATTTTGAAGGTGCCCTCCATCAAACAAATCTCAATTATGTCCACAGTAATTTTAGTATTGATAATGAAAAAAGACAAAAAGGAAGGGGGTATCCGAGTGTGAATAACATGAGCATAGGAAACGAGGATTCGGAATTGTTTATTTAGAAAGCAAAGCAAAGAAAAGCAAAGGAGGATTCTTCATTCTTGTGTGGCGGTTCGGTTTCCCCTTCAATTCTTCCATCGAATAACTCATTCCTCCAATAAAACATTCATTCTTTCTTTCTTTCTTCTAAATTCTCTCCTCTCGCCATCGCATGGGAAATTGCGTGCTGAGAGGACTCGTCGGCGAAAGAGACGATCTGGTGAAAGTAGTCACCGCCGATGGCGGAATCATGGAGCTCTTCACTCCAATAACCGCCGACTGCATAACCGGCGAATATCCCGGCCACGCCATTTTCAAAACCCGAAGCCTATTCTCGGAGCCCCTCCTCCACAAGGACGACCTTCACGCCGGACAAGTCTACTATCTCCTCCCACTCAACCCCTACTACACGGCGGAGGCTACCGCCAGTGCCAGCGTTGTGTCGACGCCGTATCGCATGTCGACGTGCGAGACACAGAAGAAGCGGGAGGCGGCGGAGGTGTTTCCAAAGTACAGTAGCACGGGTGTGTGGAAAGTGAAGCTGGTGATTAGCCCCGAACAACTCTCCGACATTTTGTCTCAGGACAATCGCACGGAGGAGTTGATCGAGAACGTCAGGACGGTAGCCAAGTGTGGAAACGGCGTAGGATCGGCTGCCAACTCAGACCAATCAAGCGTGGCAGCTAGTTGAAAGGGATCCGTATCCGCCGTGGATAACATCCAGTATGGCTTCTAAAAACAATACATGTTTGTCTTTTTCCCTTATTTGTTTGTTTTTGTATCATATTTATATTTGATTAAAGTTGCTTTCTGAGCTCTGATTGAGAACATCATCTTATTATTCTTTGTTAATTCGAGATTCGTTAGTACAACTTGGTAAATAAAGCAAGACACAATTTAAAATGAAAGTGCTTGTACATTTGTATTTGTTGTTATGATAATGACATAGGATTAATAACAAGGCTGAATTTGAGTGGCTTCGGGAGAGTCGGCGATGACAGTGGGAAGCTGCTGTTTCAGTAGAACTGGTTGCTGCTGTTGTTGTTCTGCTTCTTTCTTCAGCGTTTGTCTTTGGTCTATAAGTTGGTATAGCGTTTGACACCAAACATCCCAAGTTAAGGTATCCAACCATTCATGTCATGGCAATCAACTAACAAATAACTTGAAAACAAAAACTAATGTCAAAATTAAGGATATTCGCTTCTCCGTCCCTTTTCATTTGCACGATCGATGAGGTTTTGCAAGTTCACTAGCTCTCTCTCCATCCACTACCACCAAAAAAAAAGAAGCATTATGGAGGGAGAAAACCCAAAAATATTTATTAATTATGTTGATTGGTGGAAATACGTACGTTCTTCCTGATATCCTGATGAAGAATCAGAGCCTTCTTTTCAATCTCTTCCTGTCGTAGGAACAAAAGCTCAACTTATTCTTATTATTCACTCTTAGATTAGATGTATTGAAATGGAGGAATTCATATGAAAACTTACAACAGTGGGTCTCTGGAGCAGACACTTTCCCATCTTTTCCTTCAGATCTTGGCAATCTTCCTACATCAATCATCAAATAAAAACCAACAATCTTGTTCAGCGAGTGCTTAATTAGCTTATTCGATCTCCTTGATTAAAATTACCTCAGTTATGTCAGAATCACAGAGCATGGAGATTTGAATAATGTCGGGCAATGTCCAAACATGTAACACAATATTATTCCTCCCATCTCTGCTTGACATTTTCTTAACAGCTGAGGCCACAACACAAGTCAATCAGTTAGTAAATCAGCAAAAAAAAAAAAAAAACTTTGTTTTTTACCAAGTGGCACATATATATATGTATATATTTTAACCTGTAACTTGCAAGAGCTGTTGAGAAATCTTCCCTTTAGAATGAGGTTCGTTCCTGGAATCTGTCTTGATGATGACCTTAACAAAACTTCCCACCAATTTATCCTCAAAGCTTTCAGGCTGTTTTAGAAGATCCTCCACTAAGCTTCTTCTCAAGTAGACAAGTTTGATGTTATGAGCAACAACTGATGCAAAGTGGGTTGCTTTCTGATCCGTTGGAGATTTGATCTCCTCAGAGCAGCAGCTCAATAATGTTTTCTGCTGTTCATTTGCAACAGTAGCAGCAACATCCTCATTTTGTTGATTCGGTTCCAAACATGTGTTGTTGTTGTTGGCATTGTGAGAAAAATGAGGCCGCAAAAGAAGGTCAATGTGCTTGATGGGGAGGGAGTTCTTCTTGAAAATGAGATGAAGGTTTCTGTCACAGATGACTTTGTTTTTCTTTATGGGATGGATGAGGTCCCTCTCTTGAACGTACTTCAAGATGATGGAACTGACATCTTGTTGAGAGAGCTCCTGCTTGGTTGTATCGACGCCAATCAAACTCAGAAACTCAATCACAGGTTTGGATCCCCAGGTGCTGGTGAATTTCTGTGTAGTATTGGATTTAGACTTGGCCACCCGGGTTGGGGGAATGGAGTCCTTCATTTTCCTTTTCCTGTTTGAAAAGTATTCGTCCACAACCACAAGATCGTCTTTGCTTAATCCTTCTTCTTCTTTCACAATTTCCCAATACTCCTTGAACAGGCACTCGTGTGTATCTCTATCTTCGAAATCCACAGATTTCTACTCATTAAAAAGGAAAATTTGATTAAGAATTCAAATGTTGAGTTCAAATATATTAAGTAGAAAAGTAAAAAGGAAATACCTTGGAAAATGAGAGTTTTTCTGCAAGACGAACGAGGGTCCAGCAGTCTGTGCAGAGGCCCTTGTTGGGTCGCAATACAACAAACTTGATAGATTCGATACAGTTGTGGCAAAAAGATGTTGGACAGCACAAGCAGTGGACCTCGGAGGCTCCCTTGCAAGAAGAACAAGAATGACAATCTGAAAACAAAACAAAAACAAAGGGTCTATATCAATCTTGGAATGTGGTCGAATGGCGATGCAAATATATAATTTAAAAAACTCTGGCTTTTGGGTTAATTAAATGAATTACCACAGGTCCAATTATCGTCTATTTGAGAGGTAGTTTCGTCGTCGAACCCCACGCATTCAAGATGGTAGACCTTCGAGCAGTTCCTGTGAGAATCAATGGAAAAAAAAACAATCTTTATAGGTAGCTAAAGAATCCCAAATGCAGGCATTAATGATGGTTGAAGAAGATAATGAAGTTTTGTTGGGGAAAAGAATGCACAAGAAAGTTGTTTTGTTTTGTTTTAGTGACAGATCATGCAGAGAATATGAAGGGGGAGAAAGGAAAAAGATGGACGGACCGATTGTCACAGAGAATCAAATCTCCACCGTCCTTGCAGACGAAGCACCAATCTTCCTCGTCTGTGGCCATCACGTGCAGCAATGTGCTTTTTTCTTCTTCTGAGTTCTGATCTACTGAGACTGAAAGAGACGATGTTGTTTGTTGTTTGTCGAAGAGAAGAAAAGGAGTTATGGGTTATGGGTTGTTTTTACTATTTTTATTTACCAAATCTTCAAGAACAAAAAATAAGATATATTGAATTTGATTTGAATATGATGGGGCTTGATTCGCGCCCAATACGGAGCTCTGTGGACTTCCTATAATCAAAGATTTTATTTCCTTTTTTAATAACAAACATTTTATTTCCTTGTAGGGTGCAGGCGTCGCTACCGCCATTAATGTCTGGAATCACCTTCTGCTCTGCTCCAATTTTAACTCTTCACCTTCCCTTCTATCTCTCTCTTTCTATAATAATTAATTATATCTTTTCCAATCTTCAGATATTTATATATCTTCTAAATATTTTGTATTATACTTTTCAAACAAAACAAAATAAAATATTTTGTATTATACCATACCAAATATATTCCTAATTTCAATTTTTACTTTTTTACATTTTATTCATATATAATTGTCTTTATGATCATAATTTTGGTGTCTACTTTCGTAAATAAAAAGGCAGAATCAAATGGAGAAATATATGATTAATTGATTAAGACTCTTTTTAAAACAGAATTTCCCATTTACTCGATTATTCTTTTATTGTATATAATTTCTTCTTAAAAAATAAAAAACAAAAAAAAATCATATTCCATTATTTTGTCTTGATTTTATTCTTCTATCATGACGGGCTAGATTTTAACTTTTAACCGGTGATTAGTTGATATTTTTATTTTTTCTAAATGTGTGTGCAATAAATGAAATTTGAAATCAACTAAACTACAGTCTGTGTTGAATTGTATGGGAAAAGAAAGTGTTTTCCAAAATTGTATTTTTTCATTTATTTAACCTTAAATAAATGTTAACCCAGTGATTAATTAAAAGTATAGCATTTTTTTAAAAAAAATTACAAATATGTCAATTTCTTAGTAGTCTATATTGACAGTGTAGTCTAGTCTATCACTTTATTGTTGTTTATGTAACCCGTTCATTAATATATATATATATATATTTTTTTTTGTTGAAAATAAAAAGTTCTCTTTCGGCCCAACTTCACAATTTTGGATAAAAAGTAAATGGGCTTCCACTGGTTGGGCCGGCGTCCAGTATCATCCAAATCTTGGTGGGAAATGATACTAAATGTCCTTTTACGGGTGTATTTTTCTTTGAAAGATATTAAAAGAAAAAGAAAAACAGAATAGTCACATGAGATGCACGGGAGAATTTCTAGTACATCCGTGGTATGGAAAATCTCCATACCACTACTTTTAAATTACTGGGACGAGAGGTAATTTATCTTAACTAACGATGGTTTAGCTGAGACCCACTCTTTTAAATACATTATTTTCTTTTACTAAAAAAAATTAATAAATACATTATTTTTTTAATTTTTAATTTTTTTTTTTTTTACTCTTTGGATT
The DNA here is from genome assembly GCA_028017165.1 of Herpetospermum pedunculosum. Taxonomy (NCBI): domain Eukaryota; kingdom Viridiplantae; phylum Streptophyta; class Magnoliopsida; order Cucurbitales; family Cucurbitaceae; genus Herpetospermum; species Herpetospermum pedunculosum. The sequence goes on from CM051526.1 coordinate 71,471,561, forward strand.
CTCAAATTGTTTTTTTTTTTCTTTTTTTTTAATATTATTCAACTTCTTCATTGATATTTAAAATATATTCAAAACTTTATTTTTTTTCATCTTCACGTTTAAGCTAATTTTTCAGGTTGATTTGGAGCAGGTTTATTTTCTATATCCATTTATTTCATTCTTTTTTCTTTGTTTTTCACTTTCTTTCTAATATTTTCTTTATTTTTTATTTTTTTTTAAATGCAGAAAATATTTGGATTATATTTGGATATCTACTGGAACGAATATTTAAGTATGATGCGTTTTAGTATTTGTTTTTTTTTCTTATGAAGTTTGATTATGTATATATATATATATATTTGTTATTTTGAGTAGAGTTATTGTTAATTTTAGGTTTAATTGTTAATTTTGTTGCCGAATCAATGGTTAGCTCGGAAGAACTACATATATTTGAGAATGCAAAGAGTCGAACAAAAAATATTAATAAAAAATGAGGAGAGATAATTTAAATAAATGTATTTGTTAATTTTTTTAATAAGAGAAAATAATGTATTTAAAAGAGTGGGTCCCACCTAAACCATCGTTAGTTAAGTTAAATTACCTCTCACCACGTGGCAGTCATGCAGTGCAATAAAATTACACAACTTCCCATCTTTGCTTTGCCTCTTTGAAATTATGTATTTTAAATTGAGTAAAACTTGCTTGCAGCCTGGACTACAAGTATTTTTTTACAGCCTGTCACCTATCATTATTTGATTGGCTAAATATTTAAATCATTTTAAATAATAAAAAAATCTTCCACGCCGTTTACTTTACATTCAATTAACAACTCATTCTATTTTCTCTCTTTTCAATTAATAATTCTTCCTACTTTCTCTCTCTTCATTTCTCTGCCCTCCAAACTTAGGCCATGAAATTTCAACTCCTCCTACTTTCTCTCTCTTCATTTCTCTACCCTCCAAACTTAGGTCACGTAAATTCAATTGAGGTTATTTGAAATTTGCAGGGCTCAGTGGTATGTAGGCATAAATTTGCAAGTGAGTTTTTAGAGGAAGTGAAGAAAAGAGTTGAAAATTTCACAGTTGGATTCATTTTCAATAATCAATTTCTTCAAAACACTTCCCCTATAGAGAGGTTGGTAAAGAGAAATGTAGGTTGAATTTTATTTTTCTAATAAAAATTCCAAAAAACAAATGGAGAAATTCTTTAAAGTATTGCAATTTTGAGGATCTTGACTATTAAAAAATAGTTAACCAAAAAGAGAAAAAGTGTAGATGGAAGTGGAGGAAAGAGATAGAAAATATGTGAAGTTGTTTATCGGATGAAGAAGGAAAGAGAAAGTTACGGACAAAAAACAAATATAAGTAAACGGCTTTTTTTATTTAAAAAATAATATAAATATCATGTGAGCTGCAAAAATACTTGTAGACCAGACTGTAAGCAAGTTTTACTCTTTTAAATTCTCATTAAATCAATCAAATTCAAAACTCTTTCAATCACCCAAATTCAAAATCTCATTTAATCAATTATCTCTTTACATGGCATAAACTAACATTGTGATGATGCTGCTCATAGTTGTTATGCCGGAGAGTTGTGGTAAAGGTTGAAACCTCATTGGTTGTTGCGGGGAAGCGACGGTCCATTGGTTGTTGCAGGGAAGCGACGACCGTAGATATAGAAGAATATGAAATGTGATCCAAGTGCGCAAATAAAAATAGGATATGTCTAATCTACTACCTTCTTTATTTTTTTCTCTCTTTCTAAACTTTTTTCCAGCATGACATATTTATCTTTAAAAATTCTCTAGGATTTTTCCTTTATATTAGTTATTTTTCTATTTAATAAATATATCTATAATTTTCCATCTAAAGTTGTTCCACACTACACATCTTCTATAATTTTGTAACATATCTCGATTTATATAACATTTTTTTACTCTCAAACTTCACTCATTAACTCATATTTTTTTTAAAAAAACTTGTTTTTCAATAAAATTTATCTATTTCTCTCCAACTTTTCTGTTCTAATTAATATTCTATTATCTTTTAGGAACTCTAACTAATATCTTCATTGTTATGAGTAAATTTGGACCTAGGCATAAATAGGGATAACAAAAATAATATCTATTTTTAATACGCATTTTTGAAAAAAATACCGAAATCTATTTTTTCTTTAAAAAATGACCAAATACTAAAATCTAAAACGATGTTCGACTAAAACACCCCTCCAAAATCCTAAACACTGAACCTTATATCCTAAACTCTAAACTCTCTTATTAATAAGGTAAAATTTAATTTTAGTTTTGACTATTTTTTAAATAATTAATTATTATTATTATTATTATTATTATTTTAACAGAATGACATTTGGAAGGATTTCACACACATAAAAGATAAAGATAACGAAAACATGGGCCCAAAACCAAGGTTGAACTTAACCCAAATGTTGATTGGGCTTAAAAGGAAGTGAATTTGGGCTAATACCCAAAATTAACCAACGCACCCCCACGATCGGAATCTAATTCCTTGTGATTAAGAATTACTTTTAGGAGGTAAATCAAGCATAGTTGAACTGATATCATGAAGATTAAGAGGTCTGTAGTTCAAATCCCCTCACCCCAATATACTAAAAGTAATTTATTTTTAGGTTTGGAGCTAATGTCTATTAATAGACTCTATTTAATCTCTGGGTATCTCGAGAGATTTGGAAAATATTTCCAAATGGTCATTCTCCCACTTCAAAAGAGAATAGTTAGGGTGTACGATACCCGAACGACTCTTTAGACCTCGAGGAGGTCAGGTGGTTATTCGAGGCGAGTACAAATATAAATAACATTCGAAACATGCAGCAAGTATACGGACTCCCAAAAAACCTAAGCATGCGTCAGAGACCGAGGGGGAATAATACTCATGAAATTTAGCTCCTCGCACCTAGTTGGCAAAATATTAGTTAGAATACCGGATCTCAAACTCGGGAGTAGATGAGGCTTAATGTTATAAGTAAAAATTGACTAGCTAAAAAGATCCGATCGAAAATCAATATGGACTTGCACTAGCCTAAGGAGGAGCGAGATTTACCGTCCACATACTAGCCCAAGGCCTAAATTAGCATTGTGAAAGTTTACAAAAGACCAAGTCCATAAATGAGTAGGGTCGACCCCACCCTTAAAAAGATATACAAAGGCCATGAAAGAGACTCCATGAACCGAAAACCCAAGAACGAGGGTCGGCCAAGCATAGGTCAACCCTATCCAAGATGCACCCGAATCAGTCCTCTTAGGTCAAACCTAAGAGGAAAATGGAAGACTATGAAAAATCACTATAAATACACTCGACCCTAAGGAGAAAGTAAGTTCATTATGATCCACACACTAGCGAAAGCTCTAAGGAAGATGCAGAGCTGTGATCTTGCCCGCATTTAGTTCTGTAGCTTCAAATGAAAACGTCGAAGCACGAGAGAGTAAACTTCAAAACCAGTCAGTCGAGAGAGGAACCCGTCAGCTTGTTTGAGAGGAGAAAACGGAGCGAACAGGGAGAGTTAGGGCATCTTTGAGAGGAGAAAACACGAAGGAATGAGTGTTCGTCAGTCCAGCGAGAAGAAAAAACGCAAATAAGGTTGTAAAATTATGTTATTAAATCTCAGGGTAATTTGGGTATTTCTATACAAATGTAAAATTGTTAGAGATTCCCGGTCAATCACCTCCTATGAAATCACCTCCCAACAGATCCTTCAAAAATCAATTTAAACTGATTTTAATTTTTAAAAAAATCAATTTTACTATTTGCCAAACATAACTATTTTAAATGGGAGTGATTTTGACAAGGTCAAAATTGATTTTGGCCATGCCAAAATCACTCCCAAACATACCCTAAAACTTGACAATAATTTAGGCATCAAAGTTATTGTGCAGATACTACACCAATATTATGTTAACCTTTTGTCTTGCAGGATGTTATCTTAACATTTTGTCTAGTAGGTCATCTCATTCTTTGAAGACTACAAATCCTAGCATTAAAGTTACAGAAAGATGAAACAAGTTTCTCTGTTGGAAGTTTTGGCATCAACAAGTAAGTAACATGGAGGTGGTTGGTTAAATTGAGTAATTGAGGAATCAAAAGAAAGTAGTAAAGGCAGGTGGGAGCAGTGGGAGGAGCAGCATAACAAATGCAAATGCAAATGCAAATGCAAATGCGAGGTAGTAGTATAGTAGGAAGCGATTCCATGAAAAGACGTTGTTTGAATAAATTTATTTATGAGGAACAGCGTGGTCCGACAGCACAGCTGAACCAACACTCACTCTTCGTCTGTCAACAGCACGTGACAGCACGACATGAGGCTTGTTTGTTTGTTTCTTTAAACTTTAAAAGTAAGATTTCGAGAAAGAAGGGCCTTTGGCTTTGCCTTTTTATCCATTGAATTATTAAATATTCTGATAATAATAAAAAAAGCAGGCAAATGAAGCAGTGTGCATCTATCTCGTGGGTTTTAGTTTTCTTTTCCAACACAACTTTTTTATTTATTTTGATTATTAAATTGGCCACTGCTCTTTTCTTTGGTGTATTGCTATCCTAATATCTCCCACTCCCATTCGTTCAATTAATTAATTTACTTTTTACCCAAAAAAATGTAGACTTTTTCTTCTTCCTAAAAAAGATTCTTAGATTAAGAATCACAGGTGCATTGCATAGTTAAAAGTTAAAGATGTGGGCAGAGGCAGAGCACAGAGTACCAAATTGATGACCAGGGTCTATGAATGATGAAATCTGTTTTCCCAGGCTTCATGTTTGATATTTGATATTTGATGAATGATGGGGAAGAAGGGAGGATCCTCCTGGTTGACTGCCGTCAAAAGGGCTTTTAGATCTCCTTCCAAAGATGAACAACAAGACATAGACAAGGTAATTAATTAACCTCTCTTTCTACTTCTCTTTCTCTTTCTCTTTCCCCACTCATTAACTTTGTTTTCTCCGCAGAAAAGAGACAAGCGGAGATGGATTTTCAGGCGATCCACCACCACCGCGGACTCCGAGACTCACCAACACCATGCGGCGCTTGCTGCGGCGGTGGCCACTGCCCAAGCTGCAATGGCCACTGCCCAAGCGGCTGTGGAGGTTGCTCGCCTCACCACCACCACCACCACCAGGCTTTCCAAGGCAGAGGCAGAGGGTGCAGCAATTCTTATTCAGACTGCTTTTAGAGGATACCTGGTAATGTTCTAATCAGTAATTAATCTTCTTCTTCTTCTTCTTCCTCTTAGCTTGGTAATTGATCTGCGTCTCATTTACATTAAAAGGCAAGGAGGGCTCTGCGTGCGCTGAAGGGGTTGGTCAAGTTGCAGGCTTTGGTGAGAGGTCACAACGTCAGAAAGCAAGCCAAGATGACACTCCGTTGCATGCAAGCTCTGGTTCGAGTCCAAGCCCGTGTGCTCGATCAGCGTATGCGCCTCTCTCATGAATCTGCCACTACAAATTCCACCTTCAGCGACCCTAATACTAATACTAATACCCTCCTTGGATCTCCTTATCTTCATAACTTCTCCGATAGAAAATCCCTTGTGAGTTCTTCTTCTTCTTCTTCTGCTGCTGTCTTGTTTTTTGTCATTTGATTTGAAGAAGAAACTTTTTTGTGCAATGTGCAGTCTCAGTCTAGGGAGGACTGTGATGAACGACCCCACACTGTTGAAGAAGTCAAAGCCATGCTCCATCAAAGAAAACAGATTAGAAATCTCTCCCAACAGGTTGGTTACCTTCATCAATCCATCTCTTCCTCCTCTGTTTTTGGAATTTCTAATTTCTGATTTCTGATTTCAGATTTGGCGGAGAGGTCGAAGTCCGTCCATGGGCAGCGGAGATGAGCTGGAAGAAAGCAGACCCAAGTGGCTGGATCAATGGAATTCGAGGAAGCCATGGGAAAGTAGAGGGGGAAGAGCTTCCACTGATCAAAGAGATCCCATCAAAACAGTCGAAATCGACACATTCCAGCCTTACTCATCCAACAACAACTTCAGAAGAATCAGCAGGACGCCGGCGACACCATCCCCGTCTAAAAGCAGGCCTCTGCAAGTCCGGTCAGCAAGCCCTCGTTTCGTTAGGGACGACAAAAGTAGCGAGAACACATCATCACAAACACCCAGCTTAAGGTCGTCAAACTACTACTACAGTGGCAATTTGGTCCAACAAAGTAGGAATGGAGCGAGTAGCAGTTGTTACAGTTACAGCCAAGAAGGGAACTGTTTGCCCAATTACATGGCGAACACAGAGTCTGCAAAGGCCCGATTGCGGTCCCAGAGCGCGCCGAGGCAGAGGCCATCGACGCCGGAGAGAGAGCGGGGAGTTGGGTCGGCGGCGAAAAAACGGCTGTCATTCCCAGCTCCTGATGCAATTGGAAATTACGAGCGTAATTTGAAGAGTCCAAGCTTCAAGAGCGTGAGCGGGGCGTACTTTGGAGTTGGGATGGAGCAGCAATCCAACTATTCATCTTGCTGCACTGACAGCCTCGGCGGCGGAGAGATTTCCCCTTCTTCAACCACCGATCTAAGAAGGTGGGTAAGGTGAGAAATTAGAAACCCCGAAAACAAAACAGAGTGCTGCAATAGGAAGTAAGTTTTGAACTAATTGAGTAGATAGAATAGAAGGAAAAGAGAGAGATTGAATTTGCAATAGTTTTGTTTGATTTGAGTGGACAGTGGACACTGGAAGGGATGGTGGAATTAGCTAAAACTAAAACTAAAACTAAAAGAGATTCTTGTATTGGTCTGATGTTTTTGTGGGTTTGGTTTGGTTTGGTGTTTGTATTGGTATTGTTACAATAAGCTTTCAACTAATTGATGTAAGAAGATGATATGATAGGATGATTCTTCTTCAATGCTCTTGTTTGACATCATATTCATTGGAGATTATGAATTTTTCACTGGTGTTTGATTATGTAAGTTTCAAAAATTATAAATGTACTTCATTCAAAAGGGGATTTCTGTAAAACTACTAGGTAAGTTTGTTTGTGAATGCTTTCTAGTAAAAATTGCTTAATAATCCTTGAAGTGCTTTCTCACCAAGTCTTAAGGTTTTTAAACTTTCTTTTCAAAAACATAATCACAGGTTCAAAAGTACTATTTGATAAAAGTGTTTTTGACAACATAAAGTTCCTTAAATGTTAAATTAAGGTTTAGTATAATCCTAAACCTTAAAATTTATCATAAATCATAACTCTTCAATTCAATAAAGGAAAGTATTCTAAAAAAAAAGGCAAAAAGAAAAGCATTCTAAAAAACCAAATTTGAGTTGACATGTAGCGATGTATGGTCTATAGAGTGGAATGCCTTGCTGTTATGACCTTCTACGAATGATTCGATACGGAGTCTCGCTACCCGGTCAGCGAGTCGAGGTCCAGGGGCGAAGCACCATAGTGGGGGTATGGGGGCAACGCCCCTAAAGAAAAAACCTGATTTGGGGTTTACTTATTCGTTTTGAGCTTTGACTCATTTTGTATTAAGTCAGGGTGTCATATATAAACTTCTAAGGACTTCAGCCGCCCCCTATATGTCATTTTGTAATTCTCTCATATTTCGTAGTAATACTGTTCTTCCCTCTTCTCGTGAACGTAGCTAACACGACGTTAGTGAACCACGTAAATCTGTGTCGATTTCTTTTGCACTTATTTGTTCTTTGTTATTGATTTATGTTTATTTTTTGCAACGAAGTTCTGCTCTTTCTCTTAAGCCCTTAATTATTTTTAGTGTTTTTAGAATTTTCAAATATTCCCGCTGTCCATCTAAATATTATACAATTGTCAAACCGAGCATAACTCAATTGACCTAAAGTTGTGTCTTTGACTAAGAGGTCATGAGTTTAATCATCGCATTAATTAAAATACCTCTGGAAAAAAAAATACTATACAATTTTGGAAAATGCTTTTAATTGTTTACCTGAAACACTTTTTTTTTTCAAAGTTCAGATTACTCCCGATAAACCTCTTAGGGTTCTAACCCAAAACAGCGCGTAAAATACTCTTAAATATCTTGTCTAAAAAAGAAGAAGAAGAATGACACTTATGACGTGTTTACCTCCCTGTAATGAAAAATCTCCAACAATCGTAATGAATTAAATCGTAATGGAATTCTTGCACTCGTAATCGGTTTCCTTTTGATTATGATTACTTGCTCACTCGTTCGATTGCAATCCTAAACTCATTGATTGTGTTTACTTATTTGTATTGAGTTGTAATCACATTTGGTTGATTACGAGAATGCCCTTACTAAATAATAAACAAATAGATCAACAATAGGAAATCACACATATTTTTCATAGTCTCTCTCCATCTCATTTGAAAACAAAGAAACCTCATCTTGTCTTCCTCATTCTTCCTTACCCTGTCGGTTTCGCCTGGTTTCTAACACTCAATCGTCGACCACATTATTCGGTCTGTTACTAATTGATAGGAAAAATTGTACAATCTTTACAGTCTAGACCTAGATCACGTACTAGATTTTCGTATTCCAATTTGAATGACACATGAACGAGCAGTTGGTGTGTTAACATGGTCTAGTGGTAAATCTAGTACCATAATGATTATTGAGAAGTACACAACCTGTCAATCAGCCGAACGACGGACAATCGAAACATCACAACTCGTTTATGATTAAAATGGAGTCAATGCATCCCTATGTTATAATATTGTCATCATAATAATCTCATCCCTTCAATTTGCAAGAATCTGTTGAAAAAAATGGCAATAAATGAATACTCCTCCTTCAACTCAACTGGGAAGCATACATGCAGTCCACTAACAACGGTTGGACATCCTCGTTTGATGTGGATCGGGTACCAAACACAGACAAAGATATTCTTTATTACTCCTGCCCGGTTGAAGAGGAGACACGCGATGTTGATCCCCTCCTGAAAGTATAGGAGGAATATTTCTCCAGAGTGAGCCAACCGTCTCCCCCTTCTGTGATAAACACTGCAGAAAAGGGAAAATTAGAAATTGGTTAAATGGCTGAATGAGAGGAAGAAGTTGGAGAGAACGACTATTGCAGAGGACCAGCAGAAGTTGGTGAACCAAGAAGGTCGAGAAAGAGAAAATGGATGGATGAAACTGAAACTGATTCGCCGATGATCATACTAATATGAAAAATTCTCCCCACTTTCTATCCTTGTTTCCTTATTTTCCAATGGATTAATATGATCTATATATACAACTATTGATCAACTTAATTTCTAAATTAGACCGTGAATGATAATAAATATAAGAAGATATTTTTCTAATACAATAGGATAAATATCTCCCTAATATGATAAAGAGTTGATAATATCTCAATAAAATCTCTCTTGTATTCATAAACTTTGAATTTGAATAATACTTTGAGTTTAGACTTTTTGGAGATGATTCTCTTTAGCCAAATTAAACTACATCAAAAGTTCTTTTTCTAAAAGTTAATATTAAGTGTTTCACCCAAAATAATTTGTTTTTAAAACATATTTTCTAAGAAGTCATTTTGATATGTGGTTGTCAAATACCACTTTTTTTTAAAAAAAATTAAACACTTCAAAAGTCAATCCAAACACACTCTTATTGATAAAGATTAGTATGATATTGTCCACATTGGACCTAAACCCTTATGACTTTACTTTTGGTTTAACCCAAAAGACTTTATACCAGTGAAGATAATTGTCCTCACTTATATACCATGAATTAATTCTTTTTCTAACTAATGTAGAACTTTGTTAACATTCTTAACACGTATATTTTTAACTAAAAACTAGGTACACGATGATAATAAAGTTGGAAGAGAGCCCCTCGAGAAAAAAAAAAAAAAAAAAATGAAGAAAAAGGGAGAGATAATGATATTTTGGGAGAAGGCAACGCAAGCATGTGATGTGATGAGGTGTGTGTCTCGAACACCAAAGCACCTACTTATCTCTATTTTCCCTACCTCTCTGCCCCCAAGCTACACAATATCATCTCTTACAAATTATTGAACCACCTCAATCATATATTAATTCACATGTACTCTATTATTTTAAAAAAGAAAAAGCTATTGTACAGATTAAACCAATTTCTATGAGTTACATGTTTATAAAGTAAAATAAAAAAGATCAACCTATCATTGGTGCGAGGGTGCCAAAATAATTGCAGACATGACGTGGGCTATAAAAGTAGAAATGTGTGGATATATATATATAGCTAGCAATCTTCATCAAATCAAGAGTTTTTTTTAGTGAAACCAAATGGAAATTCATGGGCCTTCGATCAAAGTGAACAAAATTAATATTATTTTATATATGGTGAGATTTGTCCTAATAGTTGTCTGAATATTCCACATTCATCAATTTTACTACATAGTTCCTAAAACTGATAAGTTTAGGGTTTAGGGTTTAGTATTTGTTTTGAATATCTATTTCTTAAATGAAAAAGTGGAGCTCCTCAGACATGATTGAGATGCAAAAAAATCGTTGCATCCAACTAGCAGCCAAGTTCGACTCTTATCGATATATAATCAAGTATCAAGTGGTAGCAATTTTTATTGATATGCGGAAACACTAAAAGAATTTTGACTTCTCTCGACGGAAAAAAAAAATCGTCGGCACGAACCGTCGAGAGAACCTCTCCCAACCATTTTTTTACTTACCGTCGAGAGAACCATTTCTTCGACAGTTTAATTAAACCGTCAGAGATGTGTTTTCTTGACGATTGAGTTAAACTATCGAAAGAAGTAATTCTCTCAACGAACCGCACTTCCCTCAACGGTTTAACTAAACCGTAAAAAAAAAGCACTTCTCTACAATTTAGGCAAAATCTTAAAAAATAAATAAATAAAATAAATAAATAATAATAATAATAATAAATAATAATAATAATAATAACAATCTAAGAATATTTTTCATTTGAAATACACTTATAATTTGAAGCTTATTATACCTATTTTTTTTTTTTAAACAACCTATACCTAAAGAATTTGGACACAAAATTAAAAAAAAAAAAAAAAAAAAAAAAAAAAAAAAAAAAAAAAAAAAACATTTATTATAATCTAAAATTATTTTTACAATGAATTCGTAGAAAGTTCGAATAAAAAAAAAATAAACTTAACTAACATAAAAATATAATGAGATGATAAAGCTATCAAATCTAATTCATCTTTTAACTAAACATAAATAATCAAATTAATTAAAACTAAAACAATCCAATTAATTTAAAATAAACTTAACCAAATTATTTAAGCTAAACTAAAACAACTAAAACTTAAGCAACAAAATTAACTTAAACTAATCTTAAACCATTTGATTGATTTAGAAGGTAAAGCTATCGGAATCCAAAATCGATTTTATTTTTAAGAAAGAAAAAAAAAGGTTACGAGGAATTTGTGTTCTGGAAAAGGCTATATAAAAGACGTTTAGGGATTGATTCTAAAGTGGCATTTTAGAAAACAGAGTGAAAGAATGGGAGGTTGGGCCATAAAAACTTCTTACTCGCTCTCTTGATCTTGGCATCCACTCTCTTCGTTCAAATCATTCTGGCATTGATGTCGTGGAACTCGTTGTAGGCTCCCCTATTTCTCTTCTTGTCTTTTCCCTATCACTCTGTTTTCATATATCAATGTGTTATATGGGGCAAAGGCAATGCGGTTGATGATTACGTTGTCGATATTCAACGCTGCCAAAGTTTCATGGGGAATTCTTGGAATTATTACACAGGTAATTAATTAGTTAATGTTACCGTCGATCTCCTTCATCTTAACAACCTCAAAATCCGACACCAAGACAGTAAGGATGAGTACTTCATAAGAATAACACAACATGTCCTTTGGGAGCCTTTGATAAAAGGAGATCAGTTCTTCCACCAAACAACCTACGTAACAAGATGGAGTTTATTTTGCACTTCACATATTACATAAGCAAATGACGCTGTTCAAATATGGAGCCATATTCAAATAATGGTTTACTTTTGTAGGCCTGCTAGAGTTTACAAGGAAGCTAGCCTTTGTTCTTATTTAGGATGATTCAACCAACCACCTTAAGCTAACTTAATATATATGTTAAAAGAGTTACCTAAACGTGTTGAAGTTGGGAAATAGAAATAAATGCAATGCAAGGATGTGGACATCCCTACAATGAATGGTTCCATATCCATATTAACAATTAATCAATATCTCTCCAATTTCTTGTATAAATATAAATATTGTTAGGGTAAAAATTGACATACCTAAATATCAAGAAAGAAAGAAGATCGATGTCAGAAACCTTAAAAATAGAACGAATCCGAATATCTCTAGTTTGAAACCTATAAGGGTTCGGACACAAACTACCTAACTCAGGGCCGAAATAGGCCACGAGGAAGACACACCATGCTTTATTAGCTAACTAACTTTTGGGCCCAAAAGTCCAAGTACTTAGTGGGCCAATGTTTGAAAGAAGGGGAAACCAGAGGAATGTCTACAATTAAGCCACCCAACATGAAAAATGGCCAATCACTTTTTTCTTTTGAATTATGTCTAAATCCTAAATTTAGTATGAGATTTTAGAACCAAATGGACTTGTTTACCCTTCGTCAATTGCTACTAATTTTGACAATTAAAAATAGAATATTTTAAAATATCAAAGTTTAGGAAGAGAGAGAAAACAGAGTTTGACGTGGATTTAACAGAGAGGGTTAATTAAGTAGAGAGAAGCCGTTAAAAACCAGAGGGATGAAACTTATCTAAATTTGCATACATGGGTATACCCCACCCCCAATAGTGTAAATAACGTTAAAAATGAAAATGAGCCTATATACTGGAGTAAGTAATACAGGCAGAGGGATGAAACCTATCCAAATTTGCATATATGGGTATACCCCACCCCCAATAGTGTAAATAACGTTAAAAATGAAAATGAGCCTATATACTGGAGTAAGTAATACAGGCAGATTGCATCCATCAGTGGGCGGTGTGTGAATGTTTGCATACCAAGGAAAAAGAATACCCACAAAGAGCTGTATATACCTATAGTTAGGGGCGGAATTTTCCGTTTGTGTGTGTGTGACTGCACACAAAGTAATGCTGGGGCGGAATTTTCCGTTTGTGCAGCTGCAGACAGTAAAAAATAGCATTGACAGTGGGGGTGTGTGCGTCCGTGCACACCCAATAACAAGGGGGTGGAAATGAGTTTGGAAGTTCGGAGTATTACTCAATAATAAAGGAAGCCAACAACAGGTGATTGTTTTTTTTTTAAAAAAAGGTATCGCTTCCCAATAATGGGAATGATGTGTTTTATGGGTAGATGGAAATTCATTTATGAACACGCGGTTACTCCATTCATTTATGGGTAGATGAAAAATCGGCAATCTGGGAACACGCTACCTCAACCACGGACGCCTTCTTCAAAGATCGCCAACGCCGAATCGTGAACTCCATTCTTCAAAAATCAGAAGCGTAGGCAAACGAAACGCCCCTACGTTAACCCTGAGAGCAACTGAACCACCAACGCATTAGGCGAGTACGTCCGACCTAGACTCGGCATTCCTCTCTCGCAAAGTCGTTCCTCCATAACCTACTTGGTAAGCATTCCCCTCTCTCGCATTTTTTTCCCTCCATGTGTTTACCAACGAACGAGTTTCATTGTAATGCTACTGTAGGGCTACCTGATTTCCGTTAGTAGGTTAGTATTCTAGGGTTTGAAGTTTAGGAAGGTGTAGATGTTTTGTTTAGTTTAACATATGATTTCGTTTATTAAAACCAAAGGAAACTCCAACATTTCAAAAAAACTAAAAAATAGCCGGTGATTCCTTTTTTTAAGCGATTCGGTTGTTCTCCAATTTTTTTTTAAAAAAGACGGTTATTGGGGATGTACACGTTGTTAAATATAACAACTTCGTATTTGTTTGTGGAATAGGGTATTTATAAAATAACCGTATAAAAATATGAAGGGACGACATGGATGATTGTTGTGTGGTTGAGGGTTTTTCGAGTTTTGCAGAGTGACTGGAAAAGGATGGTTGGATTATTTTCCCTGGATGGTGGTCTTAATTGGGTTCTGCAATACGCAAATATTAAAGAAAGAATGCAACCAGACAATTTGAAACCTTTAAGTAGTTGTGGGCGGATTAGTTGTGACAAAAAATGAATTTTGACTGGTGTATGTGGAGATCCACAATTTCCGGAAATTAATAACAACCAAAAATAGACCTCCTCCTTACCCCCGGCAGGTACAGGTGTAACCCGCCCACGTAATATATGCCCGACGAGTGTGCTCCCGGCCCTCCCCTTGTGTGCGTGGGATCTACCCTACGGCCAACCAAAGATGCATAATGGGATACAAAAGTAAACGGAAAAAACAACCGTCTATCTTAACGTGCACTTAAGCCACCTCATTAAATAAACTAAACAAACTAATTAATCCATTAAAATAAATAAACAAATTTTACCAATATAATATTGTGAAAAAAAAACATGTTCAAAGGGTGTAATAGAGATTATACACACAGATATTTACTCCTAAAAACACTCTAGCCATACATTACAATGTAAACTCAAATTTAGACAAATTCCATTATCCGTATTTTTGTGTAGACATTCTTCTTATTAACCCTTGAAAGAACTCTAGATCGTCTCCTTCTCCTAAGGAGAAAATGGTGAGCCCTAGATCCAACTAAGTCCTTATAATTTTCTAAAACCTAAGTTATGTTACACTTTTTCAGCATTGGAGCGGGTGTGACAAACACAATATCGGTGCACTTTTCTCTACACCACATTATGCACTTTTCTCTATTTTGCATGTCAGCTCTTTCTTTAATTTACAAATCTTACCGTTGAAGCACGTGAATGTCCGATAAAAAAAAATTCCGCTTGCTAGATTTTCCTATCAACAAATATAATAATTAATAAAATCTACCACTTATTTAGGAAAAGGAAAGAACTCATTTACTAATGAAAAATGATTTTTATATATTTTCTTAGTTTATAGAAATGCCCATCAACTCATTTATATTTAATCAATATATTCATTCATATACGGAAAAATTAAAATTTCACATCATTCAATTAATTAAGGCATATATCAACGACAAACAAATTGACCTTGTTTGATAACCAAGAACTTGATCCTCGATCTTTAATAATTTGATTACAATATATTTCAAAACAAAACATCAACATCTTTAACCTTGATTTTTTCCATTCAATTGTAAATAAATAAAAAAAAAATGGAGCATTTGTTAATTAAAGATTTCCATGAATTTCAAATACATAAACTAGCTTTAATTTAAACCTTTCCAATTAAGCTAATTATCCTAGCATTTCAACCAATTCTCTCAAGAGATTCAACGAAGTTTGGTCATGGGCAGCTATTGACAATACATTCCTACAATTCAAATTGAACTCCTTTATCTCTCTCTAGTCTCTCATATATATATATATATAATTTATTGACTCGTAAACCAAACACCACATGGTCAACAATAAGACACTTGAAAGACAGTAATTAATATTCCCTAAGCTAACCCACCCTTCACTTTTTCCCCCTATTTTCAAATTAGGAAAAAAGAAATGTGGAATTATGTTCTACCTAATCCTTGCATTATCCATGTGTTAGGTGTGGCAGCTATGAGGAAATGTTTATTAAAGAATATTGAGGATGGAGCAGCTTAGGGTAAGCCAATCATAATGATTGCTCGTGGACCTTCTACTCTTCTCTACTCATTCTTATCTCTCAAGTAAATAATGTTGGTTAACTTTTGATTGGTGGACTCCATTTTTTCGTTTGGTTGAAAAATGTCGCCTTGACTTGACTTTATAGGCATCCAACTTCAATCAAAAGAATACATGAATGAACCGAGACTACATATCTTTTTCGATGACCAGGTTGATCTGGAGGGACAATTTTCACTCTTAGTAGTAGTTCAAGACAAATAGGTAATATAAGTATAGGATACAAAAAAATATCAAGTTGGTCAGATGTCGAATTCGAATTTCAATTTTGTTCCGAATCGTAAGGGTGAGTTACAATATGAGTTAGTAAGATGATTGAAACTTTGAAAGAGCAAAGGAAATGTGGTTATTAGCTAGGTAGGCAAAATTGACCCGTGACGATTGGATGAATTCAAATTAGGCACCCCCATGAGTTGCAAGTGGGCGGGTTGAGAGAAAGTTGTGGCAGCCTCTGAGTTTATAATTGGGTGTAATAATGCAATCCCATATGTTGTGAGTCATGTCCTGATGAAATGCATTAGGTAGAATAGGAAGAAAAGTCCAACTAAGAACAGCCCACGTCAAATGACGACACCTTTTATTATATTCTTTTCTTTTCCTTTTGTTTAATAATAAAAAAATACATCGCATTAGTTTTTAGAGAGCAGATATAAAGTTTATTGACATTAGTTAGATGAAGAGAAAAAAGAATATTTAAAATTGGAGGGGGTAACTGGTAAAGTGGGTGGATGGTTCCTTTTCCTTTTTGTTTTCTTAATTAAAGCTATATTCTTTCTATATAAACAAATTTGCACAATTCCTCATCAAATTCAAATCAACACCATTTCTTCTTCTTCTTCTTCTGTCTCTCTGATGGCGATGAAGGCGGCTTGTGTTTTTGTTCTTCTGGTAGCGGTGCGCGCTGTTTATGGAGCAGATATCATCGTTGGTGGCAACTCTGGCTGGAGCCAGACGGTTAATTACGATACCTGGGCTGCAGGACAAACTTTTCGAGTCGGCGACTCATTAGGTAACTTTTTTACACCATCAAACCATCAATTTTCATTTAGTATAAAGAAAAAGTGTGAAATTTCAATTATCTTTATTAACCCATTATAAAAACTGCAGTGTTCAATTATGGTGGGAGTCACTCAGTGGACGAGGTGAACGAGGCGAGCTACAATGCATGCTCGTCCAGCTCGGTGATCAAATCCCACACAGGCGGAGCGACATCGATTCCTCTGTCAACGGCAGGGCCAAAGTACTTCATCTGTCCCACACCCGGTCATTGTTCCACCGGCATGAAGCTACAAGTTAATGTTCTGGCGGCCAACTCCACCCCAACCCCAACCCCACCGGCCTCCGGCAATCCCAGCCCAACTCCACCGACCAACACCCCACCGCCGCCTCCATCTCCAAGCGCAGCCCCCTCTGCTTTCTTGAATCTCAACCACTTGATCTTTGGCGCCGCCGCCGCCCTGCTTGTTCTATGAGTGTGAAGCTGGATGGATGGCTTGGGAAGATGCAGTGCTTTTTTATGTTATATTTGATTCAATAATTTCTCATCCCTGTTTTCCATTTCCTTGGATTCGTGTTGCTTATATTCTTCAGCCAGAGATGTAGTTTTTTTTTTTATATTAAATTATTGAACAATGAAAAATTGTTTGTTCCATGGAAAATCAGACTGATATAAACTCCGAGATCTCGAATCTGTTGTTTTTCCACCAAGAACAGTAAAGTCAAAGTTAATATTTTTGAGAGAAACCCATTCACCAATAACTTCAAATTTATAATCCAAATTTCTAAATCTAATTTTCAACCTTAAAAAAGGGAAAAATTATTTTTTCTACTAAGATCCGTTTGATTTATTTTAGTTGAAATTGAAAACAACTAAAACAACTTTTTTTTTTTAGTCAGGAAAATATTGTAGATTTAAAAATTTATAGAAAACATATCATTGTTGGGATATTTGTAGGATGACCTGAAATACATAAATTAGTCAAATTGACCTTTATTGACATCTCTCGTTCTTGTGTGCGCGCTTCATTTTGCTTGTGTGTGCTTCATTTTTTAATTGAAATTTCCTACTCTCTCATGAGCATGATCAAGAACGAGAAAAATAGTTAGCTATTAAAAAAATGGTTGATGATGTCAGCAAAATGTCAATTTGACTCATTTTTTAAATTTTAGATCATTCGAAACAGTTTTAATTTAGAATCATCCGGCCAAATATCCAATCATTATTCTTCAAGTTCAAATATATTAATAATGTAAAGTACTTACTCATAGAAGAAAAATAGAGGTTTTTGTACGGATGACTCACCCCTCGAGACTTTTTTGACATTCTCTTGAAATTTTATGTTTTTTTAACCTTCTGTTGTGATAAGCAAGTGCCCTCTCCCTGTGAAAAGTCATCAGTACCCTTCGCTTATCACGAAGGCATCACAGTTATCTCCTCGTGATCGTGCTAAGTGAAAGGTACTACAGATTTTGTGTACTTGCTTATCACGAGAAAAGGTAAAAAAAAAACAAAAGTTTTAAAAAATTGAGTTAAAAAACACACACCCCGAAATGGGTCATTCGTACAACAACAACACCAAAAAAAAAAAAAAAAAAAAAAAAAACGAAGAAAAATATGGTGACTGAAGTCAACAACACCTTATTAGTTATTATGGGCTTATGTAAACATATTTTCAGAATTTTCAATTTTCTAAACTATATAATAAAAAATTGGATCGGCTAAACAGAAATTAAAAAAATTATAAAAAACGTAAAATTAGATTTGGCGTTTGGGTTAACAATTAAAATTTTTGAGGTGGTGTTTGAAAATATAAATTCATGAGAGGGCAAATACGTGAAGCCCAGTAATGTGTAGGTGGGTTGATGGGCCGAGCGAAGTTAAGGGCCCATCCCGATCGGATGGTCTTCTTCTTCAAATTCTTAAGTCATCAATTTGTCAACTTCAGACGCAGAGCCAGCGGGAGAGGAAGAAGGAAGAAGGAAGAAGGTGGGTGCCATGTCAGGTGAGAATTTGGAGAATGGAGAGTTTTACCTGAGATATTATGTCGGGCACAAAGGCAAGTTTGGACACGAATTCTTGGAGTTTGAATTCCGACCCGATGGCAAGCTTCGCTACGCTAACAACTCCAACTACAAGAACGACACAATGATTCGCAAGGAAGTCTACCTCACCCCTGCTGTCCTCCGGGAATGCCGTCGAATCATCACCGACAGCGAGGTCTGGAACTTACTATCAATATCATTTTCTTTATCTCTCTAGGGTTTCCTTTTGCATTGCCATTTTTAGGGCTTTCTTTTGTTTACTTGAACTTTATGTATCTCTCCTCCATTGTTTCTCTTACTGTTTTTCTCGTCTACCTGCCTTTTGCAAGTGTTCTACCTGGATGTGTAGGGTTTCTTTTGCCTTACTGTACCACTTCATTGGTCTGATTCCAAGTATTATGGTTCTCTTTTTATTTTCCAACGTATTTAATTTTGAATCTGGTTTATATCTTTCTGTTCAACTTGTTCAATACGACATGATTGAGAAAATCAAATTCGAGTTGTAGGTCTTCTTTTAGGACTTCCTGATTCATCATAAAATATACTACTTTGGTGCTGTGGATCATAACACTTTTAGATGTTCTTTAAGAGTGACTTACTTCAATGCTAGTTTTCAACCATGAAGTCGATATCTGCACAGAACAAATACACATGTGATGGTGCAATTTTTGCTCTTCGAGGTTCTTTTCATTAAAAAACTCGTGGTGAAAAAAAAATCTTTGAACAAACTTCACCATGTAGAAAAGAAGAATCTCATTCAGTCCAAAAGTCTTCAAAATTACTAAGGGGTCATTTAAAACACCATCATATTTTTTTCAACCCACAGTATCTGAAGTGTAGTCTTAGTAGTACTCGACCAAATAACTCTGGCTTTCCATTTGGGAATCTTGAATTGATTAAGAAGTATCCTCAATACTTGGGCTGCAAAGGAACTGTGAATAAGTGAACTGAATCTTTGAATGAGTTTTGACAAAGAGAGCACCAACTAGGCCCAGGGGGTGAAAAGTAGTTTGGCAACTTTTTTTTTAAAAAAAATTCAAGGTTTGTTGTAGTGTAGGTACTTAATTGGTTCTGTGCAAACACCCGAAGTAAAAGCCTCACTTTTTTAGAAACTTTTTCTTTCCAGATAGCTCTGACTAAATTAGTATCAAGGGGGCTATCCACCTCAACTGCCCACTGCTATCTAAAACCTAACTTTTAGAGCCAGAATGTTGGGCTGAAGAGAAATTAAAAAGGATTCATAACTTTGAGGAGATTCTGTTGAGCTTGGTGGCATTGTCACTTGAAAAAGGAGCATGCCATTGACAAGTTGAAGATGAGTGACGTGAAGTGTGATTTGTGAACAATGTCATTACCAACAAAGAATCATTAGAGGCTACCATTTTGGAAGCCTTTGTCAAGAGAACTACTTAGAGTATCCACCTCTTAGGCAAAAGGGGAAGGCAAAGGGGTCACCTTGCTTAAGACGTCTTGGAACTTTAATCTAAAACCTCTCAGCTTTCAATTATCAAGAAAGTCCTGGAGTGCCATTTGAACATAAACATCCTCATTGATGCTGTTCCAAGACTTCTTCAAGATTCCTCTTCAGTAGCCATCCAGGCTGCGAATTTTGTCTAGGCCAAAACTATTAAGTGCAGATTTGTTTCCTTCCTCAGAAAAGGGTCTTTCAAGCCATGGGCACTCCTCACAAGAAATGGACTCCAAAGCTGAGAGAGCGACCCTTTGCTCATTATTAACGAGCATATGGGACAGCTATAAATTAGATTTTAGGTAGGTGAGATTGCTAAAGATATTTGGTTGTCTGATCATTGATTTGTAGCCAAATATTTTTCAAAAATAGAAGGCATAGGGCCCCATTTCAAATTTCCTATTTTCAACATATTGGAAAATGATCCAAAGTGGTTTGAGGCAATATTTTAACTCAAGAAAGATGAAATTTGATATTCCATTCTGGGTTAACGAAAAATCAGTTGATCCCTGTCGTTTGACCAAGTGAAATCACCATTTGATGAAGGGAGGTCAATCAAAGAAAGGTTATCAATAAACTTATTGGACTATCTCGTAGGTAATTTTCCACTTGAAGATCTCTTGTGATTCCATTTAGTAATAATGAAGTCACCACCAATGCACCACAGCTTGCATTGTAGTTAGAATCTGGTGGTGCATTGAAGTCACCTCAAGCTCATCTCAAAAGAATATTTCAAAAGAATTTTACCTCATTAGACTGGTTCAAAAATTTTCTGGTGTCCATATGTTGTCATTTAATGAAATTTCTCATAGATCTGATTTGTCATCCCCCTTTTCCGAGCTATGGAAAAGAGGATGATATTATTTGACTATTACTTAGATTATTTCTTCCTTTCTGAATAAAATGGCATGTTCCTGATACGATTGAGATGAGTCTTCTTTGTTACTCCCGTATCTTTGTTACTCCTGTATGTCCTCTTTAGATTTAGTCTGTTTGTCACTTGCCTCTAAATGTTTCATTTTTATTTGGAACTTAATAATAATAATTAGCTTACTTTTAGCCTCTGTTCAGATTATGAAGGAAGACGATAATAATTGGCCAGAACCTGATCGGGTTGGACGACAGGAGCTTGAGATTGTGATGGGAAATGAGCATATCTCCTTCACTACGTCCAAGATTGGATCTCTTGTTGATGTGCAGAGCAGCAAGGATCCTGAAGGATTGCGGTTATTCTATTATCTTGTTCAGGTAAAACTTATTTTTCCATATCATCCTCTTACTTTTAGCTGGAAGCTTTTTATCTTCCTTTTTGGTGGTCTTTGTCTCTAGATTCTTGAATACTCTCAAAATTGAGATCATATTTGCGTTCCTTTGGCTGTAGGATCTGAAATGCTTTGTATTTTCTCTCATTTCACTCCACTTCAAGATCAAGCCAATTTAAAGACGGGCCAAAATTTCTACGGTGCAATCTCCAAACTATGAAATCTTTATTGGACTTTTTTGGTGTTTGAGAATTCTTTTCTGTATAACAGTAGTCGGGTGATGTTGAATGTTTGTTGCAAAATTGGAGATTCAGAATCTGTATTTTTTTCAGAGTTCCATCTTCTGGACTAAGTGTACATGCAATGATGCAAGATGATGTTGATCTTTATGTTGCATTTTGTTGAGGATGTATCTGTTTTATTGAGATATTATTTTACTTAAAATGGCATTTGAAAAAAGCAAACTAATTAAAATGGATGGTGATTGAAAGAATACATGCATAACTAATTTAAAGGGGCAAGTACCTCAGCTTAAAAGATAAAAAAAAAAAAAAAAAAAAAAGATTCCTAGTAGGGAAAGTTATTCAAACCAAAATTGTGTTTTAATGCCATCACCATGAGTGTTTTTTAGATCAAGACTATTCCATTTAAGGTAATTTAGTGTCATTTATAGATCTAATTTTTTTGTTTTCGAGTTCAAAACAACTGTCAGATGTACTATGTTAATGTTGGCATTCTCTAATTTATTATTACACATAATTTTCCCCATAGAATATTATCCAGTTAATTATTACAGATAACTATGTTAAAATAAAAATTTGGAGTTATTGTCCAGATTTTCTAATTCAAATGGGTATTGGATCAGACCATCTTCTCTTGACTTCAGATTTCCACCTTACTTCCTTAAGCTTCCCATCCAATCCATAATCCCTCTCCATAACAAGGTTGATGCCTTCATCCGAGTACCAACCCACTCCAATACAAAGAATGCCATCCTTTTTCACATCAACATAAGCAGTGACACCACCTGGAAGCCACAGCATGGTAACATCCTGCATGTCCATCAGCTCTTCTTCCCCAAAGTATATTTGGTTTCCTGGTAAGCTCCTTTTCTTTAACGTTTCTGTGCAGAGATAGACGTATAGGGCGGCATTGGCATTGGCATTGGCATTGGCATTGTTCTCCTCGCCAAAAATTGGAGTCCCACTTATTTCAAACACCTTCCAGGACCCAGTAAGTTCTGATGGTTGGGTTCGCTTCCGTTGAGAAAATGGCTTCAAATCAAACTCTGTATCACTGTTTACAATAAAGTATTTTGACACCGTTACCCAACCATTGATATGACAAAACAGTAATTGTATTTGTTGGTAAATTCATCATATAAGAGGCTATACTATACTACTAGACACCCAACTAGTGTAACAACATTGTGAATAATGCATAAGCCACTAAACCAAACCAATATGTGAAGTCTTCATCCATTCTGCTGCTTAAACTAAGGACTAGGGGGGAAGCTAATTCAAGTTATAAAGGACATAGAAAACTAATTTTCACTTCCACTTGAAAGACAATAGAGTCGAAGATGCAGAACTGTCCTACCCAGTGGGAAACCAGAAAAAAAAATACCTTATGTCAGAAATATTTGCAGGGCTGACCCATTGTTCTTCATACACAGCAACTCTTAGTATCTGTATGTCGGATCCGCCACCACTAAATTCAATGGTATGGATGATACGGAGCCTTTTATGGCAACCTTTTACTAAACACTAAAACGGCTAGATATCAGCAAACTTCCAAACTATCATTGGCAAGGGGAAAATAAGATGAAATTAACTAAATTTGATTCACACTAAAGAAATCCAAATTTATTCAACAGAGGTGACAGAAGGTAATTGCATGGATAGTGCTTGTACTGTGGGGGCAAGATAAGTATGGGTATTTGTTATAGTGACTCTGGCCAACAAGTCACAATTAGGTGATGGGAAAGGTTGGTGGAAAATGGTAAGGCTTTTTATGAATTAGGATTCATCGTGAAAAGAGAGAATTTTATATGAGCCATCAATAGAAGAGAAGTTTATGGATAGAGCAGTTCATTCCATTTGAGCTAGACTCGTCAGACATGGGCAAGTGGTAAGGCTTTGGCTTTCTAAGGATATCTCGTCTCCTTTTTGTACATCTTCTTTTGGTCAATATATCGTATTGTTTTCTATCAAATAGAGAAAGAAAAGAAAAAAAAAAGAACTCACCTTCGACTTAATAAAAACAAAGAGATAAGGAGGTCATCTTACAACAAGTAGATATATGATATAGCCACAATGCAGTTTACAAGTGCCACACTGAACTTAACTTACCTGTTCAAACTTGAAAGTTGGATTGATGTAATAATTGGTATCATCAACTTCACCCACAGGAATGTTAACAGGACCACGAGAATAAGATCCATCCTGAAATTTCCCAAGTGAGATCGTCATATGGCCTTAGTTTGAAGAGAAAAATAGAGAGAAATAGTAATAATAGTCAAAACTTATGGCATTCAGACATATCAGTAGGATTAAATTGAATAACGAAAAATGCAACAAAAGAAAATAAATTCTTATTACTTCCAGTCTATCCACATGTTACGTCAAGCTACGAACAATTCTTATCACGGGAACAGATGGACATTTGGTTCAGATAGAAAGATTTTTTTTTTTAAATTAATAATTAAAAATCGAAAAACATAGACATGAGATCAAAGTTCACCATTGATGATGCCTGAGGGAGGAAATACTTTCAACAGTACGCATAACAATACACATAACATCATGACATGAAACTAAAGAGAAGGGACCAGTACGCATAACAATAAGACTGCAAAATTTATAAAACATGTTGATGTCTTGATGGTGATGATGATGTCCCAAAATCCCATCTATTGAGAGACACCAGTACAGTACACACATGACACACCACAACAGCAAACACCGCAAACTCTATAAAACATGCTGATGGTAATATCCCAAATTCCCTTTTATGGATACTTTCTGCACTAGTTTCGCAACCAGTGCAACAAAAGATGATAAAAGTGTATAATAAGCTTAAAAGCCATCAATTTTCTATTATTCCCAATTGGATAAAAATAATGTATGCATCAATCCAGTAGAGTAAGGTCTATAAGGAGAAGGAAGCATACCTCAAAGAAGACAAGGCCGGGCTCATTTCCCATGACATCTTCTTCCAGCACGTCACTTTTATCAAAATTAAAAGACTCAAATTTTGGTAAACAGTAATTTTTTATGCTTCTGCCTACCATTGTTTCCGAGGTTGAAGATACATTTGCATGGTTTAGGGGTGCTTCCCCGTAAGGATTTAAGGTGACCCAATTAACTGTCCTTTTAATTTGATTTGTCTGTGGTGCAGTTAAAGAAAGAGTGTAGCAATCGTATAGGTGTTCATTGTTGTTTCCAATTTCAATTGGCTCCATTTGTGCAGTTATAGGAGAAAATACAGCGCCCACCCCTTTCCATATCCCACTCACACTGCTAATAAATGTATTCCATATAGGGTTTATAACAGGTTCCTGCCAGTAGAAATTAGAAATTAGAATAGAAAGAATGAGTGTGAGATTAAATTGAAATTGAATGAAGGGAAGAAATAAGTACCTGAGTTTGAAGAAGGGTTTGGAGCTCCATTAGCATAGCAGCAGATACCAGAATTGTGCCACTTTTATTCCTCTTGCTCTTAATGACCCTTCTACCTTTGGGGTTCCTGTGTTGTTTTTGGGGGTTGGCGAGGTCGTTATCCAGGCTCCATACATTTTCCTTGTTACCCTTCTTGACTGTGTGATTCCCATGTTTCCGATTAGGATTTGAATTGCGGTTGTAGGAGTGGATTGGAAGGAGCTTGTTGTTACAGGAAGTTGGGTTGGGAAAATTGGAGTAGAAGAAGAGAGAAGAAGAAGAAGAAGAAGAAGGAAAGAAGGATTTAGTGGGAATGGAAGCGAAGTGAGACGGTGGTTGCATATGCTTCAGCATGCTTCTCTTCTTGGATTTTGAACGCAGGAAGCAGAGGCCACAGCAATTGGAGGAGGAGAGGAGGCTACGGCAGTTCGTTAACTTAGCAGGCCCAAACGGATGACTTTCTTTCGGCCCAACGCCCACATACCATGTTTGTTTGGGCCCAAGGGGCGCCGGCGACAGCCATTGATGGCTAAGAGGGGATGAGATGCGACAGAAAAAAGAATGGGATATTGGATTTATAGCAATCATTTTTTAACTTTGTATGTACCAAAATATTCAATCATATGCCTATTAATTGACTGATGACCAAATATAAGGTATATTAGTTGCAATTGAAAAGAATTTTTGAGATCCTCTGAATAGCACCATAATCATCCAAAACCCTAAAGGAGTTTTGAAAGTTTATTAACCTCGAGCTCCAAAGTTTTAGAATCAAAATCTTAAAGAAAAACACCTTAAAACCCGATCCCTAAACTGTAAATTTCCAAAAGCCTAAAAGAGTTATTTTCAAGCACATAGTTGAAAACCATGAAGTTAACTACATGCATGGTCCAATAAAAAGTAAGAATGTAAATGTTATATGAGTATACACTTTTTTTGTGAATTAAAAAAATTGGAAAAAATCGTTTACAATCCTCGAATTTTGGTAATTTTGGTCATTTTTGAATGTGTACATTTTTCTTTTTCTTTTTTCAATGTATGCTTTTGGAGGTTCATTAACCTACATCCCCAAAGCTTTATGACAAAATTTCTCTTAAATTTCTAAAACCCTAAATTGAAAAAAAATTGAAAAAATCGTTTATTATAGTCCTTGAATTTTGGTCTAAAACCGGTCATTTTGGTCATATTTTTATGCGTACATTTTTCCTTTTATTTTTTTAATATTGGGTTTTCGAGGTGCATTAACCTACTGCCCCAAAGCTTTATGACAAAAATCCTTAAGTAAAACATCTTAAAACTCGATCGGTAAACCGAAAAGTTCAAAAAGCCTAAATGAGTTCTTTTCAAGCACGTGGTTGAAAACCTTGAATTAGCTACATGCTTGGTCCAATAAAAAGTGTGGAATGTGAATGTTATATGAATATACATTTTTTTTGTGAATTAAAAAATATTGAAAAAATCGTTTACTATAATATAGTACTCGAATTTTGGTCTAAAACCGGTCATTTTGGTCATATTTTTATGAGGACATTTTTTCTTTTATTTTTTTAATATTGGGTTTTGGAGGTGCATTAACCTACTACCCCAAAACTTTAGGACAAGAATCTTTAAGTAAACAATCATAAAACTCGATCGGTAAACCGGAAATTTCCAAAACACTAAAGTAATTTTTTTCAAGCACGTGGTTTAAAACATTGAATTAGGTACATGTTTGGTCCTATAAAAAGTGAGGAATGTGTGTTATATCAATATACACTTTTTTGTGAATTAAAAAAATTTAGCAAATCGTTTACTATAGTCCTCCAATTTTTTTTCTTTCTAAAACCGGTAATTTTGGTAAATTTTTATGAGTACATTTTTCCTTTTCTTTTTTCAATATTTGGTTTTGGAGGTTTATTAACCTACCGCCTAAAAGGTTTGGACCAAAATCATTAAGAAAAACAACTTAAAACTCGATTTATAAACCGAAAATTTCTAAAATCCTAAAGGAGTTCTTTTCATGCATGTGGTTCAAAACCTTGAATTAGGTACATGTTTCGTCCAATAAAAAGTGGGGAATGTGAATGTTATATGAATATACACTTGTTTGTGGATTAAAATACATTCAAAAAATCGTTTACTATAGTTCTGCAATTTTGGTCTAAAAAAGGTCATTTTGGTAATTTTTAGTACATTTTTCATTTTCTATTTTCAATTTTGGGTTTTGGAGGTATATCAAAGCTTATGACAAAAACGAGGAAGAAAAATACCTTAAAACTCAATCCATAAACCAAAAATTTCCGAAAGCCTAAATGAGTTTTTTTAAACCACGTGGTTGAAAACCTTGTTAGCTACATGCTTGGTTCAATAAATAGTGGGAGGAATGTGAATGTTATGTGAATATACACTTTTTTTTTTTTGTGAAATTAAAAAAAAAATGAAAAAAATCGTTTATTATAGTTCTCCAATTATGGTCTAAAAATGGTCATTTTTGTAATTTTTTTCAGAGTACAATTTTCATATTTTTTTCAATGTTGGTTTTTGAGGTTCCTTAACTTACACCCCTAAAACTTTAGGACTAAAATTCTTTAGAAAAACACTTTGAAACTCGATCCCTAACCGTAAATTTTCAAAAGTCTAAATGAGTTCTTTTAAAACATTTGGTTGAAAACCTTGAATTAGCAACATGCTTGGTCAATAAAATGTATGAAATGTGAATGTTATATGAATATAAACTTTTCTTGTGAATTAAAAAAAATTAAAAAACTGTATACTATAATCCTCTAATTTTAGTTTAAAAATGGTCATTTGGTCATTGAGTACATTTTTCATTTTCTTTTTTCAATATTATTAGGTTTTGGAGGTTTATTAACTCACAACCCCAAAGCTTTAGGCAAAAATGCTTAAGAAAATCACATTAAAACTTATCCCTAAGCCATAAATTTCTAAAAGCCTAAATGAGTTTTTTTTTTGACAACAAGCCTAAATGAGTTCTTTTCAAGCATGTGGTTGAAATCTGTGAATTAGCTACATGCTTGGTCCAATAAAAAGTGTGTAATGTGAATGTTATATGAATATAAACTTCTTTTATGAATTAAAAAAACTGAAAAAATGGTTTACTACAGTCCTCCAATTTTGGTCTAAAACCGGTAATTTTGGTAATTTTTTATGAGTACATTTTTCTTTTTATTTTTTCAATATTGGGTTTTGGAGGTTTATTAACCTAAAGCCCAAAAGATTTAGGACCAAAATCCTTAAGAAAAACATGTTAAAACTCGATCCCTAAACCGAAAATTTCAAAAAGCCTAAATGAGTTATTTTCAAAGCACGTGGTTGAAATATGTGAATTAACTACATGCTTGGTGCAATAAAAAGTGTGGAATGTGAATGTTATATGAATATAAACTTTTTTTTATCAATTAAAAAAACTGAAAAAATCGTTTACTATAGTCCTCAAATTTTCGTAATTTTTTATGAGTACATTTTTCATTTTTTTTCTTTTCACTTTTTGGTTTTGGAGGTATATTAACTTACAACATGAAAGCTTTAGGACAAAAATGAGGAAGAAAATTACCTTAAAACTCGATCCATAAACCGTAAATTTCCGAAAGTCTAAAGAAGTTCTCTTAAACAAGGTGGTTGAAGACCTTGAATTAACTACATGATTGGTCCAATAAAAAGGTTCCAATAAAAAGGTTGGAGAAATGTGAATGTTATGTGAATATACACTTTTTTTTTTTGTGATTTTAAACAAAATGAAAAAATCGTTTATTATAGTCCTCAAATTTTGGATTAAAAACCGTAATTTTTGTCATTTTTTTATAAGTACAATTTTAATTTTTTTTAATGTTGGGGTTTGGAGGTTCATTAACTTACATTCCTAAAGCTTTAGGACAAAAATTCTTGAGAAAACACCTTAAAACTCGATCCATGAACCGTAAATTTTCAAAAGCCTAAATGAGTTCTTTTAAAGCACGTGGTTGAAAACCTTGAATTAGCTACCTGCTTGGTCCAATAAAAAAGAGGGGAATGTGAATGTTACGTGAATATACACATTTTTTAATTAAATTTTTTTTGAAAGAATCGTTTACTATGGTTCTCAAATTTTGGTTTAAAAACGGTCATTTTGGACATTTTTTTATTAGTACAATTTTCATTTATTTTCAATGTTGGATTTTGGAGGTTAATTAACCTACATCCCTACAAATTTAGGACCAAAATGCTTGCGAAAAATACCTTAAAAATCGATCCTTAAACCGTAAATTTTCAGTTCTTTTAAAGCACGAGGTTGAAAACCTTGAATTAGGTACATGTCTCTTCCAATAAAAAGTGGGGAATGTGAATGTTATGTGAATATACACATTTTTTGTGAATTAAAAAAAATTGAGAAAATCATTTACTATAGTACTCAAATATTTGTCTAACAACGGTCATTTTGGTCATTTTTTTATGAATACAATTTTCATTTTTTTTTGGAGGTTCATTAACTTACAACACCAAAGCTAAAAGGAGTTCTTTTAGGAAAAAAATGGGTAAGAAAAACACCTTAAAACTCGATCCATAAACCGTAAATTTCAAAAAGTCTAAAGAAGCTCTTTTAAACTAGGTGGTTGAAAATCTTGAATTAGCTACATGCTTGGTCCAATAAAAGGTGGGAGGAATTTGAATTTTACTTAAATATACACTTTTTTATGAATTAAAAAAAATTGAAAAAATGGTTTATTATAGTCCTCCAATATTGGTTGGTCATTTTTGTTATTTTTTTATAAGTACAATTTTTCATTTTTTTTTTTAAATGTTGGGTTTTAGAGGTTCATTAACTTACATCCTTAAAGCTAGGACAAAAATTCTTGAAAAAAACACCTTAAAACTCGAACAATTTTTATTTTTATTTCAATGTTGGGTTTTTGGAGGTTCAACTTAGAACACTAAAGCTTTAGGACCAAAATGCGCAAGGAAAACACCTTAAAACTCTATCCGATAAATTTCGGAAGGCCTAAAAGAGTTTTTTTTAAGTACATTGGGGGTGGGGGACCTCTTGGTCATCAAGTTATACATATGCCAGCTGAGCTATGCTCGCTTTTTGGCAAAAGGCCTAAAGGAGTTCTTTTAAAGCATGAGGTTGAAAACCTTAAATTAGGTACATACTTGGTCCAATAAAAAGTGGGGAATGTGAATGTTATGTGAATATACATATATTTTGTGAATTAAAAAATATTAAGAAAATCATTTACTATAGTCTTCAAATTTTTGTCTAAAAACGGTTATTTTGGTCATTTTTTATGAATACAATTTTCATTTTTATTGTTGGGTTTTGGAAGATCGTTAACTTACAACACCAAAGCTTTAGACAAAAATGCGTAAGAAAAATACTTTAATTAAATTTTAAAAAGCCTAAAGGAATTTTCTTAAACCACGTAGTTGAAAACTTTGAATTAGCTATTTTGGTCCAATAAAAGGTGGGAGGAATTTGAATTTTACTTAAATATACATTTTTTTATGAATTAAAAAAAATTGAAAAAATGGTTTATTACATTCTTTCAATTTTGGTTTAAAAACGGTCATTTTTGTTATTTTTTTTATGAGTACAATTTTTCATTTTTTTTCAATGTTGAGTTTTGGAGGTTAATTAACTTATATTCCTAAAGCTTAAGAAGTTCACGTGGTTGAAAACCATGAATTAACTACTTAGTCCAATAAAAAGTGGGGGATGTAAATGTTATATGAATATACACTTTTGTTGTGAAATAAAAAAACCCGTTTACTATAGTCCTCTAATTTTGGCGTAAAAACGGATATTTTGGTAGTTTTTTTATGAATACAATTTTCATTTTTTTTTTCATTGTTTGGTTTTGGAGGTTCATTAACTTACAACCTAAAAGCTTTCAGACATAAATGCGTAAAAAAAAATACCTTAAAACGCGATCCCTAAACCGTAACTTTTCAAAAGCCTAAAGAAGTTCTTTTACCGCACGTGGTTGAAAACCTTGAATTAGCTACATGCTTTGTCCAATGAAAATTGGGGGATGTAAATGTTATATGAATATACACTTTTTTTGTGAATTAAAAAAAATTGAAAAAAATCGTTTACTTAGTTCTCCAATTTTGGTGTAAAAACGGACATTTTGGTAGTCTCTTTATGAGTACAATTTTTTTTTTTTTTCAATGTTGGATTTTGGAGGTTCATTAGCTTACCGTCTCAAAGCTTTCGGACAAAAATTCTTAAAGAAAAATACCTTAAAACTTGATCCATACACATTAAATTTTTAAAAGCCTAAAGGAGTTCTTTTAACCCGTGGTTGAAAACCCTAAATTAGTTGCATGCTTGGTCCAATAAAAAGAGGATCGTGAATGTTATGTGAATGTATACTTTTTTTTTTAATTAAAAACAAGTGAAAAAAATTGTTTACTATAGTGCTCCAAATTTTGGTCTAAAACAGGTCATTTTTGTCATTTATTTATGAGTACAATTTTCATGATTTTTTCAATGTTGAGTTTTGGAGGTTCATTAACTTACATCCTTAAAGCTTAAGGACAAAAATGCTTGAAAAAAAACCTTAAAATGCGATCCCTAATTAAACAGTAAATTTTCAAAAGACTAAAGAAGTTCTCTTAAAGCACGTGGTTGAAATCCTTGAATTAGGTACATGCTTGGTACAATAAAAAATGGAGAATGTGAATATTATGTGAATATACACAATTTTTGTGAACTAAATAAATGAATAAATCGTTTACCATAGTCTTCCAATTTTGGTCTAAAAATGGTCATTTTTTTATGACTACAATTTTCATTTTTTTTTCTTTTCAATATTGGGTTTTGGAGGTTCATTAACTTACCGTCTAAAAGCTTTCAGACGAAAATGAGTAAGAAAAATATCTTAAAACTCGATCCATACATAGTAAATTTCTAAAAGCCTAAAGAAGTTCTTTTAACTACATGGTTGAAAACCTGAGATTAGTTACATGTTTGGTCGAATAAAAAGGGTAATCTGAATGTTATGTGAATATACATTTTTTGTGTGAATTAAAAAAAATTGAAAAAATCGTTTACTATAGTGCTCCAACTTTGGTCTAAAAATAGTCATTTTGATCATTTTTTTTTTATGAATACAAGTTTCATTTGTTGAGTTTTGGAGGTTCATTAACCTACCGCCTCAAAGTCTTAACACCAAAATCCTAAAGAAAAACATCCTCAAACCATAAATTTTCAAAAGCCTAAAGAAGTTCTTTTAAAGCATATATGGTTGAAATCCTTGAATTAGGTACATTCTTGGTTCAATAAAAAGTGGAGAATGTGAATATTACGTGAATATACACATTTTTTGTGAATTAAAAAATTGAATAAATCGTTTACTATAGTCCTCCAATTTCGGTCTAAAAATAGTCATTTTGGTCATTTTTTTATGAGTACAATTTTCATTTTTGTTTCAATGTTGGGTTTTTGAGGTTCATTAACCTACCGCCTCAAAGTTTTAGGATCAAAATCATTTAGAAAAACACCTTAAAACGCGATTTCTAGACCGTAAATTTTCAAAAGCCTAAAGAAGTTCTTTTATAGCACGTGGTTGAAATTTTTTAACTACCTACATGCATTGTCCAATAAAAATTGGGGGATGTAAATAAATATAACTTCTTTTTTTGAATTAAAAAAAAATGAAAAAAACGGTTTACTATAGTTTTGGTGTAAAAATGGACATTTTGGCCGTTTTTTTTATGAGTACAATTTTCATTTTTTTTTTCATTGTTGTGTTTTGGAGGTTCATTAACTTACAATCTAAAAGCTTTCAGACGTAAATGCGTAAGAAAAACACCTTAAAACGCGATCCCTAAACCGTAACTTTTCAAAAGCCTAAAGAAGTTCTTTTACAGCACGTGGTTGAAAACCTTGAATTAGCTACCTGCTTTGTCCAATAAAAATTGGGGATGTAAATATTATATGAATATACACTTTTTTGTGAATTAAAAAAATTGAAAAAAATCGTTTACTATAGTCTTCCAATTTTGATGTAAAAACGGACATTTTGGTAGTCTCTTTATGAGTACAATTTTAATTTTTTTTTTCAATGTTGGGTTTGGGAGGTTCATTAGCTTACAGTCTCAAAGCTTTTGGACGAAAATGCTTAAAGAAAAACACCTTAAAACTCCATCCATACACATTAAATTTTTAAAAGCCTAAAGGAGTTCTTTTAACTCGTGGTTGAAAACTGTAAATTAGTTTCATGTTTGGTCCAATAAAAAGGGGAATGTAAATGTTATGTGAATTTATACTTTTTTTTTTAATTACAAACAAGTGAAAAAAATTGTTTATTATAGTCATCCAATTTTGGTCTAAAACAGGTCATTTTTGTCATTTTTTTATGAGTACAATTTTCATTTTTTTCTTTCAATGTTGGGTTTTGGAGGTTCATGAACTTACATCCTTAAGGCTATGGACAAAAATGCTTCAGAAAAACACCTGAAAACGCCATCCCTAAACCGTAAAGAAGTTCTTTTAAAGCACGTGGTTGAAATCCTTGAATTAGGTACATGCTTGGTCCAATAAAAAGTGGAGAATGTGAATGTTATGTGAATATACACATTTTTTGTGAATTAAAAAAATTGAATAAACCGCTTACTATAGTCGTCCAATTTTGGTCTAAAAATGGTCATTTTGGTCATTTTTTTTATGAGTACAATTTTCAATTTTTTTCTTTTCAATTTTGGGGTTTGGAGGTTCATTGACTTACATCCCTAAAGCTTTATGACCAAAAACCTTAAGAAAAATAATTTACAACTCGATTCCTAAACTGTAAATTTTAAAAAGCCTAAAGAAGTTCTTTTAAAGCACGTGGTTGAAAAGCTTGAATTAGCTACTTGGTCCAATAAAAAGTGGGGGATTTAAATGTTATATGAATATACACTTTTGTTGTGAATTAAAAAAAATTGAAAAATATCGTTTACTATAGTCCTCCAATTTTGGTGTAAAAATGAGCATTTTTATAGTTTTTTTACGAGTACAATTTTCATTTTTCTTTTCTTTTTCAATATTGAGTTTTGGAGTTTATTAACTTATAGTCTCAAAGCTTTGAGACAAAAATGCGAAGACGTCTTAAAACTCGATCCAAACATAGTAAATTTCTAAAAGCCTAAACGAGTTCTTTTAGCCAGGTGGTTGAAAACCCGAAATTAGTTATATGTTTGGTCAAATAAAAAAGGGGAATATGAATGTTATGTGAATATACACTTTTAGTGAATTAAAAAAAATTGAAAAAATCGTTTACACTCCAATTTTGGTAAACAAAAATGGTCATTTTGGTCATTTTTTTATTAGTACAATTTTCATTTGTTTTTCAATGTTGGGTTTTGGAGGTTTATTAACCTACCGCCTCAAAACTTTAGCACCAAAATCCTTAAGAAAAACACCTTAAAACGCGATCCCTAAAGTACGGTAAATTTTCAAAAGCCTAAAGAAGTTATTTTACAGCACGTGGTTGGAAACTTTGAATTTGCTACCTGCTTTGTCCAATAAAAATTGGGGATGTAAATATTATATGAATGTATACTTTTTTGTGAATTAAAAAAAAATTGAAAAAAATTGTTTAATATAGACCTCCAATTTTGGTCTACAAACTGTTATTTTTGTTATTTTTTTATAGTACAATTTTCATTTTTTTTTTAATGTTGGGATTTGGAGGTTCATTAACTTACATCCTTATAGCTTAAGGACAAAAATGCTATAGAAAAACACCTGAAAACGCGATCCCTAAACCGTAAATTTTCAAAAGCCTAAAGAAGTTCTTTTAAAGCATGTGGTTGAAATACTTGAATTAGGTACATTCTTGGTCCAATAAAAAGTGGAGAATGTGAATGTTACGTGAATATACACATTTTTTTGTGAATTAAAAAAATAGAATAAATTGGTTACTATAGTCCTCCAATTTCGGTCGAAAAATAGTTATTTTGGTCAATTTTTTATGAGTGAAATTTTAATTTTTTTTCAATGTTGGGTTTTGGAGGTTCATAACCTACCGCCTCAAAGTTTTAGGACCAAAATCAATAAAAAAAATACCTTAATTAAAACGCGATCCCTAAACAGTAAATTTTCAAAAGCCTAAAGAAGTTCTTTTGCGGCACGTTGTTGAAAACCTTTAATTAGCTACATGCTTTAAAAAACATTTGGGGGAGGTAAATATTATATGAATATACATTTTCTTTTGTGAATTAAAAAAAATAAGAAAAATGGTTTACTATAGTTCTCCAGTTTTGGTGTAAAAATGGACATTTTGGTAGTTTTTTTTATGAGTACAATTTTTCATTTTTTTTTCTTCATTGTTTGGTTTTGGAGGTTCATTAACTTACATCCTAAAAGCTTTCAGACGTAAATGCGTAAGAAAATACCTTAAAATGAGATCCCTAAACCGTAACTTTTCAAAAGCCTAAAGAAGTTCTTTTACAGCACGTGGTTGAAAACCTTGAATTAGCTATAAAAATTTGGGGATGTAAATGTTATATGAATATACACTCTTTTTTTTTGTGAATTAAAAAAAATTGAAAAAATCGTTTACTATAGTCCTTCAATTTTGGTGTAAAAACGGACATTTTGGTAGCAATTTATGAGTACAATTTTCATTTGTTTTTTCAATGTTGGGTTTTGAAGGTTCATTAGCTTGAGACGAAAATGTTTAAAGAAAAACACCTTAAAACTCCATCTATACACATTAAATTTTGAAAAGCCTAAAGGAGTTCTTTTAGCCGGTGGTTGAAAACCGTAAATTAATTGCATGCATGGTCCAATAAAAAGGGGAATGTGAATGTTATGTGAATATATATATATATATATATATATTTTTTTTTTGTTATTAAAAACAAGTGAAAAAAATTATTTACTATAGTCATCCAATTTTGGTCTAAAACAGGTCATTTTTGTTTGAGTACATATTTCATTTTTTTTTTGAATGTTGGGTTTTGGAGGTTCATTAACTTACATCCTTAGGTCATTTTTGTATGAGTACATATTTCATTTTTTTTTTCAATGTTGGGTTTTTGAGGTTCATTAACTTACATCCTTAAATCTTAAGGACAAAAACGCTTGAAAAAAAACCTTAAAACGCGATCCCCTAAACAGTAAATTTTAAAAAGACTAAAGAAGTTTTTTTAAAGCACGTGGTTGAAATCCTTGAATTAGGTACATGCTTGGTACAATAAAAATTGGGGATGTAAATATTATATTAAAGCATATGGTTGAAATCCTTGAGTTAGGTACATTCTTAGTCCAATAAAAAGTTGAGAATGTGAATGTTACGTGAATATACACATTTTTTGTGAATTAAAAAAATTGAATAAATCCTTTACAATAGTCCTCCAATTTCGGTCTAAAAATGGTCATGGATTTCAACCTTAAAACGTGATTCCTAAAAATCGTTTACTATAGTACAATTTTTTTTTTTTTTTTTCAATGTTGGATTTTTGAGGCTCATTAACTTACCTCCCTAAAGCATTAGGACCAAAATGCTTGAGAAAAACACCTTAAAATGCGTCATCTATACAGTAATTTTTCAAAAGCCTAAAGGAGTTTCTTTAACCACGTGGTTGAAAACCTTGACTTAGTTACATGCTTGGTCCAATAAAAAGGGAATGTTAATGTTATGTGAATATCCAATTTTTTTATGAATTAAAAAAATTTGAAAAAATAGTTGTTAATGTTATGTGAATATACAATTTTTTTATGAATTAAAAAAATTGAAAAAATAGTTTACTATAGTCTTCCAATTTTTGTCTAAAAGTAGTCATTTTGGTAATTTTTTTCTTAGTACATTTTTCATTTTGTTTCTTCAATATAATGTTGGGTTTTCGAGTTTCATTAACTTATAGCAGGAAGCTTTAGGACAAAAATGTGAAAGAAAACTACTTTAAAACGCGATCCATAAACCGTAAATTTTCAAAATCCTAAAGGAGTTCTTTAAAGCATGTGGTTGAAATCCTTGAATAATGTACATGTTTGGTCCATTAAAAAGAGGGTAATGAGAATGTTATGTGAATATACACATTTTTTGTGAATTAAAAAAATTAAATAAATCGTTTACTATAGTCCTCCAATTTTGGTCATTTTTTTATGAGTACAATTTTCATTTTTATTTCAATGTTGGGTTTTGAAGGTTCATTAACTTACAACCTCAAAGCTTTCGGAAAAAAATGCTGAATAAAAATACCTTAAAACTCGATCCATAAACCGTATATTTTCAAAATCCTAAAGTAGTTATTTTCAATCACGTGGTTGAAAACCGAGAATTACCTAACTGCTTGGTCCAATAAAAAGTGAGGAATGTGAATGTGATATGAATATACACATTTTTTGTGAATTAAAAAAAAATGAAAAAATCGTTTATTATATATAGTCCTCTAGTTTTGTTCTAAAAACGATAATTGTGGTCATTTTTTTATGAGTAATTTTTTCCATTTCTTTTTTCAATGTTGGATTTTTTAGGTGCATTAACTTATAGCCTCAAAGCTTTAAAACCAAAATACTTAAGAAAAACAGCTTAAAACTCGATCGTTAAACCGTATATTTTCAAAACCCTAAAGGAGTTATTTTCAAACACGTGGTTGAAAACCGTGAATAAGCTACATATTTGGTCCAATAAAAAGTGAGGAATGTGAAAATTATATGAATATACACATTATTTGTGAATTAAAAAAAATTTAAAAAATTGTTTATTGTAGTCCTCAGGTTTTGTTCTAAAAACGGTCATTTTGGTCAATTTTTTTATGAGTAAATTTTTCAATTTCTTTGTTAAATATTGGGTTTTGGAGGTGCAATAACTTAAAGCCTTACAGCTTTAAGGCCAAAATACTTAAGAAAAATACCTTAAAACAAGATACTTAAACCGTATATTTTCAAAACCCTAAAGGAGTTAATTTCAATCACGTGGTTGAAAACCGAGAATTACCTAACTGCTTGGTCCAATAAAAAGTGAGGAATGTTAATGTTATTATATGAATATACACTTTGTTTGTGAATTAAAAAAATTGAAAAAATCGTTTACCATAGTCCTCTTGTTTTGTTCTAAAAATGGTCATTATGGTAATTTCTAATGCATACATTTTTCATTTTCATTTTTTTTTTTTTTTTTTTTTTTTTAATTTTTAATTTTGGGTTTTGGAAGTTCATTAACTCATGGCCCAAAGCTTTTAGGACAACTATTCTGAAACCATAAATTTTCAAAATCTTAAAGAAGTTCTTTTAAAGCACTTGAAAATCGTGAAATAGCTACATACTTGGTCCTGAAATAGCTACATACTTGGTCCAATAAAAACTCGGGAATGTGAATGCTAAATGAATATACACATTGTTTTTGTGAATTAAAAAAAATAGAAAAAATAGTGCAATATAGTCCTTCAACTTTGGTCTAAAAATGGTCATTTGAATCATTTTTTTTAGAGTAAATTTTTCGTTATCTGTTTTAATTGTTGGGTTTTGGAGGTTCATTAACTTACTGCCCCAAACCTTAAAGACCAAAATGCGTAAGAAAAACATCTTAAAACTTGATCCATAAACCGTAATTTTACAAAAGTCTAAATGAGTTCTTTTCAAGCATGTAGTTGAAAAGCTTGAATTGTCTACATTCTTGGTCCAATAAAAATTGGGGAATGTTAATGTTATATGAATATACATTTTTTTTTGTGAACTAAAAAAAATTGAAAAAATCATTTACTATAGTCCTCCAATTTTGGTCAACTTTTTCGGAGTACATTTTTCATTTTATTTTTTTAATGTTGGGTTTTGGAGGTTCATTAACTTACAAACCCAAATCTTTAGGACCAAAATACTTAAGAAAAACAGATTAAAATTCGATACTTAAATCGTATATTTCTAAAACCTTAAAAGAGTTATTTTCAAGCACATGGATGAAAACCGTGAATTAGATACATGCTTGTTCCAATCAAATGTTAGTAATGTGATTGTGATATGAATATAAATTTTTTTTGTGAATTAAAAAAAATTGAAAAATCTTGTACTATATCGTCCAATTTTGGTCTAAAAAATGTCATCTTTTGATGAGTACATTTTTCATTTTCTTTTTTTAATGTTGGGTTGTGGAGGTGCATTAACTTAATCCAAAGCTTTAAGACCCAGATATTTAAGAAAAATACCTTAAAACTCGATCTTTAAATCGTATATTTTCAAAATCCTAAAGTAGTTATTTTCAAGCAAGTGGTTGAAAACCGAGAATTACCTACCTACTTGGTCCAATAAAATGTGAGGAATGTGAATGTTATAGGAATATACACATTTTTTGTGAATTAAAAAAAATCATTTATTGGTCCAATAAAAACGGTCATTTTGGTCATTTTTTTATTGGTAAATTTTTCCATTTCTCTTTTCAATGTTGGGTTTTGGAGGTGCATTAACTTATAGCCTTAAAGCTTTAATACCAAAATAGTTAAGAAAAACAGCTTAAAATTCGATCCTTAAACCGTATATTTTCAAAACCCTAAAGGAGGTATTTTCAAGCACGTGGTTGAAAATCGAAAATAATCTACCTGCTTGGTCCAAAAAAAAGTGAGAAATCTGAATGTTGTATGAATATACACATTTTTTGTGAATTAAAAAAAATTGAAAAAATCTTTTATTATAGTCCTCTAGTTTTATTCTAAAAACGGTCATTTTAGTCATTTTTTTTTAATAAAATTTTCCATTTCTTTGTTCAATGTTGGGTTTTGGAAGTTTATTAACTTACGGCCTCAAAGCTTTAGAACCAAAATGCTTAACAAAAACACCTTCAAACTCGATCCATAAACCGTAAATTTTTAAAAGCTTAAAAAAGTTCTTTTAAAGCACGCGGTTGAAAATCGTGAAATATCTACATACTTTTTTAAATGTTGGTTTTTGGAGGTTCATTAACTTACTGCCCCAAAGCTTTAGGACCAAAATGCATAAGAAAAACATCTTAAAACTCGATCCATAAACTGTAAATTTACAAAAGTCTAAAGGAGTTCTTTTCAAGCCCGTGGTTGAAAACTTTGAATTGTCTACATGCTTGATCCAATAAAAATTGGGGAATGTTAATGTTATATGAATATACATTTATTGTGAATTAAAAAAAATTGAAAAAATCGTTTCCTATAGTCCTCCAATTTTGGTCAACTTTTTATGAGTACATTTTTTATTTTATTTTTTTAATGTTGGGTTTTGGAGGTTCATTAACTTATTACAAACCCAAATCTTTAAAACCAAAATACTTAAGAAAAACAGCTTAAAACTCGATCCTTAAATCGTATATTTCTAAAACCTTAAAGGAGTTCTTTTCAAGCACATGATTGAAAACCGTGAATTAGATACATGCTTGTTCCGATCAAATGTGAGTAATGTGATTGTTATATGAATATAAACTTTTTTTATGAATTAAAAAAAATTGAAAAATCATGTACTATATCGTCCAATTTTGGTCTAAAAAAGGTGTTTTTCTTGGAACAAAATCATTTACTATAGTCTCGAATTTTGGTGTAATAACAGTCATTTTGGTAGTTTTTTTATGAGTACAATTTTCATTTTCTTTTCAATGTTGGGTTTATAAGGTTCATTAACTTACCGCCTCAAAGCTTTAGGAACATAGTTCTTAAGAAAAACACCTTAAAACTCGATCCCTAAACCGTAAATTTTCAAAAGCTTAAAGGAGATCTTTTCAAGCACTTGGTTGAAATCTTTGAATAAGGTACATTGTTGGTCCAATAAAAAGTAGGGAATGTGAATATACACATTTTTTGTGAATTAAAAAAATTGAATAAATTACTTACTATAGTCCTCAAATTTGGGTGTAAAAACAGTCATTTTGGTCATTTTTTTATGAGCACAATTTTCATTTTTATTTCAATGTTGGGTTTTGGAGGTTCATTAAATTACAGCCTCAAAGCTTTCGGAAGAAAATGCTTAATAAAAATAACTTAAAACTCGATCCATAAACCGTATATTTTCAAAATCTTAAAGTAGTTATTTTCAATCACGTGGTTGAAAACAGAGAATTACCTAACTGCTTGGTCCAATAAAAAGTGAGGAATGTGAATGTGATATGAATATACACATTTTTTTTGTGAATTAAAAAAAATTGAAAAAATAGTGCACTATAGTCCTTCAACTTTGGTCTAAAAATGGTCATTTGAATCATTTTTATTTAGAGTAAATTTTTCGTTATCTATTTTAAATGTTTTTTTTTAGAGTAAATTTTTCGTTATCTATTTTAAATGTTTTTTTTTAGAGTAAATTTTTCGTTATCTATTTTAAATGTTGGGTTTTGGAGGTTCATTAATTAACTTACTGCCCCAAACCTTAAGGACCAAAATGCGTAAGAAAAACATCTTAAAACTTGATCCATAAACCGTAATTTTACAAAAGTCTAAATGAGTTCTTTTCAAGCATGTGGTTGAAAAGCTTGAATTGTCTACATTCTTGGTCCAATAAAAATTGGGGAATGTTAATGTTATATGAATATACATTTTTTTGTGAACTAAAAAAAAATTGAAAAAATCATTTACTATAGTCCTCCAATTTTGGTCAACTTTTTCTGAGTACATTTTTCATTTTATTTTTTTAATGTTGGGTTTTGGAGGTTCATTAACTTACAAACCCAAATCTTTAGGACCAAAATACTTAAGAAAAACAGATTAAAATTCGATCCTTAAATCGTATATTTCTAAAACCTTAAAGGAGTTATTTTCAAGCACATGGTTGAAAACCGTGAATTAGATACATGCTTGTTCCAATCAAATGTTAGTAATGTGATTGTGATATGAATATAAATTTTTTTTGTGAATTAAAAAAAATTGAAAAATCTTGTACTATATCGTCCAATTTTGGTCTAAAAAATGTCAATTTTTGATGAGTACATTTTTTATTTTCTTTTTTTAATGTTGGGTTTTGGAGGTGCATTGACTTAATCCAAAGCTTTAAGACCGAGATATTTAAGAAAAAACACTTTAAAACTCGATCTTTAAATCGTATATTTTCAAAATCCTAAAGTAGTTATTTTCAAGCACGTGGTTGAAAACCGAGAATTACCTACGTACTTGGTCCAATAAAATGTGAGGAATGTGAATGTTATAGGAATATACACATTTTTTGTGAATTAAAAAAAAATTAAAAAAAATCATTTATTATATAGCCCTCTAGTTTTTTCTAAAAACGGTCATTTTGGTCATTTTTTTATTGGTAAATTTTTCCATTTCTCTTTTCAATGTTGGGTTTTGGAGGTGCATTAACTTATAGCCTTAAAGCTTTAATACCAAAATAGTTAAGAAAAACAACTTAAAATTAAACCGTATATTTTCAAAACCCTAAAGGAGGTATTTTCAAGCACGTCGTTGAAAATTGAAAATAATCTACCTGCTTGGTCCAAAAATAAGTGAGGAATCTGAATGTTGTATGAATATACACATTTTTTGTGAATTAAAAAAATTAAAAAAATCGTTTATTATAGTCCACTAGTTTTATTCTAAAAACGGTCATTTTAGTCATTAATTTGTTTTTAATAAAATTTTCCATTTCTTTATTCAATGTTGGGTTTTGGAAGTTTATTAACTTACGGCCTCAAAGCTTTAGGACCAAAATGCTTAACAAAAACACCTTCAAACTCGATCCATAAACCGTAAATTTTTAAAAGCTTAAAAAAGATCTTTTAAAGCACGCGGTTGAAAATCGTGAAATATCTACATACTTTTTTAAATGTTGGTTTTTGGAGGTTCATTAACTTAGTGCCCCAAAGCTTTAGGACCAAAATGCATAAAAAAAATATCTTAAAACTCGATCCATAAACCGTAAATTTACAAAAGTCTAAAGGAGTTCTTTTCAAGCCCGTGGTTGAAAACTTTGAATTGTCTACATGCTTGATCCAATAAAAATTGGGGAATGTTAATGTTCTATGAATATACATTTTTTGTGAATTAAAAAAAAATTGAAAAAATCGTTTCCTATAGTCCTCCAATTTTGGTCAACTTTTTATGAGTACATTTTTTATTTTATTTTTTAATGTTGGGTTTTGGAGGTTCATTAAATTACAAACCCAAATCTTTAAAACCAAAATACTGAAGAAAAACAGCTTAAAACTCGATCCTTAAATCGTATATTTCTAAAACCTTAAAGGAGTTCTTTTCAAGCACATGATTGAAAACCGTGAATTAGATACATGCTTGTTCCAATCAAATGTGAATAATGTGATTGTTATATGAATATAAACTTTTTTTGTGAATTAAAAAAAATTGAAAAATCGTGTACTATATCGTCCAATTTTGGTCTAAAAAAGGTCATTTTTTGATGAGTACATTTTTTATTTTCTTTTTTTAATGTTGGGTTTTGATGAGTACATTAACTTATATCCCCAAAACTTTAAGACCAAGATATTTAAGAAAAACACCTTAAAACTTGATCTTTAAACCGTATATTTTCAAAATCCTAAAGTAGTTATTTTCAAGCACGTGGTTGAAAACCGAGAATTACCTACCTGCTTGGTCAAATAAAATGTGAGGAATGGGAATGTTATAGGAATATACACATTTTTTGTGA
This sequence comes from Herpetospermum pedunculosum, assembly GCA_028017165.1. Taxonomy (NCBI): domain Eukaryota; kingdom Viridiplantae; phylum Streptophyta; class Magnoliopsida; order Cucurbitales; family Cucurbitaceae; genus Herpetospermum; species Herpetospermum pedunculosum. The sequence continues at coordinate 71,515,158 of CM051526.1, forward strand.
ATTAAAAAAAAAATTGAAAAAATCGTTTATTATAGCCTTCTAGTTTTTTTTCTTTCTACAAACGGTCATTTTTTATTGGTAAATTTTTCGATTTCTTTTTTTAAATGTTGGGTTTTGGAGGTGCTTTAACTTATAGCCTCAGAGCTTTAATACCAAAATAGTTAAGAAAAACAGCTTAAAACTCGATCCTTAAGCCGTATATTTCCAAAACCCTAAAGGAGGTATTTTAAAGCATGTGGTTGAAAATCGTGTATAATCTACATGTTTGGTCCAAACAAAAGTGAGGAATGTGAATGTTATTTGAATATACACATTTTTTGTGAATTAAAAAAAATTGAAAAAATCGTTTATTATAGTCCTCTAGTTTTGTTCTAAAAACGGTCATTTTGGTCATTTGTTTTGAGTAAAATTTTCCATTTCTTTGTTCAATGTTGGGTTTTGGAAGTTCATTAACTTACGGCTTCAAAGCTTTAGGACCATAATGCTTAACAAAAACACCTTAAACTCGATCTTTAAACCGTAAATTTTCAAAAGCAAAAAGAAGTTCTTTTAAAGCACGTGGTTGAAAATCGTGAAATATCTACATGTTTGGTCCAATAAAAAGTGGGGAATGTGAATGTTATATGAATATACACTTTTTTGTGAATTAAAAAAAATGAAAAAATAGTTCACTATAGTCCTTCAACTTTGTTCTAAAAACGGTCATTCTAATCATTTTTTTTAGAGTAAAATTTTGGTTATCTTTTATAAATGTTGGGTTTTGGAGTTTCATTAACTTACTGCCTCAAAGCTTTAGGACGAAAATGCGTAAAAAAAACATCTTACAACTCGATCCATAAACCGTAAATTTACAAAAGTCTAAAGGAGTTCTTTTCAAGCACGTGGTTGAAAACCTTGATAAAAATTGGGGAATGTTAATGTTATATGAATATACATTTTTTTGTGAATTAAAAAAAAATTGAGAAAATCCTTTCCTATAGTCCTCCAATTTTGGTCAACTTTTTATGAGTACATTTTTTATTTTATTTTTTTAATGTTAGATTTTGGAGGTTTATTAACTTATAAACTCAAATCTTTAGGACCAAAATACTTAAGAAAAATAACTTAAAATTCGATCCTTAAATCGTATATTTCTAAAACCTTAAAGGAGTTCGTTTCAAGCACATCGTTGAAAACCGTGAATTAGATACATGTTTGTTCCAATCAAATGTGAGTAGTGTGATTGTTATATGAATATAAACTTTTTTTGTGAGTTAAAAAAAATTGAAAAATTGTGTACTATATCGTCCAATTTTGGTCTAAAAAAGGTTATTTTTTGATGAGTACATTTTTCATTTTCTTTTTTTAATGTTGGGTTTTGGAGGTGCATTAACTTATATCCCCAAAGCTTTAAGACCATGATATTTAAGAAAAACACCTTAAGCTCGATCTTTTAAACCGCATATTTTCAAATTCCTAAAGTAGTTATTTTCAAGCACATGGGTGAAAACCAAAAATTACCTACTTGCTTGGTCCAATAAAATGTGAGGAATGTGAATGTTATAGGAATATACACATTTTTTGTGAATTAAAAAAAAATAAAAAAATCGTTTATTATAGCCCTCTAGTTTTTTCTAAAAACGGTCATATTTTGGTCATTTATTTATTGATAAATTTTTCTATTTCGTTTTTCAATGGTGGGTTTTGGAGGTGCATTAACTTATAGCCTCAAAGTTTTAATACCAAAATAGTTAAGAAAAACAGCTTAAGACTCTATCCTTAAATCATATATTTTCAAAACCTTAAAGGAGGTATTTTCAAGCACGTGGTTGAAAATCGTGAATAATATGCATGCTAGGTCCAAAAAAAAGTGAGGAATGTGAATGTTATAGGAATATACACATTTTTTGTGAATTAAAAAAAATTGAAAACATTGTTTATTATAGTCCTCTAGTTTTGTTCTAAAAATGGTCATTTTGGTCATTTTTTTTAGTAAAATTTTCCATTTCTTTGTTTAATGTTGGGTTTTGGAAGTTCATTAACTTACGGCCCCAAAGCTTTTGGACCAAAATGCTTAACAAAAACACATTAAAACTCGATCCTTAAACCGTAAATTTTCAAAATCTTAAAGAAGTTATTTTAAAGCATGTGGTTGAAAATCGTGAAATAGCTACATGCTTGGTCCAATAAAAAGTTAGGAATGTGAATGTTATATGAATCTTCACTTTTTTGTGAATTAAAAAAAATAGAAAAATTTGTTCTCTTTAGTCCTTCAACTTTAGTATAAAAACGGTCATTTGAATCATTTTTTTTAGTGTATATTTTTCGTTATCTTTTTTTAAATGTTGGGTTTTGGAGGTTCATTAACTTACTGCCCCAAAGCTTTAGGAACAAAATGCGTAATAAAAACATCTTAAAACTCGATTCATAGACTGTAAATTTACAAAAGTCTAAAGGAGTTCTTTTCAAGCACGTGGTTGAAAACCTTGAATTGTCTACATGCTTGGTCCAATAAAAATTGGGCAAGGTTAATGTTATATAAATATACATTTTTTTAGTGAATTAAAAAAAATTGAAAAAATCCTTTACTATAGTCCTCCAATTTTGGTCAACTTTTTATGAGTACATTTTTCATTTTATTTTTTTAATGTTGGGTTTTGGAGGTTCATTAACTTACAAACCTAAATCGTTACGACCAAAATACTTAATAAAAACAACTTAAACCTCAATCCTTAAATCGTATATTTCTAAAACCATAAAGAGTTCTTTTCAAGCACGTGGTTGAAAACTGTGAATTAGATACATGCTTGTTCCAATCAAATGTGAGAATTGTGAATGTTATATGAATATAAACTTTTTTTGTGAATTAAAAAAAATTGAAACAATTGTGTACTATATCGTCCAGTTTTGGTCAAAAAACCGTTAATATTTTATGAGTACATTTTTCATTTTATTTTTTTAATGTTGGGTTTTGGAGTTGCATTAACTTATATCCCCAAAGTTTTAAGACTAAGATATTTAAGTAAAACACTTTAAAACTCGATCCTTAAACCGTATATTTTCAAAATCCTAAAGTAGTTATTTTCAAGCACGTGATTGAAAACCGAGAATTACCTACCTGTTTGGTCCAATAAAATGTGAGGAATGTGAATGTTATAGCAGGAATATACACATTTTTTGTGAATTAAAAAAAAAAATCGTTTATTATAGTCCTCTAGTTTTTTTTTCCTTCTAAAAACGGTCATTTTGGTCATTTTTTTATTGGTAAATTTTTCCATTTCTCTTTTCAATGTTGGGTTTTGGAGGTGCATTAACTTATAGCCTTAAAGCTTTAATACCAAAATAGTTAAGAAAAACAGCTTAAAATTCGATCCTTAAACCGTATATTTTCAAAACCTTAAAGGAGGTATTTTCAAGCACGTGGTTGAAAATCGAGAATAATCTACCTTCTTGGTCCAAAAAAAAGTGAGGAATCTGAATGTTGTATGAATATATACATTTTTTGTGAATTAAAAAAAATTGAAAAAATCGTTTATTATAGTCCTCTAGTTTTATTCTAAAAAAGGTCATTTTAGTCATTTTTTTTAATAAAATTTTCCATTTCTTTGTTCAATGTTGGGTTTTGGAAGTTCATTAACTTACGGCCTCAAAGCTTTAGGACCAAAATACTTAACAAAAATACCTTCAAACTCGATCCATAAACCGTAAATTTTTAAAAGCTTAAAAAAGTTCTTTTAAAGCATGCGGTTGAAAATCGTGAAATATCTACATACTTTTTTAAATGTTGGTTTTTGGAGGTTCATTAACTTACTGCCCCAAAGATTTAGGACCAAAATGCATAAGAAAAACATCTTAAAACTCGATCCATAAACCGTAAAATTACAAAAGTCTAAAGGAGTTCTTTTCAAGCACGTGGTTGAAAACTTTGAAATGTCTACATGCTTGATCCAATAAAAATTGGGGAATGTTAATGTTCTATGAATATACATTTTTTGTGAATTAAAAAAAACATTGAAAAAATCGTTTCCTATAGTCCTCCAATTTTGATCAACTTTTTATGAGTACATTTTTTATTTTATTTTTTTAATGTTGGGTTTTGGAGGTTCATTAACTTACAAACCCAAATCTTTAAAACCAAAATACTTAAGAAAAACAGCTTAAAACTCGATCCTTAAATCGTATATTTCTAAAACCTTAAGGAGTTCTTTTCAAGCACATGGTTGAAAACCGTGAATTAGATACATGCTTGTTCCAATCAAATGTGAGTAATGTGATTGTTATATGAATATAAACTTTTTTTGTGAATTAAAAAAAATTGAAAAATCGTGTACTATATCGTCCAATTTGGGTCTAAAAAAGGTCTTTTTTGGATGAGTACATTTTTTATTTTCTTTTTTAAATATTGGGTTTTGGAGGTGCATTAACTTATATCCCCAAAGATTTAAGACAAAGATATTTAAGAAAAACACCTTAACACTAGATCTTTAAACGGTATATTTTCAAAATCCTAAAGTACTTATTTTCAAGCACGTGGTTGAAAACCGAGAATTACCTACCTTCTTGGTCCAATAAAAAGTGATGAATGTGAATGTTATGTGAATATACACATTTTTTGTGAATTAAAAAAAAAATTAAAAAATCGTTTATTATAGTCCTCTGGTTTTGTGATAAAAACGGTCATTTTGGTCATTTTTTTATGAGTAACTTTTTCCATTTATTTTTTCCATGTTGGGTTTTGGAGTCGCAATAACTTATAGCCTCAAAGCTTTAAGACCAAAATACTTAAGAAAAACAACTTAAAACTCGATGCTTAAACCGTATATTTCCAAAACCTAAAGAAGTTATTTTCAAGCACGTGGTGGAAAATGGTGAATTAGCTATATGCTTGGTCCAATAAAAAGTGAGGAATGTGAATGTTATATGAATATACACATTTTTTTGTAAATTAAAAAAAAATTGAAAAAATTGTTTATTATAGTCCTTTGGTTTTGTTCTAAAAACAGTTATTTTGGTCATTTTTTTATGAGTAAATTTTTCCATTTCTTTTTTCGGTGTTGGGTTTTGGAGGTGCATTAACTTATAGCCTCAAAGTTTTAAGGCCAAAATACTTAAGATAAATACCTTAAAACTCGATACTTAAACCGTATATTTTCAAAACCTTAAAGGAGTTATTTTCCAGCTCGTGGTTCAAAACCGTGAATTAGCTACATGCTTGGTCCAATAAAAAGTGAGGAATGTGAATGTTATATGAATATACATTTTTTTGTGAATTAAAAAAATTGAAAAAATTGTTTACCATAGTCCTCTAGTTTTGTTCTAAAAATGGTCATTTTGGTCATTTTTTATGCATACATTTTTCATTTTCTATTTTTAATATTGGGTTTTGGAAGTTCACTAACTTACAGCCCCAAAGCTTTAGGACCAATATGCTTAACAAAAACACCTTGAAACTCGATCCTTAAACCGTAAATTTTCAAAAGCTTAAAGGAGTGTTTTAAAGCACGTGGTTGAAAATCGTGAAATATATAGCTACATGTTTGACCCAATAAAAAGTGAGGAATATGAATGTTATATGAATATACATTTTTTTGTGAATTAAAATTGAAAATTTTGTTTACTATAGTCCTCAATTTTGTTCTAAAAAGGGTCAGTTGAATCATTTTTGTATGAGTAAATTGTTCATTATCTTTTTTAAATTTTGGGTTTTGGAGGTTCATTAACTTACCGCCCCAAATCTTTAGGACCAAAATGTCTAGGAAAAATACCTTAAAACTCATTCCTTATACCGTAAATTTACAAAATCCTAAAGGGGTTCTTTTCAATCACGTGGTTGAAAACCTTGAATTGTCTACATGTTTGGTCCAATAAAAATGGGGGAATGTTAATGTTATATGAATATACACTTTTTGTGAATTAAAAAAAATTGAAAAAATCTTTTACTATAGTTCTTCAATTTTGGTCAATTTTTTATGAGTACATTTTTCATTTTCTTTTTTCAATGTTGTGTTTTGGAGGTTCATTAACTTACAAACTCAAAGCTTTAGGACCAAAATACTTAAGAAAAATAGCTTAAAACTCGATCCTTAAACCGTATATTTCTAAAAACTTAGAGGAGTTCTTTTCAAGCACGTGGTTGAAAACCGTGAATTCGCTACATGCTTGTTCCAATCAAATGTGAGTAATGTGAATGTTATATGAATATAAACATTTTTTGTGAATTAAAAAAAGAATTGAAAAAAATTGTGTATTATATTGTCCCATTTTGATCTAAAAACGGTCATATTTTTATGATTACATTTTTCATTTTATTTTTTTTAATGTTGTGTTTTGGAGGTTTGTCGAACGTTTTTGCAACGGGGAGCGGCCGACGTCCTTCCTTTAAACGGGGGTTTTTAAAAAGAAATAAAAACAAAAAGGAGTCGCCGCCAATCATCTTTTTGGTGTGATCGGTCACCTAAAAGTGGTCTACGAAATAAAAAAAATAAATAAGGTTAGGGGTCGTTTGAGTGTAGGGAAGGTACTAGCACCCTACAACATCCCGTTAAAAACGGTAGCCAAAACATTTATCCTAGATTATCCAACTAAATTTTGAAAGCACCGCATGTGTTGTGGAGTTCTGTCGTTTGTGGAGTTTTTTATCTTTTGGGAATTCCCAACATTTTGTCTTTTTCTCCTAAAATCTTCCACCAAATTCCTCCCTCCTCAAAGCCTTTACTTTTTTTTTTCTCCAACTCCCCCCTTTTTCACCTATCCCATCACCTCTATTTATAGTGTTCATGATATCTTTACTTTTCTAGGATTCTCTTTTATGTTTTAAACAAATCAATTCCTCCCTCCTCAAAGCCTTTTACTTTTTTTTTTTTTTTTTTTGCTCCAACTCCCCTTTTTCACCTATCCCATCACCTCTATTTATAGTGTTCATGATATCTTTACTTTTCTAGGATTCTCTTTTATGTTTTAAACAAATCAATATTCGAAATCCTAAATCAAATCTAAAAATCTGAAACCCCAAATTAAATTCTAAAAATTTAAACCTTTTGGAAATTTGTTTTGGAAAATCTGATCAATCTAATTTTAAAAATCCATTTGAATTTATCTAGATCAAATTCTTTAGAAATCCACTTGGAAGATTTAATTTAAAAATTAATTTGAAATTATCTTAACCAAAATTAAACTCTGAAATTAAATTCTAAAATTAGACGTCTTTAAAAATTTATGTTGAAAAACTTAATTTGAAAGAAATCCATTTCAAAGATTTAATTTTTAAAATCAATTTGAATTTATCACCAAATTAAACTCTAAAATCGAAATTCTAAAGTTAAACATGTTTGTAAATTTATCTTGGAAAATATCATTAGAAAGAAATCAATTTGAAATATTTGTTTTTAAAATCAATTTGAATTTATCTATAAAATCGAAATTTTAAAATTAAAGGTCTTTAGAAATTTATCTAGAAAAATCTAATTTGGAAGAAATCAATTTGAAAGATTAAATTTTAAAAAGAAATTCATTTGAAATATCTAATTTTAAAACCAATTTAGAATCTAATTTTGGGATATTTTGACGATCTAATTTTAAAACTCTAAATCCAAAACCTCAAATATGAACCATAACTCTGAAACCCCAAATCTCCCTAATTCAAACCCTGAATTGAAAACCCAAACCTCCTTAAATATAAACCCTGAATTGAAACCCCAAATCTCCCTAAATATGAAACCCTAAATTGAAACCATAAAAAAAACCCTTAAAACAAAACGTTTTTGAAACGTCCTTAGACGGGAGAAGATTTTTTTGTACGTTTTCCCCAAAATCATTTTGGTCATTTTTTATGAGTACAATTTTCATTTTTATTTCAATGTTGGGTTTTGGAGGTTCATTAACTTACAGCCTCAAAGCTTTCGGAAGAAAATGCTTAATAAAAACACCTAAAAACTCGATCCATAAACCGTATATTTACAAAATCCTAAAGTAGTTATTTTCAATCACGTGGTTGAAAACCGAGAATTACCTAACTGCTTGGTCCAATAAAAAGTGAGGAATGTGAATGTGATATGAATATACACATTTTTTGTGAATTAAAAAAAAATGAAAAAATCGTTTATTATATATAGTCCTTTAGTTTTGTTCTAAAAACTATCATTGTGGTCATTTTTTTATGAGTAAATTTTTCCATTTCTTTTTTCAATGTTGGATTTTTTAGGTGCATTAACTTATAGCCTCAAAGCTTTAAAACCAAAATACTTAAGAAAAACAGCTTAAAACTCGATCGTTAAATCGTATATTTTCAAAACCCTAAAGGAGTTATTTTCAAACACGTGGTTGAAAATCGTGAATAAGCTACATGCTTGGTCCAATAAAAAGTGAGGAATGTGAAAATTATATGAATATACACATTTTTTGTGAATTAAAAAAATTGAAAAAATTGTTTATTGTAGTCCTCTCGTTTTGTTCTAAAAACCGTCATTTTTTGGTCATTTTTTTATGAGTAAACTTTTCCATTTCTTTGTTCAATGTTGGGTTTTGGAGGTGCAATAACTTAAAGCCTTACAGCTTTAAGGCCAAAATACTTAAACCGTATATTTTCAAAACCCTAAAGGAGTTATTTTCAAGCTCGTGGTTGAAAACCGTGAATTAGCAACACGCTTAGTCCAATAAAAAGTGAGGAATGTGAATGTTATATGAATATACACTTTGTTTGTGAATTAAAAAAATTGAAAAAATCGTTTACCATAGTCCTCTTGTTTTGTTCTAAAAATGGTCATTATGGTAATTTCTTATGCATACATTTTTCATTTGCTTTTTTTTTTTTTTTTTTTTTTTTTTTTTGGTTTTGGAAGTTCATTAACTCATGGTCCAAAGCTTTTAGGACAAAAATGCTTAACAAAAACACCTTAAAACTCTATCCTTAAACCCTAAATTTTCAAAATCTTAAAGAAGTTCTTTTAAAACACGTGGTTGAAAATCGTGAATGCTAAATGAATATACATTTTTTTGTGAATTAAAAAAATTGAAAAAATAGTGCACTATAGTCCTTCAACTTTGGTCTAAAAATGGTCATTTGAATCATTTTTTTTAGAGTAAATTTTTCGTTATCTTTTTTAAATGTTGGGTTTTGGAGGATCATTAACTTACTGCCACAAACCTTAAGGACCAAAATGCGTAAGAAAAACATCTTAAAACTTGATCTATAAACCGTAATTTTACAAAAGTCTAAAGGAGTTCTTTTCAAGCACGTGGTTGAAAAGCTTGAATTGTCTACATTCTTGGTCCAATAAAAATTGGGGAATGTTAATGTTATATGAATATACATTTTTTAGTGAACTAAAAAAAATTGAAAAAATCATTTACTATAGTCCTCCAATTTTGGTCAACTTTTTCTAAGTACATTTTTCATTTTATTTTTTTAATGTTGGGTTTTGGAGGTTCATTAACTTACCAACCCAAATCTTTAGGACCAAAATACTTAAGAAAAACAGATTAAAATTCGATCCTTAAATCGTATATTTCTAAAACCTTAAAGGAGTTATTTTCAAGCACATGGTTGAAAACCGTGAATTAGATACATGCTTGTTCCAATCAAATGTTAGTAATGTGATTGTTATATGAATATAAACTTTTTTTTTATTTAAAAAAAATTGAAAAATCTTGTACTATATCGTCCAATTTTGGTCTAAAAAATGTCATTTTTTGATGAGTACATTTTTCATTTTCTTTTTTTAATGTTGGGTTTTGGAGGTGCATTAACTTAATCCAAAGCTTTAAGACCAAGATATTTAAGAAAAACACCTTAAAACTCGATCTTTAAATCGTATATTTTCAAAATCCTAAAGTAGTTATTTTCAAGCACGTGGTTGAAAACCGAGAATTACCTACCTACTTGGTCCAATAAAATGTGAGGAATGTGAATGTTTTAGGAATATACACATTTTTTGTGAATTAAAAAAAAAATTGAAAAAATCATTTATTATAGCCCTATAGGTTTTTCTAAAAACCATCATATTGGTCATTTTTTTATTGGTAAATTTTTCCATTTCTCTTTTCAATGTTGGGTTTTGGAGGTGCATTAACTTATAGCCTCAAAGCTTTAATACCAAAATAATAAGAAAAACAGCTTAAAACTCGATCCTTAAACCGTATATTTTCAAAACCCTAAAAGAGGTATTTTCAAGCACGTGGTTGAAAATCGTGAATAATTTACATGCTTAGTCCAAAAAAAAAGTGAGGAATGTGAATGTTATATGAATATATACCGTTTTTGTGAATTAAAAAAAATTGAAAAAATCGTTTATTATAGTCCACTAGTTTTGTTCTAAAAACGGTCATTTTGGTCATTTTTTTTAGTAAAATTTTCCATTTCTTTGTTCAATATTGGGTTTTGGAAGTTCATTAACTTACGGCCTCAAAGATTTAGGACCAAAATGCTTAACAAAAACACCTTAAAATTGGATCTTTAAACCGTAAATTTTCAAAAGTTGAAAGAAGGTCTTTTAAAGCACGTGGTTGAAAATCGTGAAATATCTACATGCTTGGTCCAATAAAAAGTGGGGAATGTGAATATTATATGAATATACACTTTTTTGTGAATTAAAAAAAAATGAAAAAATAGTTCACTATAGTCTTTCAACTTTGGTCTAAAAACGGTCATTTGAATCATTTTTTAGGTCATTTGAATCATTTTTTAGGTCATTTGAATCATTTTTTTTATAGTAAATTTTTCGTTATCTTTTTAAAATGTTGGGTTTTGGAGGTTTATTAACTTACTGCCCCAAAGCTTTAGGACCAAAATGCGTAAGAAAAACATCTTAAAACTTGATCCATAAACCGTAAATTTACAAAAGTCTAAAGGAGTTCTTTTCAAGCACGTGGTTGAAAACCTTGAATTGTCTATATGCTTGGTCCAATAAAAATTTGGGACTGTTAATGTTATATGAATATACATTTTTTGTGAATTAAAAAAATTTGAAAAAATTGTTTCCTATAGTCCTCCAATTTTGGTCAACTTTTATGAGTACATTTTTTATTTTATTTTTTTAATGTTGGGTTTTGGAGGTTCATTAACTTAGAAACCCAAATCTTTAGGACCAAAATACTTCAGAAAAACAGCTTAAAACTCGATCCTTCAATTGTATATTTTTAAAACCTTAAAAGAGTTCTTTTCAAGCACATGGTTGAAAACCGTGAATTAGATACATGCTTGTTCCAATCAAATGTGAGTAATGTGATTGTTATATGAATATAAACTTTTTTTGTGAATTAAAAAAAAAAAGAAAAATCGTGTACTATATCGTCCAATTTTGGTCTAAAAAATGTCATTTTTTGATGAGTACATTTTTCATTTCCTTTTTTTAATGTTGGGTTTTGGAGCTGCATTAACTTATATCCCCAAAACTTTAAGACCAAGATATTTAAGAAAAACACCTTAAAACTCGATCTTTAAACCGTATATTTTCAAAATCCTAAAGTAGTTATTTTCAAGCACGTGGTTGAAAACCGAGAATTACCTACCTACTTGGTCCAATAAAATGTGAGGAATGTGAATGTTATAGGAATATACACATTTTTTGTGAATTAAAAAAAATGAAAAAATCGTTTATTATAGACCTCTAGTTTTTTCTAAAAACGGTCATTTTGGTCATTTTTTTATTGGTAAATTTTTCCATTTCTTTTTTTAAATGTTGGGTTTTGGAGGTGCATTAACTAATAGCCTCAAAGCTTTAATACCAAAATAGTTAGAAAAACAGCTTAAAACTCGATCCTTAAGCCGTATATTTTCAAATCCCTAAAAGAGGTATTTTCAAGCACGTGGTTGAAAATCGTGAATAATCTACATGCTTGGTCCAAAAAAAAAGTAAGAAATGTGAATGTTATATGAATATACACATTTTTGTGAATTAAAAAAAAATTTGAAAAAATCGTTTATTATATTCCTCTAGTTTTGTTCTAAAAACGGTTATTTTAGTCATTTTTTTTTATTAAAATTTTCCATTTCTTTGTTCAATGTTGGGTTTTGGAAGTTCATTAAGTTACGGCCTCAAAGCTTTAGGACCAAAATGCTTAACAAAAATACTTTAAAACTCGATCCATAAACCGTTAATTTTCAAAAGCCTAAAGGAGTTCTTTTAAACACGTGGTTGAAAACCTGGAATTATTTACATGCTTGTCCAATAAAAAAGAGGAATGTGAAAGTTATGTAAATATACATTTTTTTAGGACCAAAATGCTTGAGAAATACATCTTAAAATGCGATCCCTAAATCGTAAATTTTCAATAGTGTAAAGGAGTTTTTTTAAAACACGCAATTGAAAACCTTGAATTAGTTACATGTTTGGTCCAATAAAAAGTGGGGAATGTGAATGTTATATGAATATACATTTTTTTTTGTGAATTAAACTTTTTTTAAAAAAAAATCGTTTACTATAGTCCTCTAGTTTTGTTCTAAAAACGATTATTTTGGTCATTTTTTTATTAGTAAGTTTTTCCATTTCTTTGTTCAATCTTGGGTTTTGGAGGTGCATTAAGTTATAGCTTTAAAGCTTTAAGGCTAAAATACTTAAGAAAAATACCTTAAAACTCGATACTTAAACTGTATATTTTCAAAACCCTAAAGAAGTTATTTTCAAGCTCGTGGTTGAAAACCATAAATTAGCTATATGCTTGGTCGAATAAAAAGTGAGAATGGGAATGTTATATGAATATACACTTTCTTTGTTAATTAAAAAAATTGAAAAAATCGTTTACCATAGTCCTCTCGTTTTGTTCTAAAAATGGCTATTTTGGTCATTTTTTATGCATATATTTTTCATTTTCATTTTTTTTTTTTTAATTTTGGGTTTTGGAAGTTCATTAACTTACGGTCTCAAAGTTTTAGGACCAAAATGCTTAACAAAAATACCTTAAAACACTCAATCCTTAAACGGTAAATTTTCAAAAGCTTAAAGGAGTTCTTTTAAAGAACGTGGTTGAAAATCGTGAAATAGCTACATGCTTCGTCCAATAAAAAGTGGGGAATGTGAATGCTATATGAATATACACTTTTTTTTTTTGTGATTAAAAAATAAAAATTAAAAATCGTTTACAGTCTTGCACTTTTGGTCTAAAACCAGTCATGTTGGTCTTCTTTTTTTTTAGTACATTTTTTTTATTTTGTTTGTTCAATGTTTGGTTTTCATTAACTTACCGCAGGAAAGCTTTTGGACAAAAATGCGAAAGAAAAATACCTTAAAACGCGATCCCTAAACCGTAAATTTTCAAAAGTCTAAAGGAGTTCTTTTAAAGCACGTAGTTGAAAACCTTGAATTAGCTACATATTTGGTCCAATAAAAAGTGGGGAATGTGAGAATGTTATATGAATATACAATTTTTTTGTGAATTAAAAAAATTTGAAAATATCGTTTACTATAGTCCTCCAATTTTGGTGTAAAACGGTCATTTTCGTAGTTTTTTTTATGAGTACAATTTTTATTTTTATTTTCAATGATGGGTTTTGGTGGTTAATGAACTTACCACGGCAAAGCTTTTGAACCAAAGTTCTTAAGAAAAACAACTTAAAACTCTATTATAATTCTTTTCAAGCACATGCATGAAATCTTGGAATTAGTTACATGTTTGGTCCAATAAAAAGGGGAATGTGAATGTTGCCTGAATATAAACTTTTTTTTGTGAATTAAAAAAATTAAAAAAATTGTTACTATAGTCCTCAAATTTTGGTCTAACAGCGTCATTTTTGTCATTTTTTTATGAGTACAATTTTCATATTTTTTCCAATGTTTGGTTTTGAATGTTCATTAACTTACATCCCTAAAGCTTTAAGACAAAAATGATTGAGAAAAACACCTTAAAACGCAATCCCTAAACTGTAAATTAATTTTCAAAAGTCTAAAAAAGTTCTTTTAACCACGTGGTTGAAAACCTTGAATTAGTTAGATGCTCTGTCCAATAATAAAGGGAATGTGAATATACATTTCTTTGGTGAATTAAAAAAATTGGAACAAAATCTTTTACTATAGTCCTCCAATTTTGGTGTAATAACAGTCATTTTGGTAGTTTTTTTTATGAGTACAATTTTCATTTTCTTTTCAATGTTGGGTTTATAAGGTTCATTAACTTACCGCCTCAAAGCTTTAGGAACAAAATTCTTAAGAAAAACACCTTAAAACTCGATCCCTAAACCGTAAATTTTCAAAAGCTTAAAGGAGATTTTTTCAAGCACTTGGTTGAAATCTTTGAATAAGGTACATCGTTGGTCCAATAAAAAGTAGGGGAATGTGAATATACACATTTTTTGTGAATTAAAAAATTGAATAAATTACTTACTATAGTCCTCAAATTTTGGTGTAAAAACAGTCATTTTGGTCATTTTTTTATGAGTACAATTTTCATTTTTATTTCAATGTTGGGTTTTGGAGGTTCATTAACTTACAGCCTCAAAGCTTTCGAAAGAAAATGCTTAATAAAAATAACTTAAAACTCGATCCATAAACCGTATATTTTCAAAATCCTAAAGTATTTATTTTCAATCACGTGGTTGAAAAAAACAGAGAATTACCTAACTGCTTGGTCCAATAAAAAGTGAGGAATGTGAATGTGATATGAATATACACATTTTTTTGTGAATTAAAAAAAATTGAAAACATCGTTTATTATATATAGTCCTCTAGTTTTGTTCTAAAAACGATCTTTTAAAAAACCGTAAATTTTCAAAATCTTAAAGAAGTTCTTTTACAGCACGTGGTTGAAAATCGTGAAATAACTACATATTTGGTCCAATAAAAACTAGGAAATGTGAATGCTAAATGAATATACATTTTTTTGTGAATTAAAAAAAATATTGAATAAATCATGCACTATAGTCCTTCAACTTTGGTCTAAAAATGGTCATTTGAATCATTTTTTTTAGAGTAAATTTTTCGTTATCTTTTTTAAATGTTGGGTTTTGGAGGTTCATTAACTTACTGCCCAAAACCTTAAGGACCAAAATGCGTAAGAAAAACATCTTAAAACTCGATCCATAAACCGTAATTTTACAAAAGTCTAAAGGAATTCTTTTCAAGCACGTGGTTGAAAATCTTGAATTGTCTATATTCTTGGTCCAATAAAAATTGGGGATTGTTAATGTTATATGAATATCCATTTTTTTGTGAACTAAAAAAAATTGAAAAAAACGTTTTTCTATAGTCCTCCAATTTAGGTCAACTTTTTATGAGTACATTTTTCATTTTATTTTTTTAATGTTGGGTTTTGGAGGTTCATTAACTTACAAACCCAAATCTTTAGGACCAAAATACTTAAGAAAAACAGCTTAAAATTCGATCGTTAAATCGTATATTTCTAAAACCTTAAAGGAGTTTTTTTTCAGCACATGGTTAAAAACCGTGAATTAGATAAATGCTTGTTCCAATCAAATGTGAGTAATGTGATTGTTATATGAATATAAACTTTTTTTTGTGAATTAAAAAAAAATTGAAAAATCGTGTACTATATCGTCCAATTTTGGTCTAAAAAAGGTCATTTTTTGATGAGTATACATTTTTCATTTTCTTTTTTTAATGTTGGGTTTTGGAGGTGCATTAACTTAATCCAAAGCTTTAAGACCAAGATATTTAAGAAAAACACCTTAAAACTCGATCTTTAAATCGTATATTTTCAAAATCCAAAAGTAGTTATTTTCAAGCACGTGGTTGAAAACCGAGAATTACCTACCTACTTGGTCCAATAAAATGTGAGGAATGTGTGAATGTTATAGGAATATACATATTTTTTGTGAATTAAAAAAAAATTGAAAAAATCATTTATTATAGCCCTCTTGTTTTTTCTAAAAATTGGTCATTTTTTTATTGGTAATTTTTTCCATTTCTCTTTTCAACGTTGGGTTTTGGAGGTGCATTTAACTTAGCCTTAAAGCTTTAATACCAAAATAGTTAAGAAAAACAGCTTAAAATTCGATCCTTAAACCGTATATTTTCAAAACCCTAAAGGAGGGTATTTTCAAGCACGTGGTTGAAAATCGAGAATAATCTACCTGCTTGGTCCAAAAAAAAGTGAGGAATCTGAATGTTGTATTAATATACACATTTTTTGTGAATTGAAAAAAATTGAAAAAATCGTTTATTATAGTCCTCTAGTTTTATTCTAAAAACGGTCATTTTAGTCATTTTTTTTTTAAATAAAATTTTCCATTTCTTTGTTCAATGTAGGGTTTTGGAAGTTCATTAACTTACGGCCTCAAAGCTTTAGGACCAAAATGCTTAACAAAAACAGCTTAAAACTCGATCCATAAACCGTAAATTTTTAAAAGCTTAAAAAAGTTCTTTTAAAGCACGCGGTTGAAAATCGTGAAATATCTACATACTTTTTTAAATGTTGGTTTTTGGAGGTTTATTAACTTACTGCCCCAAAGCTTTAGGACCAAAATGCATAAGAAAAATATCTTAAAACTCGATCCATAAACCGTAAGGCTTCAAAGCTTTAGGACCATAAGGCTTAACAAAAACACCTTAAACTCGATCTTTAAACCGTAAATTTTCAAAAGCTTAAAGAAGTTCTTTTAAAGCACGTGGTTGAAAATCGTGAAATATCTACATGCTTGGTTCAATAAAAAGTGGGGAATGTGAAAGTTATATGAATATACATTTTTTTGTGAATTAAAAAAAATGAAAAAATTGTTCACTATAGTCCTTCAACTTTGTTCTAAAAACGGTCATTTGAATCATTTTTTTTAGAGTAAATTTTTGGTTATCTTTTATAAATGTTGGGTTTTGGAGTTTCATTAACTTACTGCCCCAAATCTTAATGATCAAAATGCGTAAGAAAAACATCTTAAAACTCGATCCATAAACCGTAAATTAACAAAAGTCTAAAGGAGTTCTTTTCAAGCACGTGGTTGAAAACCTTGATATGTCTAGATGCTTGGTCCAATAAAAATTGGGGAATGTTAATGTTATATGAATATACATTTTTTTGTGAATTAAAAAAAAATTGAGAAAATCGTTTCCTATAATCCTCCAATTTTGGTCAACTTTTTATGAGTACATTTTTTATTTTATTTTTTTAATGTAGGGTTTTGGAGGTTTATTAACTAATAAACTCAAATCTTTAGGACCAAAATACTTAAGAAAAATAACTTAAAATTCGATCCTTAAATCGTATATTTCTAAAACCTTAAAGGAGTTCTTTTCAACCACATGGTTGAAACCCGTGAATTAGATACATGTTTGTTCCAATCAAATGTGAGTAATGTGATTGTTATATGAATATAAACTTTTTTGTGAGTTAAAAAAAATTGAAAACTGGTGTACTATATCGTCCAATTTTGGTCTAAAAAAGGTTATTTTTTTATGAGTACATTTTTCATTTTCTTGTTTTAATGTTGGGTTTTGGAGGGGCATTAACTTATATCCCAAAGCTTTAAGACCATGATATTTAAGAAAAATACCTTAAACTCGATCTTTTAAACTGCATATTTTCAAAATCCTAAAGTAGTTATTTTCAATCACGTGGTTGAAAACCAAAAATTACCTACTTGCTTGGTCCAATAAAATGTGAGGAATGTGAATGTTATAGGAATATACACATTTTTTGTGAATTAAAAAAAAAATTAAAAAAATCGTTTATTATAGCCCTCTAGTTATTTTTTCTAAAAACGGTCATTTTGGTCATTTATTTATTGGTAAATTTTTCCATTTCGTTTTTCAATGGTGGGTTTTGGAGGTGCATTAACTTATTAGCCTCAAAGCTTTAATACCAAAATAGTTAAGAAAAACAACTTAAAACTCGATCCTTAAACCGTATATTTTCAAAACCTTAAAGGAGGTATTTTCAAGCACGTGGTTGAAAATCGTGAATAATCTGCATGCTTGGTCCAAAAAAAAGTGAGGAATGTGAATGTTATATGAATACACATTTTTTGTGAATTAAAAAAAATTGAAAAAAATGTTTATTATAGTCCTCTAGTTTTGTTCTAAATATGGTCATTTTGGTCATTTTTTTTTAGTAAAATTTTCCATTTCTTTGTTTAATGTTGGGTTTTGGAAGTTCATTAACTTACGGCCCCAAAGCTTTTGGACCAAAATGCTTAACAAAAACACATTAAAACTCGATCCTTAAACCGTAAATTTTCAAAAGCTTAAAGAAGTTATTTTAAAGCACGTGGTTGAAAATCGTGAAATAGCTACATGCTTGGTCCAATAAAAAGTTAGGAATGTGAATGTTATATGAATCTTCACTTTTTTGTGAATTAAAAAAAATTGAAAAATTTGTTCCCTTTAGTCCTTCAACTTTGGTATAAAAACGGTCATTTGAATCATTTTTTTTAGTGTAAATTTTTCGTTATCTTTTTTTAAATGTTGGGTTTTGGAGGTTCATTAACTTACTGCCCCAAAGCTTTAGGAACAAAATGTGTAATAAAAACATCTTAAAACTCGATTCATAGACCGTAAATTTACAAAAGTCTAAAGGAGTTCTTTTCAAGCACGTGGTTGAAAACCTTGAATTGTCTACATGCTTGGTCCAATAAAAATTGGGCAAGGTTAATGTTATATAAATATACATTTTTTTTGTGAATTAAAAAAAATTGAAAAAATCGTTTACTATAGTCCTCCAATTTTGGTCAACTTTTTATGAGTACATTTTTCATTTTATTTTTTTAATGTTGGGTTTTGGAGGTTCATTAACTTACAAACATAAATCGTTACGACCAAAATACTTAATAAAAACAACTTAAACCTCAATCCTTAAATCGTATATTTCTAAAACCTTAAAGAGTTCTTTTCAAGCACGTGGTTGAAAACTGTGAATTAGATACATGCTTGTTCCAATCAAATGTGAGAATTTTGAATGTTATATGAATTATAAACTTTTTTTGTGAATTAAAAAAAATTGAAAAAATTGTGTACTATATCGTCCAGTTTTGGTCAAAAAACGGTTAATATTTTATGAGTACATTTTTCATTTTATTTTTTTAATGTTAGGTTTTGGAGGTGCATTAACTTATATCCCCAAAGTTTTAGGACTAAGATATTTAAGTAAAACACTTTAAAACTCGATCCTTAAACCGTATATTTTCAAAATCCTAAAGTATTTATTTTCAAGCACGTGATTGAAAACCGAGAATTACCTACCTGTTTGGTCCAATAAAATGTGAGGGTTTTGGAGATGCATTAACTTATTGCCTCAAAGCTTTAATATAAAAATAATTAAGAAAAAAAGCTTAAAACTTGATACTTAAACCGTATATTTTCAAAACCCTAAAGGAGGTATTTAATCTACCTGCTTGGTCCAAAAAAAAATGAGAAATGTGAATGTTATATGAATGTACACATTTATTTGTGAATTAAAAAAAATTGAAAAAATCGTTTATTATATAGTCCTCTAGTTTTGTTCTAAATACAGTAATTTTGGTCATTTTTTTTAGTAAATTTTTCCATTTATTTGTTCAATGTTGGGTTTTGGAAGTTCATTAACTTACGGTCCTACTGCTTTAGGATCAAAATGCTTAACAAAAACACATTAAAACTCGATCCTTAAACCGTAAATTTTCAAAAGCTTAAAGAAGTTGTTTTAAAGCATGTTGTTGAAAATCGTGAAATAGCTACATGCTTGGTCCAATAAAAAGTCGGAAATGTGAATGTTATATGAATATTCACTTTTTTGTGAATTCAAATAAATTGAAAAAATTGTTCCCTTTAGTCCTTCAACTTTGGTATAAACACGGTCATTTGAATCATTTTTTTTTAGTGTAAATTTTTTGTTATCTTTTTTTAAATGTTGGATTTTGGTGGTTCATTAACTTACTGCCCCAAAGCTTTAGGACCAAAATGCGTAAGAAAAACATCTTAAAACTCCATTCATAGACCATAAATTTACAAAAGTCTAAAGGAGGTCTTTTCAAGCACGTGGTTGAAAACCTTGAATTGTCTTCATGCTTGGTCCAATAAAAATTGGGCAATGTTAATGTTATATAAATATACATTTTTTTGTGAATTAAAAAAGATTGAAAAAATTGTTTACTATAGTCCTCCAATTTTGGTCAACTTTTTATGAGTATATTTTTCATTTTATTTTTTTAATGTTGGGTTTTTTTAGGTTCATTAACTTACAAACCCAAATCTTTAGGACCAAAATACTTAAGAAAAACAGCTTAAAACTCGATCCTTAAATGTGTATTTCTAAAACCTTAAAAGAGTTCTTTTCAAGGACGTGGTTGAAAACCGTGAATTAGATACATGCTTGTTTCAATCAAATGTGAGTAATGTGAATGTTATATGAATATAAACTTTTTTTGTGAACTAAAAAAAATTGAAAAAATCGTGTACTATATCGTCCAATTTTGGTCTAAAAACGGTCATTTTTTTATGAGTACATTTTTCATTTTATTTTTTTATTGTTGGGTTTTGGAGGTGCATTAACTTATATCCCAAAGATTTAAGACAAAGATATTTAAGAAAAACACCTTAAAACTCGATCGGTATATTTTCAAAATCCTAAAGTAGTTATTTTCAAGCACGTGGTTGAAAACCGAGAATTACCTACCTGCTTGGTCCAATAAAAAGTGAGGAATGTGAATGTTATCTGAATATACACATTTTTTGTGAATTAAAAAAAAAAATTAAAAAATCGTTTATTATAGTCCTCTAGTTTTGTGATAAAAACGGTCATTTTGGTCATTTTTTTATGAGTAACTTTTTCCATTTATTTTTTCGATGTTGGGTTTTGGAGTTTTATAGCCTCAAAGCTTTAAGACCAAAATACTTAAGAAATACAGCTTAAAACTCGATGCTTAAACCGTATATTTCCAAAACCCTATTTTCAAGCACGTGGTGGAAAATCGTGAATTAGCTATATGCTTGGTCCAATAAAAAGTGAGAAATGTGAATGTTATATGAATATACACATTTTTTTGTAAATTAAAAAAAATTGAAAAAATTGTTTATTATAGTCCTTTGGTTTTGTTCTAAAAACAGTTATTTTTGTCATTTTTTTATGAGTAAATTTTTCCATTTCTTTTTTTGGTGTTGGGTTTTGGAGGTGCATTAACTTATAGCCTCAAAGTTTTAAGGCCAAAATACTTAAGATAAATACCTTAAAATTCGATACTTAAACCGTATATTTTCAAAACCTTAAAGGAGTTATTTTCTAGCTCGTGGTTCAAAACCGTGAATTAGCTACATGCTTGGTCCAATAAAAAGTGAGGAATGTGAATGTTATATGAATATACATTTTTTTGTGAATTAAAAAAATTGAAAAAATCGTTTACCATAGTCCTCTAGTTTTGTTCTAAAAATGGTCATTTTGGTCATTTTTTATGCACATTTTTCATTTTCTTTTTTTAATATTGGGTTTTGGAAGTTCACTAACTTACACCCCAAAGCTTTAGGACCAAAATGCTTAACAAAAACACCTTTCGATCCTTAAACCGTAAATTTTCAAAAGCTTAAAGGAGTGTTTTTAAAGCACGTGGTTGAAAATCGTGAAATATATAGCTACATGCTTGGCCCAATAAAAAGTGAGGAATATGAATGTTATATGAATATACATTTTTTTGTGAATTAAAATTGAAAATTTTGTTTACTATAGTCCTCAATTTTGTTCTAAAATCGGTCAGTTGAATCATTTTTTTATGAGTAAATTGTTCATTATCTTTTTTAAATGTTGGGTTTTGGAGGTTCATTAACTTACCGCCCCAAATCTTTAGGACCAAAATGTCTAGGAAAAATCCTTAAAACTCAATCCAGGAGTTCTTTTCAATCACGTGGTTGAAAACCTTGAATTGTCTACATGTTTGGTCCAATAAAAATGGCGGAATGTTAATGTTATATGAATATACACTTTTTGTGAATTGAAAAAATTGAAAAAATTGAAAAAATCTTTTACTATAATTCTCCAATTTTGGTCAATTTTTTATGAGTACATTTTTCATTTTCTTTTTTCAATATTGTGTTTTGGAGGTTCATTAACTTACAAACTCAAAGCTTTTTAGGACCAAAATACTTAAGAAAAATAGCTTAAAACTCGATCCTTAAACCGTATATTTCTAAAAACTTAGAAGAGGTCTTTTCAAGCACGTGGTTAAAAATCATGAATTCGCTACATGCTTGTTCCAATCAAATGTGAGTAATGTGAATGTTATATGAATATAAACATTTTTTGTGAATTAAAAAAAAATTGAAAAAATTGTGTATTATATCGTCCCATTTTGATCTAAAAACGGTCATTTTTTTATGATTACATTTTTCATTTTCTTTTTTTAATGTTGTGTTTTGGAGGTTTGTCGAACGTTTTTGCGACGCGGAGCGGCCGACGTCGCTCCGTTAAACGGGGGTTTTTAAAAAGAAATAAAAACAAAAAGGAGTCGCCGCCAATCATTTTTTTGGTGTGATTGGTAACCTAAAAGTGGTCTACGAAATAAAAAATAAGGTTCGGGGGTCGTTTGAGTGTAGGGAAGGTACTAGCACCCTACAACATTCCGTTAAAAACGGTAGCCAAAATATTTATCCTAGATTATCAAACTAAATTTTGAAAGGTCTTAATTTGAGAAAAATAAATAGAATTAAAGTAAAAAAAATGTCTCACCTAATCATATCTTAACTTTAAGAATAAAGTAAAAATTTGATGTAGTGGGTGGAATTACCCATTAATTAATTATCCTGTTTTAAATCTTCCTTAAATAATTTAACATAAATATAAACTCAAAAATTTGAGAAAATCTCAACTCCGAATTTACTAGATAATATTTAAAAGATTAAATTCATTTTGAAAACTTTTGAAAAATCTAATTTTAAAACAAATCAAAACTATTTTGGAAAATCAATTTAAATTCATCTGAAATACTAATTTTAAAAATCAATAAAAAAAAAACAAAGATTTAATTTACGAATGTAAAATGAAAAGAAAGATAAATTAAGAAGTTATATTTTTTTTTTGGAATTTTTAGATAAAATTAAGATTAAAATAAATAATATAAAATAAACAATTGAAAAACAAAATAATGAAATCAGATTTTAAATTGATGAATGAGAAATTTAAAAATAAATTGAAAACTTTAAAATTAACTCACCTTCTCCATCTTTGCATCATGTCGGTGCATTCCACCTCTGCAAGCACCGTATATGCTATGGAGTTCTGTCGTTTGTTCCGCCGGAGTTTGGGGTTGAAAGATCATGAAGGTGATGAGGGAGGGAGATGATAAATAGTAAGGATAGAGAAAATGCAGGAGTTTTTTATCTTTTGGGAATTTCCAACATTTTGTCTTTTTCTCCTAAAATCTTCCTCCAAATTCCTACCTCCTCAAAGCCTCTACTTTTTTTGTGCTCCAACTCCCCCATTTTTCACCTATCTCATCACCTCTATTTATAGTGTTCATGATATCTTTACTTTTCTGGGATTCTCTTTTATGTTTTAGACAAATCAATATTCCAAATCCTAAATCAAATCTAAAAATCTGAAAACCGTGAATTAGTTACATGTTTGGTCCAATAAAAAGTGGGGAATGTTTATATGAATATACATTTTTTTTTGTGAATTAAAAAAACATATATAAAATGACCTTTCAGTAGCATTGAAAACGTCTAAAATGTCTATGGAAAAAATATCACTTTTTTTATACCTCTACCTTTAGGAAGAATTTTCCTCGATCCTATCGTTACCACCATAATCGTCCAAAATTTCAATAATAAAAACTCAATTTTGTGATATTACGCCTTTGGAAGGAATTATCGGGACCTTCTGGGAGCTTTGAAAATGTCTTAAATGTCTATGAAAACAAAAATCACTTTTTTTTATACCTCCACGCGTGGGAATAATTTTTCGAGATCCTCTAGATAAAACCATAATATAATCCGGTATTTCAATTAAAATAAAAATAAAATAAAAAACTCATGTCAATTTTGTGATATTACCCTTGTGAAAGTAAATTTCACGACCGTCTACCATCCAAAATTTCTATCAATAAGTTTTTTTACTTTTTTTTAAATGACTTTTTGGGATACTACGGGTAACACCATAATAATTCGAAATTTCTATAAAAATAAATAAATAAATAAAAATTCGTTTCATTTTTGTGATATTACCTCTTTGGAAGGAATTTCTCGGATATTTCAGGCACCATTATAAACGTCTGTAATGTCTATGGAATATATTTGTCACTTTTTTATACCTCCACCTTTGGAAAATAAATTTGGGATCCTCCAAATAGAACCTTAATCATCTGAAATGTCTATAAAAATCTTGTGTCACTTTTAATGTTATTAGCTCTTTGGAAGGAGTTTTTAGGACCTTCCGAGGAGCACTGTAAACGTTCGAATTTTGGATTAAAAATTTGTGTCAGCTCTTTTCTTACCTTCACCTTTGAAAATAATTTTCGGGATCCTCCGGATAGTACCACAATAATATGAAATTTCTATATAAAAAAAAATTAAGAAAAACTGTCTCAATTTTGTGATATTACCCATTTAGAAGGAATTTTCGGGACCTTCCGAGGAGAAATGTAAACATTTGAAGTGTCTACGAAAAAAATTTGTCACTTTTTTTATACCTCATCCTTTGAAAAGAATTTACGAGATCCTCTCGATAGAACCATAATCATCTGAAATGTCGATAAAAAAACACTCGTGTAAATTTTATGATATTACCCCTTTGGAAGGAATTTTTCAGGACCTTCCGTGGAGCACGGGAAACGTTTGAAATGTCGATTAATGTACATATGATGTGGTATTACCCCTTTGAAAGAAAATTCCAGGACCATCCCACGAGCATTGTGGACTTTCGAAATTTCTATGAATAAGTTTTGTCACTTTTTATCCACCTTTGAAAATAATTTTCGGGATCTTCCGGATAGCTCCATAATCATTCGAAATATCTATAAAAAAAACTCGTGTCAATTTTGTGATCCCTTTGGAATGAATTTTGTGGATCTTCTGGAAACACTATAAACGTCCGAAATTTGTCACTTTTTTGGTAGATCGACCCTTGAAAATAATTTTCGGGAACCACCAGATAAAACCATAATCATCCCAAATTTCTATTAAAAAAAAAAATGTGTCAATTTTGTGATATTACTACCCCTTTGGAAGGAATTTTCAAGAGACCTTCCGGGGAGCACTTTAAACGTCTTAAATGTGAATGAAAAAATTTGTCAATTTTTTTATACCTCCACCTTTGAAAAGAATTTTCGGGATCCTCTGGATAGAACCATAATCATCCAAAATTTCTATAAAAAAAATTGATATTACCCCTTTGGAAGGAATTTTCGGGACCTTCCGTTGAGCACTGGAAACGTCTCAAATGTTGATTAAAAAAATTTGTCACTTTTTTTATTCATCCACATTTGAAATAAAATTCTGGGAACCTCCAAATAGAAACATAATCATCATAAAAAAAAAAAAATTATAAAAAAAAAAAAAAAAAAAAAAAAACGTGTGAATTTTGTGATATTACCCCTTTGGAAGAAATTTTTGGGACCTTCATGTGAGAATTACAAACGTCTTAAATGTCTATGAAATTTTTTTGTCATTTTTTTATACCTCCACCCATGAAAAGAATTTCTAGGATCCTCCAGATAAAACCATAATCATGCAAAATTTCTATAAAAAAAAATATTCTTGTCAATTTTGTGATATTACTATTTTGGAAAAAAAAAATTGGGACCTTCCAAGGACCACCGTAAACAACCTATGAAATGTTGATTAAAATAATTTGTCATTTTTTTAAACCTCTACCTTTGAAAATAATTTCTAGGATCCTTCCGATATAACCATAATAATCATCCGAAATTTCTATAAAAAAAAAACTAGTGTCATTTTTGTTATATTATCCCTTTGTATGTGAGGAATTTTCGGAATTTTCCGAGGAGCACTTAAAACACCTGTAATGCCAATTAAAAAAATTTGTCACTTTTTTTATACCTCCACCTTTGAAAATCATTTTTCGGATCCTCATGATAGAACCATAATCAATTTTCTTAAAAAAAAAAAAAAAAAAAAAAAAACTTGTGTCAATTTTGTTATATTACCCTTTTGGAATGATTTTTTGTGTCCTTCCATGGAGCACTCGAAAAAATGTCTATGAAATTTTTGTGCCACTTTTTTTAAACTTCCACCTTTAAAAGGATTTTCAGGATCCTTCGGATTGATCGATAATCCGAAATTTTTAAATATATATATATATATATATATATATATATATATATATATATATATATATAAAAGTGTCATTTATGTGATATTATCTCTTTGTAAGGAATTTCGAAGACCTTCCGTGGAGTACTTAAAACGTCTGAAATGTCAATTAAATTTTTTTGTCACTTTTTTTATACCTCCACCTTTGAAAAGAATTTATGGGAGTCTCTGGATAGAACCATAATCATCTGCAATTTCTATAATAAAAAAACATTCGTGTCAATTTTGTGTTATTACCCATTTGGAGAGCACTTTTTTTACATGTAAATGTCTGAAATTTCTATGAAAATTGTTTGTCATTTTTTTTATACATCCACCTTTGAACCGATTTTTCGGGATCCTCCTAATAGCACCATAATGAACCAAAATTTCTAAAAAACAAAATCGTTTCAATTTTGTAATATTACCCATTTGGAAAGAATTAATTATAAACGTCTCAAATGTCTACGGAAAAATTGTCACTATTTTTATAGCTTCACCTTTTAAACAAATTTTGGGATCCTCAGAAAAAACCATAAGCATTTGAAATGTCTATAAAAATCTCGTGTCATTTTTGTGATATTACCCCTTTGGAAGGATTTTTCAGGACCTTTTGAGGAACACTATAAACATCCTAATTGTTTACCCCCTTTGGAAGGAACTTCTGAGGAGCACTGTAAAGTCTTAAATGTCTATAAAAACAATCATGTCAATTTTGTGATATTACTCCTTTGGAAGGAATTTACGACCTTCTTTGGAGAACGGTAAACGTTTGACATGTCTATAAAAAAAAATTGTCAATTTTTTATACCTCCACCTATGAAAATAATTTTCGAGATCCCCCTAATAGAACCATAATCATCTGAAATGTCTACACAAAAAACTCGTCGATTTTGTAATATTACCTTGTGGAAAGATTTTTCGAGACCTTTCCGGGAGCACCATATTCATAATCTATGTGTTCAAGTGTGGAGTGCAAATATTAGTATTGTTGGGAACAAAGTAGGCTTAATGTGTGGTACTTTGTTTGAGGGGATTGTTAGGATACAAACAATATTCCACATTGGCTAGAAAATGGAGAGATCGTGGGTATATAATGGGTGACAATTATCTCCAATTTGTACGAACCCTTTTGGGTGAAACCAAAAGCAAAATCATGAAGGTTCATCATACCATTGTGGAGATGTCTGGTTTGTTGTCCTATATCAATAGAATAATCCGAAAGAAAAAGTCTTCACTCTCATCCCCTCAAAATATGGTAGGCTAGAAATCATTTTAGGCTTTTTTTTTCTTTTAGCTATTGGTCTTGTGAGTTTCTTATTCGGCCAACGCCCACATACCATGTTTGTTCATATTCACCTTCGGATCAACTACAAAAATAACTGAAATTGAAAAGTGCACGATAAAAAAATAGCTAAATCAATTTTTTTTTTGTTGAAAAGTAGCTAACTTCTATATTTAGAATAATATTAGATTTATTTAGGGAGAATCTGTAAAAAAATAAAGATTTATTCCGAGAGAGAATCATGTTAAAAATAATAAAAAAATAATTAAGATATGGTCAAAACAAGGATAATAATCACCAATTAAATCGAAACATGTAAACAAAATTCAATAAAGTCTAATCTGGAATATTAATTCAAATTAATTTTTAACTAAAATTTTCAGCATATTGATGTTTATAAAAACTAAAATGTTCATAGACGGTTGTAAGAAAATTATAAAAATGGCAACCTCGATAACTTTTAGTGTGGGTATATTCGTAGTTACATCTATAAAAATGTATATGTAAATATATCATATGAAGTATATGCGTGTATATACACACCATAAGCTATTAATCCGTGAACAGGTTGAGTTTACCCGGGATCAATCAATTGTATCATTACCTACAACATTGAATTAGGAGATTTGCAAATCTTTCATCTTCCAAATTGATTTGAAACATAATCGATTCTCAACTTTGAAACTCTCTACCTTGAAAAAAATTATATACCTCAACCTTCTACATCTTGAATTGGGCTAAAAACTTTGACTCCCAAAATCCTTCTATGACGTATTTTCGGAGTGAGTAAGGATCTTCGTCTCCCTCAACTTTTGTCTCTATACATTGTCGTCGTTTAAACTTTGAAAAAAAAAACGTTTCAAAATGCATGAATTTAGGAGGGTAGCTAGTGGAATGAATTTGGATTTTTTTTTACATTTTCAAATCTAAGTTGTTGAAATTTTTGCATGAATCTTGTTGTTAGAAACTAAAACAAAAAAACAAAAACAAAAAATTGGTTATGTGTGAGTTGTCCATAAATAAGCCTACAGATATAATTGGGATGAAAATTATCAACTTCATTCTCTAATAAAATTGTAGTAGTCATTGTATGAAAATATGAAAAAAAAATTAGCTATTTTTCAATTTATTTTTATTGCCAACAAGAGCATAGCTCAACGGCATGATATATTTAAAAAAAAAATATCATTTTTTCATTCCAAGCTATATTCTTGATGATTTCCCTTCACCACCTGAATTGTAAAATGCCCCCTAAACCCTAAACCCTAATTTAAACTTACATATATGTGAGCTTGTAATTAATTTGTGTCACTCATTAATTATTAATTTTTGAATTCAGTGTAGTTGCATAAAAGTAATAGGAAAAGTAGTGATTAATAAGTTATTAGAAGTTGAGTTATGAGGTTGAATGAAAATGGTTATATTACTAGACACGCATGAGTGTATATAAGGCCTAAGCCGGCAGTGTGAGTAAAATTGACACTCGTACACTCTGTAGTTAAAAATATGAAAAATACACGTGGAGTGCAGGTGCAGGAAAGCTCGTGGGGTGTTGGCAACATGAAAAATACTTATTTTAGAAGTGCACAACATGAGAGGTAATGAAGAATCTTTTGTGATTTTTTGCAGAAAAGGAAATTGCATGTATTTCAGGTGCAATTTTTTAATGTTTATTTACGAGATTATGCATGCTAACTTTCTCAACTTAGCTATTGCTTCTTAAGTTTTTAATTTGTCTTCTCTTTTGTCACAACCAATATAGATTATAGGATGCGCTAAATGTTATTATAAATGTTTTATATATATTTCAAGAAAGGAAAATGAAAAGAAAAGAAAAGGAGCAGAACATTTAGAGTAATTAATTATATGTTACATATTTAAATTGTTTGGAAGTTCAAACTATATAGTATAAGAGTATGTTGAATGAAAACCATGTGAATATTGTTTTTCATCAAGTGTAACAGAATGTTCCCCCTCCTTCCAAGACCACTTTGTATATTGCCAACTCAAGTTACTATTTCAATGCTCCCTCTCTTTTAACATAATATCCAAATGTTTTAGACTTAGACCACGTGTGTATAATTTTTTTAATAATGTACTTTAAAAACACATTGCAAAATTAATTATATTTTAAATATTGTTAATAAAAAACCCTGTTTGGATTAAAATAAATACGGATTGATCTGATTAACAATCTCGTACGTAACCCATTACAAATATTTTGAACGTTAATTTGAGCGCACATTGGATAAAAATAAATACAGATTTAAAAATCTCGGACTTTTTTGGGAGTGAGAAACGGGTCAAACGTTCTTCATGCGTTGATGATTCATAATCCCGTTCCCGTTCGTCTACTCTAAACCCTCATTTATAAAAACATACAAAAAATTGCAGTTTCAGAAAAAGGATATTTTCGTCAAAACGGTGCTATTTATGAAAGGTAAGAACCTATTTCAAACAATTGCCCAAAAATCTTGCTTAACTACATACATAACCTAATAAGGTCCAATATTATAGAAATAAAAATTAAGAATAAATATGAAAAAGGCAAGCCTCAACTGGTGATTTAATAAGCTAATCCACCCATTACTCAATGGATTAGACACAAATTATTATCTTCAAGGTTGATGGTTCAAGTCCTCATCCTACAATTTGTTGAACTCGATAAAAAAAAAAAAGATTATAAATATTTGAGGGAAAAAAACTAATTACTAGATGGTCAAACCAATTATTGATTAACAAATAATATATACTAATGAAACAAAATTATACCGTGAAAAATTGATTAAAAAAAAAGTTTAAATATTATTTTGATCGTAGTACTTTTTGCAGCTTCGGTTCATTTCGATTCTTGTATTTTCAAAAGATTTATTTTGGTCTTTGTACTTGACTTTGGTTCATTTGGTCCACAGAGTTAAAAAAGGTGGTCAATTTGTTCACTACTTCAAAAATTTAAACCTAAATTCTATATACAATGAATCTTTTAATACAAGTTTATGACTACTTGTGAAGTGTAATACTAAAATTATGATTGAAAAAAATTAGATAAAGAAAAATGAAGGGATCAAATTGATTATTTTTTAAAAGTAGAAATGTCAAACAACGTTTTAAAAGTACAAAAACTAAAATGAATTAAAGTTAAAAGTGACCAAAATACAACCATCAAAGTCATAAATACATAAATCATAATAGTATTAAAAAAAAAAAATTACATGAAGATGGAAAAATAATAAAAAAAATTGTTAGTTGGTTAAGATGGAAAAAGAGATCTTAAGAAGTGTCTAAACAATGTAAATATGTTTATAAAAGGATGTTAAACACCCAAAAGGGTTCCTTTTCCTTTGGGTAAAGTGTGAAGAAACCAGTACAACATCCAAGGCCAAGCAATGATTGCCTTTATAAATATGGCATCAATTGCTGCACCTTGTCTCTATTACCCTCTTTCACCCATACCAATCACTTTTCATAATAATTTCTCACTCCAACTCAAATGATAAATTTTTATTAATACTAATTATTAGTTTAGGGTCTAAATTAAATTACATTGCAGCCAATGGACTCCATAATTTCATTTCACCATCTCCATTACTTTTGTTGTATATATCATTGACGTTGATCAGAACATATCAAAGTGATATATAACTAATTATTATGATACAATTCGCCAATTAAATTAGTCATTTTTTAAAAGTACAGGTCTCAAAAAAATATTTTAAAAGTATATGCACTAAAATGAACCAAAATTAAAAGTTATCGAGATCAAATTAGACGTTTTAAAAATATATAGACCAAAATGTACTAAAACTATAAATACAGAGTATAGAATAATATTAAGAAGTGTCTAAAAATAATAATAATAATAAAGTTATGGAAGGAATTGAGTGACAATATCCAAGGCCAAGCAATGATTGCCTTTATAAATATGGCAGTAATGGGTACACCTTGTCTCTCTTAGCTTCTTTCATCCATATGTGCTATCACTTTTATTAATAATTCCTCACTCACAAGTGAGACTCAAATGATAAGTTTTTATTAATATTAATTAGAGAAATGCAGGTAGAGAGTTGAACTTAAAAGTTATTTAATAAATAAGATTAAGCAGGTAGATTCTGTTGGTGTGGGGGTGGGGCTGTGTTATTTTTAGGGTGGAGTTAAGAGGTTTGACATCTTTTGTTTTGTAATATCTGAAACTTCCAAAATTCAAGAAAATAATGTATAGAGAGAGAGAGGATATATAAGATGAATTGGTGGACCAAATCAAAAGATAGAAACTGGAATACTACATATCCATCTAATATGTAAATCTACTATTCTAGTAGCTTAGCTTTACGCATTTCCCTTATCAAAAAAGTCTGTCTTCCCTTATTTGCATTATTATTCCTAACTTTTTCTTATATACATATATGACAACTAGGAATGCATTTGTGCGCAGGCACTGAAGGAGAGAATATTTTTGTTAAAGTATAAGTTACAACTTTTTACTTGGTCAAGTTTTATTCCCAAGAATAATTACGAAAGAAATATATGTATATAAGTATTATTAGTATTAGTATAGATAGGGTATATTTGTATCTGAGAGAGTAAGAAATGATTAAAGCAGCCTCACTTTCCACGCACGATTTGATATATTCATCATCATCCCTGGGCTCCACCTTAGTTTGTACTTTGTAGTTTCCTTCCCCAATTCCCCTATATATATACCACAACTATCTCTCCCAAAACAAAACCCATATTAATATTCTTCTTCTCTCTCTCTCTGCGTCTCTGCGACCATCGACTACTACTAAATCTCATCCTCCTATGTATAAAAATAGAAACAAAAATCAAGAATAATGGGGTTTTGTGGTATGAAGGTGGCCCAAAATCCCACTCTCCCAATCATTTCTCCTCCGATAAAAACGGCGGCGATGCGCAGACCCTTATTGTACAAGAAAAACAATTGGCATGGGGCTGCTGCTAATGCCAATTCATCAACAACATGTGGGTCTGTAAAGAAAGTAGGAAAGAAATGGAAGGAATACCAAGGGGTGGAGAACTGGGAAGGCTTGCTTGACCCACTAGACGATAATCTCCGCAATGAGATTCTTCGTTACGGTGAGTTTGTTGATGCTGCTTACAAGTCCTTCGACTTCGACCCTTGTTCCCCCTCCTACGCCACCTGCCTCCACCCCAAGGCCTCCTTGCTTCACCGCTCCGGCCTCCCTTCCACCGGCTACCGTGTCACCAAGCATTTGAGAGCCACCTCCGGAATTCGTCTCCCAACTTGGCTCCACTACAACCCTCCCAATTCCAGCTGGATTGGCTACGTCTCTGTCTCCCACGACAGCCATGAAATCTCCCGCCTCGGTCGCCGAGACGTCGTCATTGCTCTCAGAGGCACTGCCACTTCCTTGGAGTGGCTCGAGAATCTCAGAGCCACCCTCACCAAGCTTCCAGGACAGGAATCAGCCATGGTGGAAAGTGGGTTCCTTAGCCTTTACACCTCCCGGACCGACTCCTGCCCGAGCTTGCAGCAAATGGTGCGTGAAGAAATATCCCGCCTCCTCCAAACCTATGGGGAGCAGCCCCTGAGCATAACCATCACCGGGCACAGCCTCGGGGCGGCATTAGCAACCCTGGTGGCCTACGATATAAAAGACTACTTCAAAGGAGCCCCCATGGTGACCGTCATCTCCTTTGGAGGGCCACGTGTCGGGAACAGAAGCTTCCGCCACCGCCTGGAGAAGCAAGGGACCAAGGTCCTCCGCATTGTCAACTCCGACGACCTCATCACAAAACTGCCCGGCTTCGTAGTTGATCATTCTAATGCGGATGCCGGGAGAGTGGCAGCGTGGATCAAGAACTGGGCGTACTCCGAGGTAGGAAGAGAGCTGCGCCTCAGTAGCAGAGACTCGCCCCACCTAAACGGCATAAACGTCGCCACGTGTCACGACCTCAACACCTACCTTCACTTGGTAGACGGATTTGTTAGCTCCACCTGTCCATTCAGAGCCACGGCCCGCAGAATCCTCCCATAACAAACTCTCTCCTCGCTCTCTTTTAATTAACTCCCACATCATATGTACATTCATATCCTCAAATTAAACTAACCCAATTTTTGTTCTTCTTTTTCAACCATACTACCGTCACTACGTATTAAGTTTTTGACGAGTAGAACTAGTTGAGACAAAACCCTGTCAAAATTTTGTTGTTCCCCACTACGCAAATAAAACATCCTTGTTTCCTTTTTTTTCTTTTATCGCATTTGTTGCGCTATGGGCGCTCAAAAAACATAGATACCGCTCGACCTAGGCCCCTTAATTCATCCCATCATGTTTTTTTGTTTCCTTTATTACTTTGGGAAATCATTCTACTATTATAAATCCTTATCCAATTTAATTCAACTTCTAATCTCTTTAATTTATATACATCTTCATCACAAAATTCGGATACCAGAAACTCATCTTAAACCCTTCACCCGACTTCAACTTTAAATTTGGAATCAGAGTTTTGTAGTAGCCCGCTTAGCATTTAGTGAGTAGACCATACTGAACTTACTTTCTTGTTCGAATTATGTTGTATTTATAATGACTTTTGGGGATCTTTCCTTTTACTCCTAAATTTAACCTAGGAAGATTTCTCATAGAATCACTCAGATTCATCTAACCTATAAGACATGGTCGGTCTTGGCCGACCATATAGACTTTGGGCCTTTGGCCCATGGTGTATTCCTTCCAAGGTCTGGTGTAGGGGTCCTGGATTGGTATGGCCCTTAAGGTGGGAGTTGGCATCGACCTAGGTGCCTTGAGCTGACCCTGCGAATTTGGGGCTTTGGTCATCCATCATATGATTTTTTCACGCTTAGTTTGGGCCTTGGACTAATCACAAGTCGATATCTTACTTCTCTTGTTAGTGTAGGTCACCTTATATCCGATTTTTTTTTTTTTTTTTTTTTTTTTTTTTTTTTTGACTGTTTTTACCTAAAACAATACCAAAAAAAATTGATTATGGTGACGCGTTAGTTAACTAACAACTGAAAAATTCAGTTGTTTACACTAAAAAAAAAAATGAAATTTTCTAATTATTTTAAGATTTTCCAATATTAACCTAGTTAAAGAGTAACTATCTCTACTTCATTTAACGTGTCATAGGTTCGGATCTCCATTTAGGTGTTATTATACAATGTATATAAATATAATTGTAAGTGTTCAAAGCAATCATCTATTTGCAATGTTTGGATACTTTATCTCGTTTTATATAAAATATTCAATCTACGTGAATATAAAATTAATCTTTTGATAAAAATAAAAAATAAAATGACATATTATTCTCAATCAAAAGATTGTAGGTTCAAATTCTACCCTCAACGTATTATTAAACTTAAAAGAACACACTAAATTAATGAATAATTGAGAAAACTATAGCTAGCAAAGAAAAAGTCGAACCATTATATTAGTGAATTGAAGTGGTATATATATTTTTTGAGTTCAAAGGGTGGAAGATTGATTCTTAAAGTACGGTAAATGGGATTTGACATACATTTATATATATTTTGAAAAGATTGAAAGTGGAATATTGATTGATTGAAGAAGGGTAAAAACAGAATTAATTTAGGAAATGTAATTACATAATATTGTTAGTGTAGTGAATATGATAGGAGAAAAGGTTAGGGTTGTATTTTTGTAGAGAGAGCGTGAGAAGTGGTAGGACTTAGGAGGATATAATAACCAAAATTACTCCGACCGACCGTAATATTGGACCACCGACGCGATGTGGTTCCCACGTGCATTCCAATTGCCAAATACCAAACTGCCTGCCGTCCATACCAAACTCCCCGCCTCAATTTTAATTTCCAAATTATCATTTCATTCTTCAATTTTTAGTTTTTTTTAATTTCAGTCAACAACTCATATCTTTCCATTTTTCTGTCACCAAAAGATTATCTACCTTGTTAATCCCTTTACGAAAGTATATATATTTTGGTCCAATCCCCTCACCTTTTATATGCTAAATTGCTAATATCATATTATTTATTGCACCAAATTAATATTCATAAATTAATTATGTAAACACAAATTTTTATTATCACAATTATGACATTCTTAACTCCTACATAACTAACTATATTACTAAACATGCCTTAAATATATTATTTAGATTTAATACAATATTATTTAGCATGTCAAATTCACTACCATAAACGTATAAATATTATAAATAAATAGTCGTAATCAAAACGATTGTGTGACTAATATCATTTGAATTTTTTCTCTCTTTTTTTTTTAATTTTTCTCTCTCAAAAGAGATAACCACGTTGTTGTACCAACCATTTAGAAGAACTTTTTTCATAAGAGAGGCATGCATGCTGGTCATTGTTAAGGACAATTGTGTAGTTGGATTTCTTTCAATTTTTTGGGCTAAAATTGGTGGATAGATTAGGGAGAGCGCAATTAATTAAGGACACCATTTTGATACGTGTTTATTAAAGAAAAATAGAAAAATGAGAAAAATCCTAGGTTCTTTCCCTCACTTGTTTAGGGTTCAACCCTTTAACTCATTCTTCTTCGGCGACATTCGGTGGTCTTTCCTCCTTTTTTCATGACAACCTTTCTTCTCTTTCTTCTTCCTTCCATTTTTCTCCACCGCCTTTTTCCATCAACAAACGCTTTTTTTACCTATCGTATCACTGTATGGGGGTTTGCCCTGTTGGGTGCATGTTGTCGTCGGTCGAAGGGTGTGGGGGCTTCGTCGCTGTTGATCGATGTGTCGAAAGTCGAGTTTGCGTGTGCATGTTGGTCGTTGTTGCTTGCATTGTCGCTGGAGAAGAAAGAGATAGACGGTGGAAGGTTCCTTGGACGGTTGAACCAAAAGAAGTGAGGAGGAAGAAGACAAATATGTTGGGCCTTGGATTTTTTTTCCTTTTTTTTTAATAAATACGTGTCTAAATTTGATTGGGACGCATTTTAGATGACACTTGATGTTGTAGTTCTGGTTAGCAGTCAAGCATTAGGTTAAAGAAATTGTTGGGTTGGATTGAGTTGAGTATGAATTGAGTTGAGTTGGTGAAAGAAAAGGCATGTGTTGTTGGATTGGAAAATGATTTAATTAATGAATGAAAAGTAATATATTGTAATAAGTTTCGTGAGTCAGCAATAGCATCCAATTATGAATATGAATGAAAGTCAACCTAAAGATTTGACTACAGATTTCCATTCAACAACGACTTCCACTTCCACTTCTCGACTTCCCCTTTCACAACTGCCTCTCCGACTCCATCATACACACACTGCATATAATTATTCTCTTATCATTTTCCCATTATTATCATTATAATAAAAAATAAAAAAAAAAATAAAAAAAAAAATTATATGATGGGCAAATAAATTATAATTGATTGCAGGGCAAATGGTAAAATTAAATTTAGTAATTTTGTTTGGGTGTGTGGGGAAATAGTAATGAAAAAGTTGGAAGAAAAAACAAAAAGGGTTTGAACAATGATTGACATGAAAATGTGAACTTTATGCATATTCCTTTTTGTCATTTTCCAACATTCTTTTCATTTGACGGCGCCGTTTTTAGTTTTGGGAAGCGAAGCGAGGGACGTGGACAAAAACAATAATATAATATAGTTTTGAAACCGACTAAATAATAAAACTAAAACCAACACACCGTCCACTATTTTCATTATTTGTAAATTTGCAAAATGATGCTAACTCAAGTCTTGTCTTTTAATTTAATATATGTACTACTGCCTACTGCCTACTGCATGCTACTGCTACTGTAATAAATTAATCAAATAGTCAAATAATCAAATAATCAAATGTTATGAATGTTAGTTATCCCTACGTCACACAATTCCCACACTAACAGCTAGAAGACATAATCCCAAAATTGTTTCCTTCTTTTTTCTAATTCAAAATAGAGAATAATAAAGTTAGAAATTATTTTTTAGTTTCCGTTGGTTGGTTGATACTCCTCGTCACAAATTAAATTGCATGATTAATCACTATAACCGATATAAGGAGGAGTGGAAGAATTAATTTCCGCTCCCTCAATATTCCCTTCATTCATTCGAAATAAAGATTTTTTACTTTTTTTTAATCCTAATACATAAAGAATTCATGATGTATAAATTAAAAATTGATCATTTTGAAGAGAAAGGGAAACACGAGAATACGAAAGGTGGCTAGAACTTCATTCGATATATAATTGCTTATTGACATTTTAGAATATGAAATACTAAAGAAGTACGTAACAAAACTAATCTACCATCAAAGATAAATAATTATAATAATAATATATGCTAATAAAAATAATAACATTTTCATTAGCATGAGTATTTTGGAAGAAATTAAAAACAATTCTACACTCAAAATTGAAATTGGAGTGTATATGACATCATTTACAATTTGATTTCAATTATAAAATGATTAAGATCGTTTTAACGTTCATTTGAATTATTCAAAATATATTGTTGACATCAATTTGCGTTGCGTGAATGATATTATTGTAAATGATGTCAAGAATTTTTCAAATTTTTATGTATTAATTATGTCATTTAATTTCCATCCATTATATTTTAATAAAAAAAAATCTAAAATTTTCAAGTCTAAGAACATACTGGAAACCTAATTATAAAGTTTAAGGAATTTGGTATAAGTTAACGTTTATATATGTGTTATCAAAAAAAAACTTAGAAACAAACTTATATGTTTATAAGTAATGTACCTGTATATTTTATATTAAATATATCAATTAATTATATACTTTATCAAATAACTCAAAAATGATATATCAATACTATACAGTTTATATTAGAAATATCAATGATATATTTTTGTAATGATACAAATTAAAATGGTATTTCAATATATACAACAACAATCAAACCGAAACTCAATTGGTATAAGATTGTGACTGTGTGACTAAGAGGGTCATGGGTTCAATCATGACCTTAATTAAACTATCGTTGCAAAAAAAAAATATACAACAGAAAAAATGACTATTTACGAATTATTTTTGTTGATAACAAATTTGCCAATATAGCTACATTTGTCATTTCTATCAATATTTAACATTATCTTCTTAGGTCTCGTTTACTTTGTCATAATGTAATTTGGTTTGCAATAGTAATGAAAATCAATCGTAATAAAAAAAAATTCAATTGCAATCGATTGTTCTTTGACGTTATTTACTTAAGGTCCGATTCAAACATACTTTGATCTTCGTTGGGGTGTTTACTTACCTCTTAAATTTTGTATGTTTACCCTACTATTCTTTCATTTGAATCTTGTTCAGACTCTTGTGCATACTCTTTGGTCTGACCCTAGTATTTTAGCAGACTTTCGACGCAAGAATGCTAAAGAAAAGTCATTGTTATCGATATAAATCGAATAACAAAGAAAAAATAAGCGCAAAAGAAATCGACACAGATTTACGTGGTTCACTAACTTCGTGTTAGCTACGTCCACGGACAGAAGGGAGAGCAGTATTATTACGAAATAGGAGATAATTACAAAATGACAGATTAGGGGCAGCTAAAGTCCTTAGAAGGTTTATATATGGCACCCTTAGATTCAAGGCATTCCAACAGTCTTCACCATCAATAAAATTGGGCGAATACAAAGAATCCAGAGCTTAAAAATCGAAATCAACTTACAGAAATAATTTGAGGAGGAACAAAAAGAGTATGTGGATAAATCCCTTTGCACATTATTTTCAAGAATGAAAGGAAACAAAATGAAGAATAGCAACTCTGAAGATTATTTCGAGACAAACTCATTTCAAGAATGAGAGAAAAAAAAATGAAGAAGATGAAGTTGAAGATTATTTCAAGACAAAACTATTTCAAGAATGAGAGGAAAAAATGAAGAAGATGGAAGATTATTTCAAGACAAATTCAAAAAATGAAGAAGATGAAGTTGAAGATTATTTCAAGACAAAACTATTTCAAGAATGAGAGGAAAAAATGAAGAAGATGAAGTTAAAGATTATTTCAAGACAAATTCATTTCAATAATGAGAGGGAAAAAATGAAGAAGGTGAAATAGAAGAGATGTCAAGGCAAACTCATTTCAAGAATGAGAAAAAAAAAATGAAGAAGATAGAGTAGAAGAGATGCAAGACAAACTCATTTCAAGAATCGTAGAGTAAAAAAAATTTTAAAAAAAAAAAAAAAAAAAAAAAAAAAAAAAAACGAGGAAGATGAAGTTGAGGATTTCGAGGAAGAAAAAGAAAGGGCAAAACATGGGAGGGATGCAAAAAATAAGAGGTGGGTCTCACAGAACGTGCAATGATAATCTCATTGAAGACCCGGTGTAATCTAGGGGAGAATTTCTAGTACATCCGTGGTATGGAAAATCTCCATACCACTGCCTTTAAATGACTGACACGTGGTGAGAGGTAATTTAACTTAACTAACGATGGTTTAGCTGGGACCCACTCTTTTAAATACATTATTTTTCCTACTAAAAAATTTAACAAATACATTATTTATTTAAATTTTATCTCCTCGTTTTTTATTAATATTTTTTTTTTCTTTTTTAATATTTTTTCTCTCTAACGATTTTTGGTAGATAATTTCCCTTCTAATTTTTTATTTCTTTTTTAATATTTTGTCTTTCTAACAACTTCTACTATTTTTTTTGGTAGAGTATTTCACTATTATTTTAAGTTTTCTTATCTATCAAATTTTTAAACATTTTCAGCGGTATTCATAGGAGGTTTGTATTCTAAAAGGTACAACTACTGTTTTATCTATCTCTGCTTCATTTTCTAGTGTTGTCTACTCCAATAGAATTTAAGTCAATATCACCTACATGAATTATAATAATTAACTTTCCAATATATAAAACAAAAAGTGTAATCTATATGTTCAATTAGGGAGAAAACTCACTCATATGTAGTTCTTCAGAGCTAACCATTGACAAAATTAACAATTAAACCTAAAATTAACAATAACTCTACTCAAAATAACAAAAAATAATAATAATAATAATAATATACATAATCAAGAAAAAAAAACAAATACTAAAACGCAACATACTTAAATATTTGCTCCAGTAGATATCCAAATGTAATCCAAATATTTTTTGCATTTAAAAAAATAAAAAATAAAGAAAATATTAGAAAGGAAGTGAAAAACAAAGAAAAAAAATGAAATAAATGGATATAGAAAATAAATCTTCTTCAAATCAACCTGAAAAATTAGCTTAACGGTGAAAATGAAGAAAAATAAAGTTTTGAATATATTTTAAATATCAATGAAGAAGTTGAATAATATTAAAAAAAAAAAAAAAAAAAAAAAAAAAATTGAGAAGGCAAAGAGTAAAAAAATATATATTAATAAAAAACGAGGAGATAAAATTTAAATAAATAATGTATTTGTTAATTTTTTTTAGTAGGAGAAAATAATGTATTTAGAAGAGTGGGTCCCACCTAAACGATCGTTAGTTAAATTAAATTACCTCTCACCACGTGTCAGTCATTTAAAGGCAGTGGTATGGAGATTTTCCATACCACGGATGTACTAGAAATTCTCCCGTAATCTAGGGGTGTAATCCGATTGTAAATTACGGAACGGGACCCACATATTCGTTACATTTGTGATTTTCAATAAACAAATCCCAATAAAGAAGGAGATGAGACTTCTCGTCAGAATTACCCTTAAATTATTAAGTTTGGAGGAGAATAAATGTGGTCTTATATTATGAGAAAAAGAAACACAAACAATAACGGACAGTAATGACAAATTATTTTAAACTTCCTGTTTATTACTTTATTTTAATTTGAATATGGTCTAAACTAGTTTATTTGGCATAAAATATGAATTAATGATAAAAAAAAAAAAAAAAAAAAAGTTTGATCTGGCCCCACATTTAATTAATTAGTTTGCAAAAACTAAAAAATAGAATATGTGGTGGATGGATAGAATGTAGGGAGACGGCATGTGCTATCTTCTTCACCTTTCTTGAAAATATAATTAAATTAAAAGTTGATAATTATCGTCTTATTGGTTAATTAAATTTGTTATCTTGATCTTAAAATGGAATTTGATTCTGGATTCGTGCATTTGATCAGCTTTCATTCCATCTAATAATCCATTCAAATTTTATTGTTTAGTTGCATGTTTGACGTCATGTAGAATATATATATATATAATAAAATGAAAGGTTAGATTAGAAGCATGATGTGGCGTGTCTCTTTCTCTCTGTATAAAATACAATATCGAGTGCTGTGAATTAGGATAAGGATTAACCCTATGGCGAATGCCCTATGAGTGTGTTCCATTATATGACCTCACCATAAGACTCAGTTTTTTTTTTTTTTTTTTTAAATTTATAATTGTGCATATTATAATTGGGTTTATTCTTTTACCGGATTATTGCAATCAAATCATCTAGTCCGACGACGTATATATTTTATAATATAATCTTTTATATCTCAATTGTTTCATTTTCAAAAGTTTGATAATTTGGAATCATTAGTGACATTGGAATGAATTTAGTGACATAGGGATAGGGGTACGGTGTAGCCTCCACTGGAAGCCGAAGGGGCGGCTTCTCAATCTCATATTCTCATGCAAGAAAGAGCAATGTGGTTAACATGCAAAAAAAAAAATCAACCCTTATTTTGATTGCTTCTCTCTCCAATCGTTTTCAAAATCCATCGGCATGCTTTTAATTTGGAGGTCGGTTTGGCTCATTTTCTTTCTCATCTACTTCTCTTCTTCCAAATGATTGGAATAATTGCGGCACTTTTTTGGGCGATTCTTTTTCTACATTTGTTATTTCGTAAGGGTCCTCCTCCTAAGGACACTCATCTGTCAATACGACACTATTTAGCTCTCACTTTGGAACTCCCAAATTTACCCTTCTCTCTCTATTTGATAGGGTAGGGAGCTTCCTCAGCCAAAACCAACCATAGGTCACTCTCAACACTCAATTGAACAATCTAACTTCTCTTCTCTACTGAATCCTGATCATCAGAAAAAGGGTTGTCATTTCATCTTCATTTATGTTTATGGTCATTGGTCATATCATACCAAACATTGTAGTCTTTGAATTCGTGTTTCTGAAACTTATATTTCAATTTTCATTTTGAGAAAACTCAAACTCATCACTCATCACTCATCACTCATCACTCATCTTATATTCTTATATTACATTTACACCCAATCCAGTTTGTAGTAAAAAGTTCCCATGGTTTCGTTTCGTTATATCACCCGATAATCATTTCAGTTCAGTCCACATGTTCGGCTGTTTTTCCCCTTCCTCTTTGCTATGACTTATGAGATATCATTAAATCTTTGATGATTTTCCTATGTGAATTAATCTCAATGAGAGGAATTGAAAAAATAAAATAACCATTTATTTAACTTAATTCTTCCTCTAGATCTCTTAGCTGTGCTTTCAACTGTGCATGCTCGCGTCGCATCATCTCTAGCCGAGCCTCAACCATGTACATCTCATCCTTAAGGTGGTGCATTCGCTTTTCCAACCATGCCATCCCATCCGACGATCTTCCTCCGCTGAATTTTAGGCCCCTTGTTGTATAGTCAGGAGAACTCACGTGGATGTGTTGGGGTCTGGATAATAGCATAACTATGCTCAACTGCATTTACAAATCAAAATAACATAATTATTATTCGTCAATTACTCCTGGGGAAAAATATTCAAAATGTCTATCTCTATATACAACTGAAAGAAGACCACCTATTTCTGATCGCAAGGA
Organism: Herpetospermum pedunculosum; assembly: GCA_028017165.1. NCBI lineage: Eukaryota > Viridiplantae > Streptophyta > Magnoliopsida > Cucurbitales > Cucurbitaceae > Herpetospermum > Herpetospermum pedunculosum. The sequence goes on from CM051526.1 coordinate 71,558,279, forward strand.
AATTTACAATACCTTTAACATTTCTTCAATCTATATACTTCCCTTTTCAACATCTATACCAACTAGACAAGTATTATAGAATCCAAATAATTGGAATTTTACTTCAATTTCAGATATTTTAATTACACTACAACAGTGAAGGTATCCTAACCTAATATGGACAAAGATATGCATTAAGATCTTCCTGGTCTTTGAAGACTTCAAAATGAGATTTCCAAAACTTTCCTAAACCTGTATCAATATTGACGTTTACACAATATTCCTGCAATAATCTCAATTAAATTTTATCCCTATTAATTTGGGTGACTACATTTTCCCTAATACATTCTCTCCTTTGGCGTTTGGCCATTGCAAATACTCAAGCCTCTACAGCCGTCAACTTCTGTGCAGAGGATAATGATGGAAGTAGACAACTGAGGGAGAGGAACCCTCCTCTATTCCCACTTTCCCAGAACAGAATTTGAGAGATGAAAGACGCATGCCTTAATGAGGGAATAGAACATATACTGCTCAGCCTACGACAATCTTGATTTGTTCAGACGAACCAGAAAAATAATTGTGTTTTTCTTGCTCGAATCTGGAAATATTCACATTTTGCTCGGGTCATTAACCAGTTCAGTTAAAAAATTTATAATGTCTGTCTGTCTCAATGCGGACAAACACATCATCTGATATACGTTTGACTCAAATGGACTGAGTTGGCATGAAAAAAATTTAGACAATCTATCAAACGAACGCGACTGCGACTGCCGCCATATACCATTACTAATAAATTTTAGACTACCAATAGGAAGCATAAATGGTTAACGTAACTTTCCATCCTTGCAATAAATTTTAGACTTAAAATTCGAAGGAAATATGAATGATAAATATTGACGATATATAATAGAGTTAGAGGCTGGAAATATGTACATCGAGTTGGCTGAAGAACGTAAGATTGACTAATGATAAATAAGAATTGAACGGAATTGGGAGGAAAAGAGATGGATTAATATGGCTGAGAGATGACTGGGAGTCGATTGAGGTTGGTATTTTGTTTCTCATCATAGGTCAGCAACGGGTTTTCAGCATTTTTAGTAAGTAAATCTGAGTGATTTAATTGAATTAAAATCTGGCGGTAGCATAGGAAGGATGGGTGCAAGAGAGAGATAAAAACGAAAAAAGAAAAATGAAAAAAAAGCTGGGATGCATGCAGAGATAACATCAAAGATTTGCTGTAAAATTAGACGAACAAAAATAATAAAAAAATAGAAGCTAACATGACTGATGATTCAATCAAGACATACTGATGCAAATTCATGTATAGAACATATCGGTGTACTGATTTAGACTCCAGGGCAGATAAGTTGTAAAAGAAATTGCATACCTGCATTAGAAAAATCACAGCAAAAGTGATAACTAGGGCAAGAGGAAGATAATTTTGACTTCGTAACAAAGACCAAAGCTTCTTCGTGTACTCTCTTAACCAAGAAGCAAGCGAAGTAGAATCGACTCCTTGAGTAAGGTTTTCAGCTTGTTGATCAACGTCAGTGGAATATTGTAATTCAGTTAATCTTCTATGGTCATTCTTCTCATTTGACTTTTCCAGTGGTCTGCTATTATTTATTTCTTCTTCAATATGATGATCTTTACCACTCCACAATGTACTACCACTTGGACTTCCCTCTATATTGTAAAATTAGTAACCAGAAAATGTGAGGTCATCAATTGCATGATTTGAATATAACATCATGTTTAGATGAAAAGTAAAATTATATAACGTTCGGACCTTCAAATTCTTTAAATTTCTGCTTCAACAATTCGTTTGCCTGAAAGAATGCCATACAAGCTCTTTTGAATAGCACTTTAACTTTGATTAACACTTACAAAATTTGTAAAGGAAAAGAGGATACCATCTGAATCCACATTCCATAGGCCTCTCGGCATTCTTCAATAGTAGACTGCACTATTTTCCCTGCATGTCAATCCACAAAACTTAACATTAAATCGGCATCATATTTTGAAAACCATTCACTCAAATAAGAAATTACTATATGCTCCACGGATGAGAAGAAAAACAAGCGTAGGAACTTAAATGCCAAGACTTCTAAAAAGGTAAAAAAGAAAAATTAATAAATGGCTTTCTTCAGAACTTTTTTATGTCTGCTGTGGTTGACCGTTCCACATAAACAATGACTGCCGTTTGGACATCAAACTCGCATCCCAAAAAGAAGGTGTAAGGACCCTAGTTAGGGGTATATGGGCAATATTAGTATATTAGTAGTAAGGGCATATAGGGTAAATACTTAGGAAGTTAGTTAGAGTATGTGGTTATAAATAGAGGGAGTGTGATTAGAGGAGGGGAGGGAATTTGGTTAAGTAGACTAAGGCTTGGGATAGTTCTCAAGATGGGAGGGTGCAAGTACCTATAACCACTTGTAATCATGTATTTCATATATCTTTTCATATCAATACATTGAAGTTCTTGATCCCGTTAGGCGGTGTCCTAACAGAAGGTTTCTTTAATCAGATGTGCCACATATTTTCATTGTTATAAGATTCATCTCTTTAATTTTGCTCCTTCAGTTCCCAAAGAGATATCATGAACTCTCCTAGTCTTCAGTATCCAATTATTTAGTTCTTTTTTCCTTGAAGTTATCCAATTCTAAAGTTCTTTAGTAATCAAAACGGGGTCATATATACAACAAAATTCGCAGCATTTCCACCATCTCCATATAAAAGAACATTAACTAATTGTCCTGAATGTAAATATGATGAGAATGATGAAAGGTCAAATCTGAATTGTCCAAATTATGCTTTTGAAGATCATTTAAACCTCTATAATGGTTTCCTCAATCTGCATAAGTAGTTGATTCTAAGTTTCCCCCACATTCAAATGGTACATCAATCGAGAGGTCAGTAAAAAAATTATAGACTTGTAAACAATAATTTCAACTTACACGATAATATTAATTTTTACATATCATCCAACAATAATTTTTAAAACTGGTGTTGAAAATAGTAAACAAAATATTTTCAAACAAGTCATAAATTCCTGAGAATATGGTTATTGGAAAATCATTATAACCATATTCTCAGGAATTTATGACTTGTTTGAAAATATTTTGTTTTCTCTTTTGTTATCGGACTTTTTCAGATTTATGTAGTGCGCTAACGTTCCATTTCTTTTACTCATTTTTCTCCATTTTCATGAATTTTATTTTGCAACACTAAATAGCTTCAACTTGTCTAGAAAATCAATGAACTAATCACAAAATTAAAGCACTAAATCTTTTTTCTTGTAGTTAGGGAACTATGGTTCCAAGGAAATGTTCGTACCAAAGACATACCTTTCCAAACAGTTCTTTTTGAAAATGCCACGTCCACATATACCCTCAAGATGCAGCAATTATTTGATTCATCAGCATCTCTCTTCACCTCCCAATGTGCCTAAAATTTATACGGGGAGACTTAATAACCAGGAAAAATGAGAAGCACTTAAGAATTAAGTAGGAAAGCTAAGAAATGAGTTTCGTATATAATTAGAAATGTGGGTCGTCTTGGTCTAGATTCAAAAACAATTTCAAGTCGCAATAATGATAAAAGAAACATTTGATGAACCAAAAAGGGATAACGTATCTGCTTTATGATCAGAAAAAGAGGAATAGAGTTCTTTAAAATCTCTTCGAAATAATTATATATATTTGGTTGCAATATTTAAATTGTCCTTAAGAACTAACATATAATCTAAAGTTTTGCGAGTATATATAAATGCTGATAAGCTCTTTCTAGCTCTCATCCTTGGAGGTTATCCTTTCAAAAAGAAGAAGAAGATTTTGTGGGAGAATTTCACAAGGGCTTTTTGTTGGGCCATTTGGCAAGAGCGGAACAAGCGAATTTTTCAAGAAAAAGAATCTTCTTATTTTAGGTTCTTCGAAGCTATTGTCAATACGGTTGCGCTGCTTTGATACCCTCCTTTCTAATTGGAGAGGTCTTTTGTAATCTTGGGAGACATCCCCTTCCATTGTAATTTCATACTATCAATGAAATTGTTTCTTTTTCAAAAAAACGTTCAAATTTTGGTTCATCAAAATAAATTATCTATCAAGTATACTTTGTGAGGGAATAACACCAAATTTTTTTTTCAAAGTTTCTCAGAATTGTCTTTGAAAATTAATATTTAACACGATTCCCATGTTCAATATTCTAAAACACTTATTTGGGGCCTTCATTCTTCAAAAGATAGAAGCTGACTTTTAAATTAGATATCAGGTCTAGAGTTTCCTGAGCTATTAAATAAAAAATTTCAGAGAAGACAGACTTATAAGAAACTGCATAGGGGACAATTTCAAAATCAGACATAGTACTACTAGAAACATATACCGATCTTCCTTGTCTGGAAATTATTACCAAAAATAATATAGGGATAATTGCCACCAAATGGACCGAATAGAACTGATAGTACTAGTTAATACCTCAACACGGAAATAATCTGAGTATGGAACCTCACTGACTTCTTGTGTTACCTCAATGACCAAATGACTGAGAAAATGAGCAGAGAGTTAAACTAACTGAAGAAGGCGTTGATGACAGAAAACTGGCTTGAATGATAAAAATTTACAAACTAGTTAGAAAAATTATAGATAACAGAAACTTAAAGCCCAAATAAGGGCTGCATTAGTCCATGAGCAACCACATCTCAGCGTAATAATAGAAACAGATGGACAATCAACCCCTTGGCCTTCCCTTACCCCTAAAAGTTAGAAACAAAGGAAAGAATGAGCAGTACTATGGCTACAAACCATATCTAGCTTCGTAAAGATGAGACCCATACCAATTGGAAGGATTTACCTAAGAGTCTGCAATGTGAAGCAAAGGTGAAATAATGCCTAACTTTTCTAAACGATGGAAGAAAGTCACATACATTGTTAATTTTGTAACACGGAAAAGTTCAAAAGTTGGTAAAAAGACCTAAGAGAACTCCATATAGGAGATTAGTGTAATTAACTGATCATCACATGCTGTCTTCCCGAACTGGTTTCACTTATTTTCATAAAGGAAATGTTTGGGAATCCAACTTTTCCTCTCTCAGCTTTGAATCGTATAAAACCCACATGAACCTATAATGGTAAACCTTGATTATATGCATGCATGCTTGGAAACATACATAACAGACATAATTCATAAAGATTAACATTAAGCCTGAACCTTACTGTACAACCCGGACTATATTTTTGTGATTTGAAAGAGAGAGGGAAACAAATTTAAATTTAACAAAGCCAATTTTGAATTTACTATGCTCCCTAAAAGTTTCAACACAAGTTTGCGTCTATTATGAGTAATTCACAACATACAAAAACAAACGTAGTGGGGAAACAAAAACTGTCAAGAAATAATGTTTATGACTAGAGAGGAATAAGACTACCAAAAAAATATAATCATTACAAAGCTACTTGTCAAACCTGTCTCGATAAACTCGAAATTTCTGGATCTCCAGGCAGCCACCACATTTAGCACCTTTATAGCCATGTAAAATTAGCACTACCATAAATATATATAATATAAAAAAAAAAAAAAAAAAAAAAAAAAAACATGGAGGAAAAGGTAAGATATTCTCTTAAATGAAAAACAAACGAACCAAAATATATTTTTATTGGATGTTGAAATGATATATCACGTGTATGCCCAAACATGTCATCAGGACGCCACAGAGAACATTTAAACTCTGGAGAAGTATCGCCGATCAGATGATTAATTCACAGTATATTCAATGTAACATTAGTTAAAATAATTCAAAAAAGATTTCTAGATTGCATACGTCTAACGCCCTACCTTTATCTCCACATTTTTCATGATATGAAGAAACAAAATCAACTGCATCGTCTGAAAAATAGAAACTAAAGAAATCCTCCACCTTTATCTGCAATTCAATTTGAACCAACTTTTCTGATCAGAACTGATTAATAATTGCGAAGAAACTGTAAATTTGGAGGATCCAAATGTGAAGTACACATTACATGTCAAACTCATCAAAGATAAAGTAACTGTACCGGAAACTTTGATTCCGCAACTTTGGTATAATAATCTGGTACTGCATTCAAATTCAAAGATCATGTATTCAGGACCGGAATTTCACTTCTATAACAGTTGAAGTAAAAGCCAAGTACAAAAGTGAACCAGTGAAGTAATGAATAAAAGCACCCTTAAAATGTCCAAGTCAATCTGCCTTTCCTATTATTTCTTTCATCTTTTTTATGATTTTTTTTTTTTTATGAATACTATTATTTCTTTCATTTAAATAGCTCTTTACGTCAAGTACAAAAACAATCCCCATTCCCACATACCCTTTACAGCCTCCACGTTGAAAAAGGACACCCTTTCCAGAGAATGATATAATATACAACTTCTTTTGATAAGAAATTGAAGAAACAATTTTATTCCAAAGAACAAAGCTATAATAAAGATAAGACGGAATAAGAAATCCACCCAAACTAAACCAGAGGGTTCTTTTGGATACCCTCTAATCTACATTAATAAAAAAGCGGAAAATAGAAGCACTTCATTAGATGCCATACACTTGGAGAACCTAGATCATGTATTACGACATTAACAATTTGGGTACTTGATTTGGAACTGTTTTAATAGGCTTCTTTTGCAACGGGCTTTCTTTTTCTTGAATTGCCTACTTTGTATTATTTTGTTTGTCTTCATGAAAGGTTGGTTTCCCATTAAAAAAAAATTGAACTCCTAAATAAACTAGGAATTAAACTGGGAATAACATTTCTAAGAAATTTTGGCATTTTTTTTTTTTGCATCTCCTCTCAAAGGCCAATAGTGAGTTTGAAGGTGGAAAGAATGACTCAAGACATTCTTGGACTGTACTATTCAAGAACTGTAGGCATAACTCCTTAATCTTAAAGGTTAGGAGAAACAAAGAAAAGGAAAGAGAAAGAGAAAAGAAATGCTACAAACCCACCCTTGGGAGCATCTGTGTCTTCCTGCTTCCACGTCAACGTCTTTCTTGAAGTTGAAGCATGAGTATCAAGAATTGGTTCTGCTTCCTGAATTACATCAATAAGTACTGGTGGTGGTGTCTTTGGCCCAGTTTCCTCTTCAAGGTTGTCTTGAACCATGGAAACATTAAGAATAGGAGTATTCATACTCCTTACACACAAGATGATTTAATAAACTAGTAAATCAAGCAGCAAAGAGTTCAGGAAACCACATAGATAAAGGTGAAAATAAATACCTGTCAGAAGAATCTGAAGTATCCAGCTCCATGGCCTTTTCGATACCAAGGACACTATTTTCTTGTCTGCTAGATTCATTTATTGATTTCTAACATAAAAGTCAACAAATTAATACATAAGAGAGACAAACAAAAGGAGAGAAAGAATGTCTCCACTCTTTCACTTGGATTTTTTTTTTTAACAAGAAAAAACTTTTCATTGCTATAACTGATACCTTAGGTGGATATTCATTGCCAACTTTAAATGAATGTAATAGTTTGTGCATATATGCAGCAACTGAATTTTGTGAACATATTGTAAGCAAGCATGCTCGCACATCCATAACATGCAAACAAACATACAGACATGCATGCAAGCGCATATAGGTCATCTGTAAGTGCAGCACACATGCAAATAAAGAAAGCCATCAAGACCGGAAAATCCAGATATCGAGTCTTAACAATCTCAAACACATTTTGGTCCCAAAGCCCATTCAACATAAGCAGGAACATGTTGAAAATTGAATGCCTGGAACTTCATCCGGGCATACTTAAAATACACCTAACACTAGGATATGGAGCAACTCATAGAGAGAAGGATATGGCTATATATTTCTCATTGAGAAGAGAAACAATTTCATTGATTAATGAAAAATGGAGGGAGACCTTTTTTTTTTTTTTTTTTGATAGGAAACAGAAACAATTTCATTGATAGTATGAAAGAGTGTTACAAAAGAAATCTTATCTTTTAATTACAAAAAGACCCTCCATTGATTATAAAGGGTGGTTAGACCATAATTACAAAAAGGAGATGTTAATTTACTCCAAGTAATGGCTAAAATAGTAGTAGAATCGATGAAATGTTGAGCGTCTTTGTAAATGTCCCTAAAAACTCGCATGTTTCTCTCGTTCCATAGATTCCAAAAGAAAGCACGAACAAAGCAGAGCCATAAAGTCTTCTTTGCTTTCTTGAAGGGGTGACCCATGAAAATAATATAATATAAAGAGAGGATATTACCCGGTCGGGGGATAGGCCACTTGAAAGCTTGAAGAAGGAAATCCCAAAACTTTGAAGCATACGGACACTCACTGAATAAATGCAATTGATTTTCACCATTTGCAACACACATGTGGCAGCAGTTTGGAGAAATTGTATGCTTTGGCAATCTCTTTTGAAGTCTGTCATATGTATTAATGCAAGAATGGCTGAGTTCCCATATAAAAAACTTCACCTTCTTTGGGTATTTTCCGGACCATATAGTGTTGTACAGTGCTGCATGTTCGTTAGTGCTCGATGAAGCTAATGCCAAAGCCATCGATTTTGATGAGACCTTATTGTCTTTCTCTAAATTCCATAGCCAAGTGTCCTCTCTATCAATCAAGCTGAAAACTGCCATAGAGCTATTAAATGATGACCATTCCTCAATTTCATTGTCTTGTAGGTTCCTTCTAAAATCCAGCAGCCACATATTTGTTCGGGGGCACCAAACCTCAGTTATGGAGGCTTCTTTCTTCTAGGACAAATTATAAAGATTTGGGAAAATCATTTGTAAGCTCATGTGCCCATACCATACATCTTTCCAGAAGTATGTCTTTGTCCCATTTCCTATCTTAATAGATATGTGCTCGTATATTAAGATCTTTAGGGAATCAATGGCTTTCCATGGGCCTCTTGCCGAGTGCATGGAAAAAGTATTTGGTCTTGTATCAAAGTGTGTAGAGCCGTATTTGATCTCTATAACTTTTCTCCATATGGCCTCTTTCTCAACATTAAAACGCCATATCCATTTCGAGAGGAGCGATTTGTTCCTTATTTGCATATCAAGAATACCAAGGCCACCTTCCTCAATAGGATTCTTGACTTTATCCCATTTAAGCAAATGCATCCCCTTATATTCAGCACAACCCCTCCAAAGGTAATTCCTGAAAAGCCTTTCTATGTCATCTGTGACTGATTTAGGAGCTCTAAAAAGGGAGAGATAATAAATGGGCAGATTTGCCAAAGTGGCTTGTATGAGGGTTAATCTTCCCCCCTTCGATAAATTAGCTCCCCATGAAGACAATCTTTTCTCAATCTTTTCAATGATTGGAGCCCAAAACAGCTTTTTGTTAGGCTTACCATTTAAAGGCAACCCAAGGTATGAGTTAGGCCAAATACCTTTCTTGCACTTGGTGAGTGAGGCAATTCTATCAATCAGATCATTCTTCAAATTCAATCCTAAGAGTTCTGATTTTCTGCAATTAATGTTCAATCCCGATGCTTTTTCAAATAACTCAATGATGTGAAAAAGATTCTTGATGTGATGATCTTCATATGATGAAAATATAAGAGTATCATCGGCAAATTGGAGGTGGGTAATTGATATATGAGATTCCCTTTTCAGCTCAAAACCTTTTATGGCTCCTTCATTTTCAGCCTTTAACAACATCCTACTAAGGCAATCAACAACAATAATAAAAAGGAAAGGGGATAGGGGATCACCTTGTCTGAGTCCTCTTGATGCTAATATTTTCCCTCGTGGCTTCCCATTAATCATGATGGAAAAGTTTGTTGTTGAGATGCACCCTTGAAACCATCTCCTCCATTTGATGCCGAAGCCTTTGGCTTTTAGGATCTCGTTCAAGAATTTCCAATCCACCATATCAAAGGCTTTTTCGATGTCAAGTTTGATAAGAACCCCTTTTTTCTTTTTCCTTTTGTATTCGTCAATAAGCTCATTTGCTATTAAAGAAGCATCAAGAATTTGTCGGTTTGCCACGAATGCTGATTGGTAGCCCGTGATGGTGAAAGGTAGCACCCTTTTAAGCCTCTCAGATAGAACACGAGCTATAATCTTATATATTCCCGTAGTGAGACTAATAGGACGATAGTCCCCCACTCCCTTCAACCCATTTTTCTTGGGTATAAGACATATATATGTTTCATTTGTGCTTGCATTGATATGGCCGTTCCTAAAAAAATCATTGAACACACTCTTAAAGTCGAACTTGAGAGTGTTCCATGATTTTTTATAGAATTCTGCCGTGAAGCCATCCGGTCCCGGGGATTTGTTGGTGCCAAGGTCGTTAATGGCTCTGTATATTTCCTCTTCTGTAAAGGGTTCTTCAAGCTGTATGCTTTGCTGAGTAGAGAAGGGACTCCAATCAGTGATCTCGGGTAGATTCCTATCGCCCGTCTTCTTTGTGTAAAGCTTACGGTAGAAGTCTATAAATTCTGCTTCTATATCTTCCTCAATAACCAAGCTTGTTCCTGATGTTGATGCAATTTCGACAATCGCATTCCTTCTTTTCATAGTCGTCGCCCATCTATGGAAGAAACTAGTGTTTTCATCCCCTTCTGATAGCCATTTGGCTTTACATTTCTGTTTCCATAAGGATTCCTCACGAGAGGCAATGGTGAGTAAGTCGGCCTTGATAATAATTCTTTTCTTAACTGATTCCTCGTTCAGTGAATTGAGTTCTTCCAAAGCATCTAAAGCCTCCAACTCCTTCAACAAAATCTGTTTCTAGTCATCGGTGTGGCCAAAAGTTATGGAATTCCATGCCTTTATGACTGCCTTTAGTCCTTTTAATTTTTGAATTAATCCATGCCCAGACCAAACAGTGGGTGTGTATGCATTCCACCATTCTGTGTACAATTTTTCAAATGAATGGTGATCCATCCAACTGTTTATGAATTTAAATGGGGAAGGACCCCATTTTTCCTTTCCAAGGTTCAATAAGATGGGAAAATGATCCGAGGTAATTCGGGGGAGGCGGCTAGCTTTTGCAAATTCAAATTTTTGTATGATCCCATCCGTAACTAGGAATCTGTCAATAAGAATTCGGACTCTACTTTGAGACCAAGTATAAGTCCCATTAGATAGAGGAATGTCCATCAAATTCGACAAATCAATGAATGAGTTGAAATTCTTCATCCCACGAGTTGGTGAGCCATGATTTGATTTTTCCCATGACCATCTGGTGATGTTAAAATCTCCCCCAAGAATCCATAACGGGTAGCATTTTGGGACTAATTCATATAACTCGAGCCATAATTTATCCCGATCAGATGGCGAGTTCGGACCATAGATTCCTGTCACCCACATCGTGGAGCCATCAGATAAAATAATTTTAATGGATAGAGTATACGCACCTTTTGTTACCTTTGTGATCTCCATATTCATCTCATTCCACATGATTATAATTCCTCCCGCAGTACCGATGGCGTCGAGGGAGGACCATCCAACATATCTCGAGCTCCATATAGACTTGATGAACTTGTTATCAATGTTCATGGACTTCGTCTCTTGTAGGATAACTATAGATGGATTTTTACTTTTGAGAAAATCTTTTATGAGGGCTCTCTTCTTGCTTGAGCCCAATCCCCTCACGTTCCAGGAGAGAACAATCATGAAAGGCTAGACGACCCTTCCCTTTGTTGGCTATGGCTGAGAGTGCCTTTGTTATAGTTGATGCCGGAGTGTAAATTCATTATCTCTCTTTCCCAATTCCTCTGTTTTTTGGCTGTATTTTTATTCTTCTGTTTAGGAATGGGCATGATACACATCCCGTAATCCATAAGCCATTGAAATAATATAGGAAGGAGAGAGGTGGGATCATTTGGCGACTCAGATTCTTCTTTTTCTTCTTCCTCAGTAGCCTCATTTTGTTGCTCATGTGTGTACTGATTTTCTGGGATTATATAGGGGCTTTCGGATGCTATAGGGGTGACCATCAGGGGAGGGTTGGTTTCCAAGTCCTCATTGAATAGAGAAGCAATGGGTAGCTGTCAGGGAGATGAGATAATAAGGGACAGAGGGGTGGTAGGACTATTTTCAGGGGAAGAGAGAAGTTCTTCGGTTTCGGATAAGATTTGGTCAATGGAGGTGGTAAACTTGGTGCCCGTAACTAAATGAGTTAATTTCTGATTTATGATGACTGGTTTAATGCTGGATTTTTGTTTTTTAATGGATGATGGGTCTTTTGAAGGGATTTGGACGAGAGAAAGGGATTCAGTAACTAAATGAGTTAATTTCTGATTTATGATGACTGGTTTAATGCTGGATTTTTGTTTTTTAATGGATGATGGGTCTTTTGAAGGGATTTGGACGAGAGAAAGGGATTCAGTTTGGGCTTGGTTTGTGGTTTGGTTAGTATTTTGAGGGATGTGACAGCCAAGGTAAAGGACTTTCTCGATAGGTGGGGCTGATTTTGTGGGTAAAAGAGGTGGGAAAGGGTTGTCAAGTACATTCTGAGCAGCCAAAAGGTAACTTTTTCCAGAGCTTTCAACATCAATAACAGTGCCAAGTACATTCTGAGCAGCCAAGAGGTAACTTTTTCCAGAGCTTTCAACATCAATAACAGTGTCAAGTACATTTTGAGCAGCCAAAAGGTTACTTTTTCCAGAGTTTTCAGCATCAATAACAATGTTATTCACTGTTTGTTGACCTTCTTTGTACGGTAAAGCCACTTGTGCGTGGGTGTTGTGCAACTTTGTCACTTTGTACGCGCTTCCCGAGGTAACCAAAGAACTTCGAGCGCGTGGGCTGTCAATTCCATCTTCTCCGGTGACTTTCAAAGGTAGCTTAGCTTGCCATGGATTCCGGCGTTACAAGTCATAGCAAGTTCTGGTTTGAAAAAAGGGTCCAACAGCACCATGATAGGTTTTTTCCCTTGAGATGTGAGATAAATTTCAGCAGGGATGAAGCCATGAAAATTTTCTTTTACTTTAATACTCACCTCCATCATATCCATTCTGGATAAGGTCCATGAAAATTTTCTTTTACTTTAATACTCACCTCCATCATATCCATTCTGGATAAGGTCTTAGTGGCTGTCTCAAGGTATCCTCCACATTTGTCTCCAATGGTCATGAATGTCTCATGAGACCATCTACCAATAGGAAGGTTTCTAATTTTGATTCATCCCCCATATGAGGGTACCACAGGGTTTTCCATGTAGGCTACATCATTCCACTGCACAAATCTGATCTTATATCGGCCTGCCATTGTCCATCCCTTAATTTTACACAAGGTGATTCCTTGATCTTTGTCTTGTACCTTCATTAAAGCTCTGTCCGGTTGAATAGGACTGATGGATCCTGCATTTGTAACATCTAGTTGTATGGCCTTTATAATCTCAGCCCAACTATCATGAAAATTTTCTCTTATGACTATGATGGCCTCTTCCGGATAAAACTTGGCCAACTCCGGTGAAGATCTTTGCTTTTCAGTGTGTACCTTTCGGTTTGCCTGTTTAATATTGATTGATGTCTTTTTCTCAAACTTGTTCGTCTTCAAGACTTCTTTGTATGAAAGGTGATTCCTTTTCATATGAGGGTTTGTTACCAAGATCTGGTTTTTCTTTGGGAGGTTGTTGTGGGAGTTAAGAAGAGAGAGAAAGCTTTTCCAACCATATTTATAATTACCAATAGGTATAATAATTTTGTTCAATCCACCCTTTGAACCCAATCTTGCTATCTCTGCACAATGTCCCTTTCTAGTGGAGATCTTTTCCACCCAAAGAACATATTCATCCATTCTATCCTCCACAAAGAAACTCATCGTGAGTGGTGCTTCTAGAAGCGTGGTGAAGGAGTTGATCAGCCATTGATGAGATTCTTTCTTTAGAGCCAATGTATAGGACCTATCCCTTGTTTCTTCTGTGATGCGTATTCCTTCTCCTTTCTTGATAGAAAATGATTTTCTATCAATGGTAAATGAAGTAACATTTGGTAGAGTGTGCTTCCGATCCATTCCGGTGAAGATGGTACTTCCGGCGAGCTAATGGTGAAGGCATGGATGATTAGGAGAGAGGAGAGAGGAGAGAGCATTTTCCTAAAGCTTGATGTCGTTCTTCATAAGATAATGATGTACTCAAAAAATGGAGGGAGACCTCCAAACACACAAAGGTGAATTACATAAAAGTTGTCCAATTCAGAATCAAAAAAGAAAGACTATGAAATGTGAAAGACTATTTACATTTACACCACTACATAGCACAAAAAATAATTAAATCCATGAAATGTGCAAAAGTGGTATAAGAGTCACGAAAGATTCGACCATTCCTTTCTGCCAAAAGAGACCAAAAGAAAAAACAGGATATGGCTTTATAGAGTTATGCCATATGTCAAAGCAATGCGATCGTCCATCCAAAAATGATAACTCTCCCTGCCTTTTTCTATATATAAACTAACAAGCTAAGCTCATATTAGTGTAAGCAGAATCTAGGGTAAAACTTTGCTTGCATTAAATTTTACAAACAAAACAATACTTCCTCTACTAACAAAACATTGAATATGCACTAACATACTACTGTTACAAACAAAACATTGAATGCACAGTTCACCTGTTTTTCCATAATTGCTTCCACACCTTTAGCATGCTGCAACCAGCCATCATTAATGAGATTATAGGCCTCATCACGAGATAGAAAAGATGCAAAGAAGTACTGCAAAAGTTAATGAGTAAAATAAGTTATTTGGGCTAATTATATATATATATATATATATATATTTGACAATATGTGGGGTGGGGGATTCATTCGAACAGCTTCCCTCTTGGTCGAGGGTACAAGTTTTATCCTAGTTGAGCTATGCTCATGTTGGCTTATTTGGGCTAGTTGCCAACAACTAAAACAAATTATCTAAGCCATGTTGGAGAATGATTTTATTTTCAGTAAAAAATTAAGCTAATAATATATACTCATAAATAATTTCTTAGTTTACTTTTTCTTTTCTTTTTTTCGTTTTTCATTTTCTAAAATTTCACGAAACCTTAGCCAACTTAAATTATAAAAAATAAAAATAAAAAGATTATTTGAAAACTAATTTTTCTTTTATTTTAAATTAATTTTGAAAGTATATTAGGAAAGAAAGAAAAGTGAATGTAAATCAGCATAGCTTTTTTTTTTATAAAAAAAAAAAATAAAAAACTAAAAACCTAAAATGTCATCAAAGATCCCCATAATAAATAATTTTGATAGATGAAATTAAAAATTAAAGCAAAATGAAAAATATAAAGCATTAAAAACTCAAAACTACCTTTTTCTCTCCAAGAAATATTTCGATGGCATTAGGGAAGATCCCTGCTGTCTTTGCTTTACGTACAGTTGTTATTTCTTGTAATGGGATTATTTTCTGAAATATAATAAGAATCATAAACAAGATCCAAGACAGATATAAATGAAGTAAGAACCTTGACAATAACATAATTTTTAAAAAACAGTGATATAAGAAATCAAATATTGAATCATGAAGTTCATGCTTAAATGGGAATAATAACATGATATTGAAGTTATACATGCAAATTAAACAAGGAATAGTGGTCAAAAGTTCAGAATACCTATGGACATCCTATTCTAAGAAACAATTGTCAGCATGTGAATTCATGAGTGTTGTGGCTTATCAACTTTTCATATATTCCTCACTTTCTTGTATAATTTGATTGATCGGATTATGTGCTTGGGGAAGAAAGACGTTTATAAAATGGACCAATAAACCAATCCTAACTTGAAGGGTTTCCATCGAACCATGCCCCCTGATGAAATTATCTGAACCCGATACACATAGAAGATAGTTCCAAGTTTCAACATGATGAAAGAGAAATTCTGCTGAGCCTTCTTTCTTTATTAAGCAACCAACCCTTAGCAGCTGTAGGAGTTGAGCCTATTCGCTCCACTAACCTGTGAAATTTCTTCCATAGTAGTTCTTCCTATTCCCAACCAACCTTAAATGATTAGCCTTCTTCGTTCCTCAGGCTTATCTACTCTTAACCACTTGAACATGTGCCACACTAGAGAAAACATAAAAGCCCCACAACCGATCCGGCGAGTAGAACCTCCACGTTTACCTCCACCCATCATGACTCATGAGAACTCGATACTCCAAATTACCATGCAAAAGTTCAAGGAAGTTCTATCACCAGGTATTGCAGTACACTCTAGGCTGGATCACTGGCATGTGATCAATATCAGCACATTTTGTAATGATGGCTCCAACAACCATAGAAGATAATGCCACAATGGGACAATAGTCATATTTGAAGTCTTGGCTCTTTTAAAACCCAAACTGGATCAAGTGAGGGTATAAATCACTCGTGAGGGAGGCATATTCATACATGATTAGCAGGGAAAGTCATCCATTCAAATGTTCTGAATCCCAACAGCACAAGGATAAGGATAGATCCAGGATTTCATGTTAAACGGGGCACTGAACAATTATAGTGACATATTGTTTAAATTCTATTTTTCCATCTGCAATAATCTTTTCATTTAACATGTTGCAACAACTTCCATAGTTTCATATGATTTTTTATCAAGGGCAGGATAGAAACCAAGCTGAAAACAAATTCTATGATGCAAATCTATATATGTTGATTGTTGAAGAGTCAAATTCCTGAGGAATTTAGTAGAATAAATATCTTTACAAATTGATTCGAAAATCTGATTTTCTTACATTGTTTTCTACAATGCAATCTATATCCTGTTATTTTATTTTTAAAAAAGTTTAGGCCCAGACTTTGGAGACATCAAGAGTTTTCTTTATTAAATTCAGTTGAAGATCCTTTCAAAAAAAAATCATTTGAAGATCACGCAACCTCTTATTTAATTAGCACTAGCATATTTCCTTATTGGATTAGCCAAATTTTATTAGAATATTATAACATGTGAGGTGGGGGATTAACCCAATTGTAGGGATTGTTTCCTTGATAGAAAGTGCAACAGTATGCTAGCTATATATAAGGTGTACAGAAATTCTCACATTCAAATTGAGATTAAAAAACACCTCTAAAATCTAAAAAAGAAAAACAAACAACTCATAAGCATATCATAAAAGATTACATTCTCTAATAAATTATTCTTGCATGTGAAAATAGGACACATTCCTCACTTAAATACTGAGTCAGCCTGGTATAGCTCAAGCTACTTTCATTACCTTACCATAATGCATCTACTTTTTTTTACACCAAAAAGAGAAAGAACCCAACAGGAAAACTTCAAGCCTCAGCAGATGAAAGAAGATAGTGGATTTTATTGAAAAAATGAACATGAGGAATCTGTGGGTTTGCATAATGCAAGCCCATGTGTTAGAGAGAGAGAGTTTAAATCATAATTTATATGAATCAAGTTGTTAGATAAAAATAACCTCATGCAGCTAAAAGATGAATTCACATATTACCTTTGTCTCAAACCCAAAGATGTTGGAGTAAAAGCAGATATAGTGCATGAACAGATACATGTGGCCCTGAAACATATAAAAAAAATAATAATAAAGAGAACAAATGGCTAGACTCATAATCCATCCATTTCCAAATAGGAATTCATGTATCTTACATTTCTACAGGAGTTAAACCGAAGATAGATCGTTGGTTTTTTAATGGTCAAATCAAAAGTGGCTATATGACATGCCTACCAAGGTAATCAAATGTAAAATTTAAGTTCACAACTTTTCCTGAACAAGGCTCCATGGAAGATAAAAATTACCTGAATTAGTATGTTCTCTTGGAAAGCACAATTGAAGTCTTCAATAAGAACCTAGAAATACAAAGGAGAAACGATAAATCTTCAAATAGAAGACAAACACATTAAAAGACAATATTTAAGGAGGCATTGTTCAGAGTTGTAGTGTCATGCTGGACTTTTTTTAATAAGAGTGTCATACTGGACTAGAAATACCCAAAGGTGGATCATTATTTTATAGGGTGGGTAGTTAGAGTAAATTTAAATATTTAATCATTTAATCTTCCTCTTAACACTTCCAAAGTGACTAGCAATTAAATATCCGAGAAGCTGCATTCATATCTTTTTACAATGCAGAAGCAATCTTTACACCTAAGTTAAAGCCCCGTCAAATAAATGTGGTAGATTTGCATGTTATCCTATGTTAATAACTTGAAAAACTAGAACATGTAGTAAATGGTCGCGGGAAGCACTAAAATAAGAAAAAATCTTCTTTAAGTACTGAAATAAGTAGAAAATACTTCATTAAAATGTTATGATCGATTAATTCAAAGCATAGTATCTCCCTTCTGAAATGTTTTCCTGTATATGTTGTTTGTCTTATTCCAAATCAGAAGAAAACTTCAGAAATCCCACCAAGCAATAACTGTTTGCATCAATGTTTCCATAACTATGTCAAAGGCGATAATTTCTTCTCTCTCTCTCTCTCTTTCCCTTGAATTCTTTAGCATGACACACATGATCCTATTGTTCACAAGCCTTCAATCAATAAACTTACACTCTCAAGACTAGAGCTACTTACTTCATCTGGTGGAAGGCGAAACAACTGCCGATATTCTTCACTTCTCAATAAGACAGATGACTGCATAAAAATAAGCAGCTTCAGAGATTATATAAAACAAAAGCATTAGGAAAGGTCTCATACATTTTATGCTTAGAGTTTTTATAGACTATATACATCTGAATATGTTTCTCAAAAAAAAAAAAAAAAAATATATATATATATATATATATATATAATACATCTGAATATATCCAGGGTGGAGTGGATCGAAGAACCACATGAGAAATTTTTTTCTTTCCAAGTCTTTGGATATAAGAAAAAGGGAAGCAAGTAACAAGAATCTAACTATGATAGCATAATTATCAGATATGAGAAGAAATGAAGTTTCCAAAAGTGGATTAGAATTCGAAAACAGGTTCTAAAAATTTCTAAGAGCTTATAGGATCCTCTTATGCATTATTTCAAATCCAAGAGAGACTTACTCATGGATCAGTCCTTAAAGCCTAGTAGAAATCTAAACGAGTCCCAAACTTGGTACTTATCATTGTCCTTATACATTTTTCAAGTAGACCTACATGCATTAAGCTCATGAGCTTTCTTTTGAAAAAATGGGCATTTCTATGCTACCTGCTTGTAATGATTAAAGAGCTCTATATCATCAGTTATTCACAGGACATCAACATTGACAAGTAACTCTCTCGGTCCCTATAAAATAATCATCTCATACCATCACATGATCACACAAAGCAACTTTATCTAGTTTAAATTTCTTCAAATCCATGTTCCCTTCAAAGTATTTGTTTATAGTCTGTTTTCTTTTAAATCTACCAAATTTCTCGTATTTTCACATGGGCTCCCTACACAACCCACATACCGAGGCAGAAAGCACCCTGTGTAAAAATTTCAGTGTCTCTTACCCTAGCAAAAAATGCATTTCTAACTCTCTCTGAAACATGATATTGAGTTTGGTAATACATAATGTATACCTTGACTCAAGAAGATGATTCCATGTCAATTAAGTGGCTGAACTTTAACGCAAGCAGTTCTAAAGTGTTCCATCCTGTGCTCACTTGGTTCTGCCATTATTTTTTTTATGTTGTCTGAGAGGCAAGATGGATGGAACTCTTTGAAAATCTTTTCTATAGCCACCCTTACTAACATTGATATTGTCTTCTAGAGTCAAATTGCACATCATGTATTATTGAGGCCAGTAGCATGCTATTGAGAATAAGACATTTTTCAGATAGAGAAGTGACTTTGAGATTTACGTTAGACTTTTTTCTACCTTCAGCTGGGTTGTGCAGGGGCACATGTCAAATAATAAAAGGTTGGTATATTTGAAAGAAAATGGGTTGACAGACAAGTACTTTAGTGGGAACATGATTCTAGCCTTATTCCAGAATATGTTGACTATAATGTCTTCGAAATTACATAGATATACTCTAAGAGATGATTTATGGGAATAAAGAGAAAGTTGTTTGTTGATGTCGATGTCCTAGGTTGATAACATAGGACTTTTAATAATTACTAGCAGAATAAAGTTGCCTCTAAGCACACACTATCCTCATTGAATAAAGCTCATTTAAATAAAGTATTTATTTTTTTTAACAGGAAACGAAACTTTTCATTGAAGTGATGAAAGAGACTAATGCTCGAAATATACAAACTCCACAGAGGAGTGAGATAAAGAAAACAGTAAACAATAACAAATAGCAAATAGCATAAGGGAACGATGAAAGTATGCCAACTAAGATCAATATCAAGAATAGAGAAATTGGCAAAATGCTTGGAAAGATAACACCAAGAAGAAGCACGTAAACGAGCTGATTCAAATCGATCAATCCAAGGAAGATGATTGTCTTCAAAAAAAATCTGATTTCTTTCCAACCATAGCTCCGATAAAAAATGCTTTAATCGCATTAATCCAAAGAAGATTCGGCCTTAAAGCAAATTTAGGACCAATGAGAAGCTGCAAAACATTATCCTTCAGACATTTGAGAAAACCCAATGCATGTTGAAGGTATCTAGAAGCTTGAACCAACATTGCAATGAATAAGAACAAACAAAAATGATATGAAAAAGATAATCTCCCTCCATGTGACAAAGAGGACAAACTGAAGGCATGAGCTTGAAAAAAGACATCTTTCTTTGAAGCACTTCTGTTGAATTCAAACTTCCATCCAAGATAATCCAAACTAAAATACGTATCCTTTTAGGAAAATTAGACTTCCATCCAGGAGACCATACGCTTGAATCTTCATTAGAACCAACCTTCAAGTTGTAAAGAATACCCATCATAGATTGAAAGGCTATGATTTCTTCATCCTTCAAGAATCTCCAAAAAACAATGTTCCAATAAAGAAGATGGGAATCCCAAAAATCCGAAACTGAACCATTAGTAGAAGAGGAAATCACATATAATTGAGGAAAACGAGACTTTGAAGATGTATCTCCAGCCCAAATGTCTTTCCAAAATAAAATACGTCTGTTGTTGCCTAATTTGAAAGCAGCAGATGAGTCTTCCAATACTTTGAAATATTCATCCATGGACTTCTTAAATAAAGTGAAAATTTACATCCAAAATAAATTACAAGCATTACTCATATTGGTTTCCATCAGGCTTCTGAGATTGGTTTAGAACTTTATAATCTGTTCTGTGACTCTGTCCTCGATGTGACATCATGCATCTGAGAGTTGCGTTGAGAAATTTTACTAAAAACGGTGTTAGAATTTTAGTACAAGTTCTAAAAACTTGTTCCACTTTTCCTATACCAGTACATCATTTCTAAGACTGGTCCTATAAATCAAGAACCTCGTTTACTTCCTATCGTTTTTGTCTCATTTTTAAAAATTTCTTCCATCCTCCCTTTCTCAAATACACTCGCACATAGAATATCATACATAAGATGGTATAAGTTAGTCATACCTCAATAAGTTCAACTAGAAGAAACTTCACCATAACAATCTCAGTGTCATTTTTCATGGAACAAGTCAATAAATTTAGAGGTAGTTTTATGGTGTTATGAAAAACAATTTTGTACTTTTTAGAACAAAAATTAATTGATAAAGTTGAGATGATATGAAAGAAACACGAATTAGTCCGAAAAAGAAAGAGAGCGAGAATGTGAAAAATATGAGATGACATCCTTAAAAAGGATGAAGAGAGACGTGACTAAAATCGACATAAAAAATTATGGAGGCAAGTCAATTTTACAAAATTCACCATGGAGACTAGCATTTTAGATGAAGATGATGAGGATGGTGATAATTGGAAGCTTCTCCTTCTATTGACAGAAATCGGAACAAGAATAGTGGACAGGAAAAAATGGAAGTTCCCATTTGCGTTTACCCTTACCTTATCGATCGTTTCTCAGCAACCAGAGATTAAGGTAATTCAATAATTCTCGGAAACGGGTGCGAATTTAGAAAGGAAAGAGAGTGGTGGCAGTATGTACCTGAATTTCGACGTCCTGGTGAAAACTGTCAGGAGAAGAAGAAGTCTCGTTGGAATCGGATATGCGGTCAGCTGAGGAAGAAGATGATTCGGGGGGATAGCTGGAAGCAGAGTCTGGAGATAGGTCAATTGGCAGCTTGTCTCGAGGTCGAGGCAGTTCAATTATCTCAGCCGCCGCCGGTGAGGCCGCAGCTGCCATAGCAGAGAGGGGTTGGTAGAACGAGCTTTTGTAAGTTGTAAGAACTAAGAAGCAGTGGTCGTTGGGTCGGCTTTCAATTTAGAAAACGGAAAAAAGAAGAACGAAGAAGAAAGCGTTGGTTGAATATTTAAGGCTAAGTTTATATAAATATATAATATTAAATTATCAAAAATATCCCAAAGTTATGAGGTTGGTTTCATTATTTTTTTATTTATTTATCGGTGAATGTTCGGGTCAGCTTACGCGGACTAATCTGACCGTCTAACCTTACAATATTTAGCTGAGAAAACTCGAAGAAAAATAATTTTTGGGTAGGTAGCCACTAAGGATGAGTTCATTTCAATTATAAACTAACTTTAAAAAGTTTCGTTTTAACCTTTGATGTTTGAAGTTTGTTTCAAAACAACCCTTAGAAGTTTTTATCATTAAATTTATAGACGAAAAAATGTGTGTTCTTTCAAATTATAATCTTACCGTATGCCCCTACAATATTTTTGTCTGACCCTACAATATTTGTCTGCTTGTGTTCTTTCATTTATGATTTTTTACTAACTCTAATCCCCATAGTTACTTCTCATGTGTTTAGACTTGTTCAGTATATACAATTTTTTTTTCCATAAATTTAAAAGCAAACGCTTTTAAGGATTGTTTTGAAACAAACTTCAAAGTTCAAGATTTAAAATAAACTTTTTAAAATTTAGGGTATAATTGAAATCAACCCCATAATCCAGGAGTATTTATGATAATTTAACCTAAAAAAAATATCTTTCCACTTTGTCATGTTCTGTTTAAAAAATATTATTTTTCAAAAGTTTCAATATTACTTTTTTTTTTTTTTTTTTTTGCAACGAAAAAAGAAGTTATACAAGAAACAAAAAGGGATGCAACACGAGCAATATTACCTTTGACCCTTTACAAACGGTTCAAAACTACTATTGCAGTAGAAATCTATTAGAATGTTGGACGACTCTAATTTAAAAAAAAATCCAAATAAAATTATAAATATTTATATCTTTTATATTTCATATTTAGATTTTGATTTAATGTATATTTAAATTTTTTATACTGTTAATTAATTTTTTGAGTTATATATTTTTTATTTATATTATTCACCAATTACGCCACCAATTTCTTCTCCTTCCCTACCCTCATTGCAACTTGATCAAGTTATATATATTTATATTTTCTTTCCATTGTGCTGCCGCCCGATTCAATATCATGTTTAAGTTTTTTTTTTTTTTTTTTTTTTTTTTTTTATTAATTATTATTATTTTAGTTTAATATATATACTTTGTTTCTATGACAATATTTTTTTTTAGTTAACAATTGTGGGGTGGAGATCAAATATAGTCGATATTTGAGAGGATAATTATTGTCTTATCTACAAAACTATCCTCATATTGACACTACCAAATTTATTTATTTATTTGTTCTTCGTGCATTGCCAATAAAAAATTGTTAGATCGTACTTTGTTTTATATTGAGTCCGACTTAAGAGAATCAACCAAATAAGACAAAGACTAGTGATTTTTTAGTGAAGAAATAAAGTATAGTAAATAACTTAGTTGTCTATTCGAGTATATTTCGATAGATAAGACACATACTATATCAAGAAGTTTATTTAATCTCCACTTCTTAGTTGTTAAAATAAAAGAAGGGAGAATTTTTTTTTTATATCCAAGTTTGCATATGTAATCAATTAAAACTCTAAACTTAGATCCGTTTGATAACTATTTGATTTTTAGTTTATGATTTTTAAAAATTAAGCGTATAAACACTACTTTTACCTTATAATTTTATTTGTTTTGTTATCTACTTTATACCCATATTTTTAAAAAAACTAGTTTTGTTTTTAAAATTTGGCTAAGAATTTGATGTTTCTCTAATAAAAGTAAACTCATAGTAAAGAAATTGAGAGAAAACAATCATAAATTTCAAAAAACAGAAAACTAAAAACGAAATGGGTATCAAACGGGCCTTAATAACTTGATTGATTAAAACCTTAAAATTTCAAATGTAGGGATTAACACAATATTAGAGAGAGACTAGAATGGAGTGGGTAGTAATTGTTTTCATTCATATAAATATTTTTTATCTTCTCTCCTTCTATTTTTTCTTTACTTATTTAGGAAGAATTATGTGATAATTTTTATTGCTATTTTGGTAGGATTTTGGAAAATAATAATGTTATTTATGTAATTTTGAGTTAATTTTAAATAGAACAAAGTAAGAATAATTATGAATCACAACAAATGGCTTAAATGGATTCCCTCGTGAAAGTTTTATTGATACGTATAAGAGTAGAGAGAATACTAGACAATTGAATAATTTGTCTTGTATTTTATTGATACTATTGATAGACTTTTATATACATGAGATGACAAATCAAAGACTAAACTTTAGCTAAAATACAACAAGAATATAAACAATTAAATACAAAAAGTATAGAATAAAAGTAATAATGTAGGATACAATCTACACTAATAATACTACTATTATTTTAGGACTTTAATTTATAAAAGCTTGAAAAGTTGGAGGATATAAATTGATTTTTAGACGGAAGAAAAGAAGAAAAAAAACTTAGTAAAATTGTTTTTGTAGGCAATATGAATATGAATGTGGTTGCGATGTGTTGGGTCTTAGATGGGCCGAGACGATTGGATTTGGTAGTGGGCTTTGGGCTTTCATTAGATTAAATTAAAAAGAAAGGGTGGGGTGAAAAAGCAAGCATCTTGGTGTGGACCAGACAGACAGCGAGTGAGAAACTTGAATGATGAAACCAACTTTGAATACCTTCTTTTCCTAATTCCAATAACCCAAATCCCCAACTTTCAAACCCTAATTTCCTAACCTTTTCAAAAAAGCAAAGAACGACAGCGGGCCCCCACACAGTACGCAAAAAGAATACAAATTTTAAATCCTTTCCCCTCTTGGCTCTTTCTCATTGGCGTCACTCAAACTAGTTTTTAATTTCATTATAAACTATTAATTCCCCACCACATTCCAACATTAATTACTTTCATTGCTTTATTTTTGCATCAAACTACGATTGATTGATTGTAGACCATGTAAAACTATATTCCAATTTAGAGATTTAACTTTATTTTTTTTTTTAAAAAGAAACCCCAAAGTTTAATACCAACAGGGAAGCGGTCGCTTTGACTAATTTGATGACACTTTTTTTATTATTATTTAATAATAAAGTATTTTGTTGAAACATTAATTCAAATGCTGTGCGATTCCCAATCAAAGTTGAATCTTCTCTCTTCTCTTCTCCCTTTAAGGTTCACTTTTCACATGGCATGCCATTTCTTGATGTCCTTTTGTGTATAAGGTAAGGAAGAGGAAAAGAAAAGAAATTAGGTTAAGGGGTGGAGATGCAAATCAAATATTTAGAGTCAAGTTTGGGTTGTAAGCAAATGTCATATTCTCTGTTGCGACTGTGACATAACATTGTATGGGGGTTTAGACATAAAAACATGAAAGAAAGGGACATTAATTCATATAATTAAATATACGACAGCCCCAATAAGTACATAAATTAGTGGAACTGCAATTTATATGTGATTAATTATCTTAAGTTTGAATAAATGAAGTTAGGAAAGGCAATCCAAAGAAGGAAGAAGCGTGGGTCCCACTCCCATCGGCATTGACTGGGCTTTTCTCCTTCTTCTCTACTGAGTCACTGGCTCACTGGCTCACTCACTGCTCTGCTAAAGTTGCTTGCGTTCCGCATTCCATTTTCGGCCATTAACCCACCCTTACTTACTTACTTACTTACATTTCCGCTGGCTGGTCTCCGATCCTTTTGTAGTTTTTTGATTAGCTCCACCCAGATTCTTTCTCTTTCTCTGGAGTCTGGATGGATGCTTCTTCCCACCTCCAACCTCACTGAATCACAGACGACGCTACAATCGCCAAATTGCGCTTCTCTTCTCCTACCAGGTTTCAGATCTCTTTAACCCTTTTATGTTTCACTTACGAATTCTCATTAAATGCAACTAATATATATATATTTATATATTTTTTAGATCTTACCCGTAATCCAAGATACCAACTTTCTCTATGTGATGACTGATGACACAACTTTCACTGGACATGAAGAGGATTCCACTCTCAAAACCGCTTCCATTATTACTCCCCATAGAGATGCTTCCAGAATCAAACCCAAGAGAACTCGCCAAATCCAACCAGGAAGCTGGTCCAAGTTCCTTCTCTGGGGCTACCCACCCTCCAGAGCCCGTTGATGTGGATCTAATCACATCTGTTTATGTACCCATACGCCAAAATAAACCTGACCCCGGCTGCTTGATGAACGGCCCTTTTCTTGAGGATCTTTCAATCAAATCAACCTTACTCGACCAACCCCAACCCCATCCCCATGACTTGCCTCTTTTATCTTCCCCCTTTTCAATTCCAATTCCTCCTGCCTCACAAAATACACAAACCTCTCTTCTTCCCCCAGATTCTGAGGAGAAGGAATGTGTTTGGGATGCTTCTCTCCCCCCAAGTCCACACAGTAGCATTGACAGTAGTGGAGTTCTCACAGCTATGAGCATTGTTAATAGTTGCGCTAGCACATATCCAAGTGATGGAATGGTTAGTATTGAAAGGAACTGTGAGAGTACAAAAGGAAGCATTAGGGGAGGGGACTCTCTCGAGAGTGCAAAAACAAGTATTAGTCGAGCTAGTGATAGCAGTGGTCTTAGTGATGATAGTAGTTGGAGCAACATCACAGGAAGTGCTAATAAGCCCCACAAAGGAAACGATCCTAGGTGGAAAGCCATTCTTGCTATTCGAGCAAGAGATGGAATATTAGGCATGAGCCATTTTAGACTGCTCAAAAGACTTGGATGTGGTGATATTGGTAGTGTTTATCTATCAGAGCTAAGTGGGACTCGCTGTTATTTTGCAATGAAAGTAATGGACAAGGCATCGCTTGCTATCAGGAAGAAGTTAACCAGAGCTCAGACAGAAAGGGAGATCTTGCAGTTACTTGACCATCCATTTCTCCCGACTTTGTACACCCATTTTGAGACTGACAGATTTTCCTGTCTAGTAATGGAGTATTGTCCAGGGGGAGACCTGCACACTTTGAGGCAACGACAACCAGGGAAACACTTCTCTGAGTATGCTGCAAGGTACGGTAACTCAATTAACCACAGTCCTCTAGTGACTCCTTGGCTCACCTCACTCCCTATTCTTTGCCTGCTACCAATTCTTACTTCACTTGCACATTTTTTAAATAATGTTAAATTACATGCTTTCCTCGATATTAAATGCAATTGTTGTTGTTGGTCTCATTCTACACAGTTTCTAGAAGGGACAAAATATTTAATTCTAATCAGGCATGCTCTACTACATGTTTTCATCCAGTGTCTTTCAATTCTAACTGCCATACAGTTGTTTCATAATCATGACTAAATCTTCCATTTGTTTTCTATACGTCTCAAATACTACTAAACAGAGAATTCTCAATATCTTTTGATATGTATTGGTTAGGTTTGATGGTTGGACTCTGAAACTAAAATATGATAGTCCGGCCAAACCTGATAGAAGAGTCCATACTTGGTCATTTTTTATATTTCTTATCATTGGAGTTTGAACGTTTTTCTGGTACATAACTTTTGTTAGTATTAATATTAACAATGTTTGTAACTACTAAAAGGGTTGATTCAGTTGTTTATCCTCTTCCTTCCTGGTTATGAATTTCAATGATCCTAAGATAGGTAATGGTAGATAAAGTAAGGCAGTGAAAATGAGGCTTCTGTTTGGTATTGTGTGGAGACCTCCTAGCCTATATTCATTTCCTTTCTTTCTGAAATTGAGTCTATATACTTAATAATTCTATATATTCTTCATAATTATTCTTGTAGGATGAAGGCTAACTGCTGAGGTCAACGAGTAGTATTTTACTTGTAAGCTATACTTGAGTTGATTCTAAGAATTGTCTCAAAGTAATTAATTCTTTAACCTGTGCCCTTAGAAATAAAATAGTGGGGGATCTTAAAGTGCATGCTTGAGAGCATACCTTCTTGCAAACCATGTGGACCAGTCAAAGGTCATTCCTGTCACAATCTCTCCCTCTCTCATCAGGAGCGAGAAGTTGTTCTCTGCTTCTGCTCAAATACTACCACCTTCTTTCAGAGATGGAAATTTCTCCTTGATCCCTAGGCACAGTAGTTCCCAGATTTCATCCTGTAAGAAATTGCAATTCATGACTGAATAGCATAAAAGAGCACAATCACCAAGTCACTTGTTCCTTGCCAACTGAACCAACTTCATTTGCATGTCAGCTGACCCAAACATGGATATGTCATCTGCTATATCTTTTTTTGATAGGAGGTAGGAGCCATCTGCTACATCTTATATTAGCTGTCAACTCTAAAAGGGAAGATTTTCACATGTCATTTGCATTGGTTAACCTAGTCTGCAAATAGTTAAGAATGTGAAATGGAGAAGGTAAAGCATGTCCTTACTTTTGGGGGTGGGGGGAGGGTCCTGCAAGGTATGTCCCATAAAATGCACGGAAGGAATCTTCGCTCATACACACTTGCGACATCTGATTTATAAAACACGTCTGTTGCATTCTTTGGGTATCTAGATAACTGATCGTTCCTGGATTCTCTTTGGACTGAAAACTTTGAGAAATAATGAAGATAAAAGTGGATAGAGTTGCATTTGAAGACACTCCAATGCAATGTATAGGTTCATATCCATATATATTTTTTTAATATGAAATAGAAGGTTCATGTCCATATATAAACTAATTGTTTACATTACACTTGATGGCAAACGTTCTTTTATTACAACATTGATATTCTTCACCAAGAATTTGAGAGGCTTCATCAAGTTTTCCATGCCGAACCCTGATAGTTGAGAGTTGCAGTGAAAACCCTTTAATTTCACCACGGGTACCTGAAATGCTTCCCATAAATTTTACGACTTTTCTTTCTTTTGTGTTTCTTCATTTTTCAAATGAAAGATACTGTTTCCTCTTCCCCTCTCTCTGTCCCCTTCTTCTTTTGTGTGTGCTTATGTTCTTCTTCTTCTTTTGTGTGTGTGTGTGTAAGTATGTGTTCTCTTCTATCTTTGTTATCCAACCTGAATGTAGAGACACCTCCTCACGACGTCATTGCTGAATCCAGTTTTAACTGCTGATATATTATAACAGACTACAATTTCATGAT
The DNA here is from genome assembly GCA_028017165.1 of Herpetospermum pedunculosum. NCBI lineage: Eukaryota > Viridiplantae > Streptophyta > Magnoliopsida > Cucurbitales > Cucurbitaceae > Herpetospermum > Herpetospermum pedunculosum. The sequence continues at coordinate 71,587,553 of CM051526.1, forward strand.
ATTTTTTTTTTAATTTCAAATTTCATAGATCTGCTCTGCTTGCTTCTTTTATTTTTAGTAGAGACAATGCTTCTGTTTACACTTCTTTTGTTATCCACTTAGATGGGTGGCCTTTTGTTTAACCCTCCCTTGAGGCATGGGGTTTCCTTACCCCCGGAATTTTAGTTCGTCTTCTTCATTTTGTTATTTTACTGAAATTTTTTCGTTTCCTATGTAAAATAATAATGATATTTGTTATCATCGTGTCCGTCCAACAGAGGGTTAACGTGTCCTTATGCAATTTGTTTTTGTATTTGCAGGTTTTATGCAGCAGAGGTTTTACTGGCCCTAGAATATCTTCACATGCTTGGAGTTGTCTATAGAGACTTGAAACCAGAGAATGTACTGGTTCGTGATGATGGCCACATAATGCTCTCAGATTTCGACCTTTCACTAAGATGTGCAGTTTCACCCACCCTGATAAAAACCTCATACGATTCTGACCCATCAAAACGAGCTGCATTTTGTGTCCAGCCTGCCTGTATTGAGCCGTCATCAGTTTGCATCCAACCTGCATGCTTTATTCCTCGACTCTTCTCTCAGAAAAGCAAAAAGAAAAGTCTGAAGCCTCGAAGTGAGCTGGGGTTCCAATCCAATACACTTCCCGAGCTGGTAGCAGAGCCTACTTCTGCCCGATCCATGTCTTTTGTTGGCACCCATGAATACCTAGCCCCTGAAATTATTAAAGGAGAGGGTCATGGAAGTGCTGTTGATTGGTGGACTTTTGGTATTTTCTTGCATGAACTATTGTATGGGAAAACGCCATTCAAGGGATCGGGAAACAGAGCCACACTATTCAATGTAGTAGGGCAGCAACTGAAGTTCCCAGAGTCTCCAGCAACTAGTTATGCTAGCCGAGATCTTATTAGAGGTTTACTGGTAAAGGAGCCACAGCATAGAGTCGGAGTGAAGAGGGGTGCAACCGAGATCAAGCAACATCCTTTCTTTGAAGGCGTGAATTGGGCGTTGATACGATGCAGCACGCCCCCAGAAGTACCGAGGCCGATGGAGGCGGAAATGCCCAAGTATGGGGTAGTGGAGACAATAGGGGTTGGCAGTGGGAGCAGCAGTAGTAAGAGGATGGTAGGTACAAGTACAACAGATGTTGTTAAGTCTGGTGGTCAATATCTTGACTTCGAGTTCTTTTAAAACGAGCATCTCTTAGAGTGAGATTTTATGTGTTCCGCCTCAGTGTTAGATATTCCACTCTTAGAATTAGTACATTTGATCAAATTGAGTGTCCACCACGTACCACGTATTGCAATATGAACAAATCAAATCATTTATGAGAACAATGTATGCGTCCTTTTGAATGAGAATCATCAGTGAATAGCTAATTTATAAATTACATTACATGGTTGTGATATATCAATCATTGATGTAAATAGAATAGTTATTATTGTATTTACGGAATACTCTCACGAGTGTTTTTATATTGTAAATATTTGAATGTTGGGAAAATGATATAATATAATATAATACAATAGTGAGCACGTGTTAGTATATATATATATATATATATATATATATATATATAAATAAGTCAGAAACTGCAGTGTTACTAAGCGAAGCGAACCAAAGAAGTAGAAAAGTGAGCAGCAGTAGAAGGCTGAATTTCCCCACACCAACTGTTACGATTTTTTCTCCCCACATATTTTGATTATCGTTGTAATCAATGGTGTATTTTCCAACACTAATTGTTACGATTTTTTCACCCCACATATATATTTATGAAATGTGGATTTGGTAAATCAAACTTGAAAAGCGACAGATTTATTCAGTAGCAGATTTGAAGAGGATGAAAAAAAGTGTGGATTTGGTAAATGAAAGCCAATTTGACGTGTTTTTTTTTTTTTATAGAAGAAACGATTTATTGATAAATGAAAAGAGCAAAAACTCGGGCACCAAAAGGTGATTACAAGAAAGACATTCAATTATATGTAATTTGACGTGTTTTCAAGTAAAAAATCTATGGCTTCTAGCTTCCAATAGTCGGACTTGGAGGGAAACTTTAATTTGGGGGCTTTATTTTTCGATTGGCTTTTCAAATTTTAATTTCCATGATGGATTTATAGTCACTTCAAATTTTGTATTTTGATAAAAAAAAATTAGCTTCACCACAAGAATTCTTTGGAAAATTTCAATTAGATGCAAGACGAATGTTCTAGTAGAACTCTTGAGAGGGAGTGTGACTTTAATTGTACATGAATTATTGACCTAAGCGAATGGTTCGATTCTTCATCTCAATAATTGTTGAACTCACTATATATATATATTCATCAAGGTATATATTTTTTAATAAATGAGAGTGTTTGGTAATCTATATCTAAAAGTGGCTAAAAAAAGACATTCTAAATTCTTTTTTTTTCCATTTCATTTTTATATATGTGTCAATATTCCCCTTAATTCTTTCGATACAACTTCCTCTATGTCAATCTTTCATCTTCCTTTGTAAGTTTGAATTCCTACTTTCATATTCTTCAATTTTGCTATTTCTATTTCAATGTCAATCTTTCATCTTCCTTTCTAAGTTTGAATTTCTATTTTCATATTTACAGTGCAATTTTTTTCAATAAAACAAAACTCAACAAAAATACATTAACCTAAATATAACCTAAATATAACCTAGCTAAGACATTTGTAGAGTGAATGAACAACTAGACAATATAAACTTACTTTATCTAATTTAAGTTCAAAAGTCCAAAATTTGCATCACAAACACAAACTTCCTAAATTCAAAACAACTCTACACCCCAAACACAGACTTACTCAACCCAAACTAAAGAACTCTGCACTCAAACACTATTTTAACCAACGTTTTTGCGACGCGGAACGGCCGACGTCCTCTTTCAAAGGGTTTAAAAAAATAAAAGAGATGGAATCGCCACCAATCATTTTGGGTGTGATGGGTCACCTTAAAACAAAAACTTGTCTAAGAAAACAGAAATCAATAAGGATTTAAAAAAATAAAAGAGATGGAGACGCCACCAATCATTTTGGATGTGATTGGTCACCTTAAAACAAAAACTGGTCTTAGAAAACAGAAATCAAGTTCGGGGATGTGATTGGTCACCCTAAAAACAATAGCCAAAACATTTATACTAGATTATCCAACTAAATTTTGAAAGGTCCTTAATTTAAAAAAAAGAAGATATCTCACTCAATCATATCTAACTTTATGAATAGTGGGTGAAATTACCCATTAATTAATTATCTGGTTTTAAATCTCTCTTAAATAAATTAAGGAGATTATCACCTCAAGAATTTAAATTCATTTGAAATACTAATTTTAAAAATCAATAAAAAAAACGAAGATTTAATTTAGTGAGTGTAAATAAGAAGGAAGGTAAAATAATAAGTTATATTTTTTGAAATTTTAGATGAAATTAAGATTAAAATAAATAATATAAAATAAACAATGAATGACAAATTTGTAAACAAATTGAAAACTTTAAAATTAACTCACCTTCTTCATTTGTAAAATATTGTCTGCATTCTATTGTCGTCATCGTGGAAGCTCTGTTCGCGTGTTGTGGAGTTCCACCGCTTGCTCTGCCGGAGTTTGGGGTTGAAAGATGATGACGGAGGGAGAAAATGAAGGAGTTTTTTGTCTTTTGGGAATTCCCAACATTTTATCTTGCTCTCCTAAAATCCTCTTCCAAATTCCTCCCTCCTCAAAGCCTACTTTTTTCTCCAACTCCCCATTGATCCTCCTTCCTTTTCCTCCTTTCAAAGAAACTCCCTTCTTCCCCCTTCAAATAAACTCTCGTTCCTCCTCATCTTTTCAACCTACTCTCGTTTCTCCTCATCTTTTCAACCTATCACATCATCTCTATTTATGGAGTTAATAGAGATGATGGGATCTTCAATTTCCTAAAAAAATAATTTTAAAATCTCAAAACCCTAACAAACCCCCCAAATCTAACATTTTGTAAAATTTGTTTTAAAAAAAAAATGTTTTAATTTAAAAGATTTCCTAAAAACAAAACCATTTTTTTTGACATCCTAAAAAAGACCCTAACAAACTTCCCAATTTAAATCTCTTTTAAATTTGTTTTGAAAACAAACCTTTAATTTAAAGGAAACAATTTAATTTTGGAGATCATTTTTTAATTTATCCGGACCAAATAAGCTATTTAATTTATAAATCAATTTGAAAATTATTTGATCGAATCAAGCTTTAAAATTAAATTCTAAAATTTAACATTTGAAAATTTATCTAGAAAAACCTAATTTAAAAGAAATCAATTTGGAAAATTTATTTTTTTTTTTTAAAAAAAACCCTAAAATATGCGAACCTCAAATCTGAAACCCTAAATCAAAACCCCAGACCTCCTTAAATTAAACACCAAATCTGAAACCATAAATTAAAACCCCAAATTTCCTTAAATATGAAACCCCAAAATAAAACCTCATACATCCTTAAATTAAAACCACAAATCTGAAACCATAAATTAAAACCCCAAATCTGAAACCATAAATTAAAACCCCAAATCTAAAAAGATTTGAAAATCCAAATCTCCTTAAATCTGAAACCCCAAATCTCCTTAAATTTGAAACCCTGAATTGAAACCCCAAATTTGAAACCACTGAATTGAAACCCCAAATCTCCTTAAATCTAAAACCCCAAACCAAAACTTTTTTACCAAAAACTTAGAAATAATGATAAACAAGGCCTACGGTGTCTACATAACCCACAGACTACCCTCGACACCCCCAAACACTATTTTAACCCACAGACTATTATAGTCCATCGACGCCCCAAACACTATTTTAACCCACAGACTATTATAGTCCCTCAATGCCCCAAACACTATTTTAACCCACAGACTATTATAGTCCATCGACGCCCCAAACACTATTTTAACCCACAGACTATTATAGTCCCTCAATGCCCCAAACACTATTTTAACCCACAGACTATTATAGTCCCTCAATGCCCCAAACAGACCCAAAATGTTAAAGGCTTAACTGACACAGACACATGTATGATTATAATATTAAATTAAATTTGGCTAGAAATAATAATAATAATAAAAACGTCTGGTGATGTAGAATAAAATAGGACAAAAATAGTATTAAAAACATGAAAAAATTGAAAAGGAATGGAATGACATTGTGAATGTTATGATATTATGTGTTCACGTTTTTGTTTAAACCAGTATGGTATTTGGCTATTTGGACCAAAGGTTCCTTCACGGAAGCAGGTGTAGCAGCGCTGAGCAATAGATATATGATATATGAAATAAACTACCAAAGCTGCTTGCACTCACGGAAAGAGAAAGAGAAAGATTTCAAGATGTTAGAGTCGATCCATCGACATCTTCTAGAAGAAAATACTACTACTAGCCTACTAGGGATTTGGATACAAGATCCATTCCCAGAATGATGATAGTGGTTCGAACTCAAAGTCGGAGGCCATGGGGGCAGGGCAAAAATAGAAGATAAAGGGAGCCAGAACTTGGCTGAGGGGACCTTTGATGATAGGGCCCAAGATGCATCTTTTGAGCTAAGGCTTGGCGAACCTCAACTTTCTTCCCCCTCATCTCATTGGTTCTACTTCTACTTCTAATAACCCTACATTCTCCCTCCCAACTTCACTTCTATTTAAACAAGTGCATTCATACACACATAAATAAATAACAAACTTCACCATTTCACAAGTTCAAACTCCTGTCCTGCCATTTCACTCTTCAATTAATATTGATAAGCTGTTTTAGCAGTAGAGTAGAGACTTATCTAAGAAATAAATAAACCATAGACCAACTTCAAGCCAGCCATTGATTAAAAAGATAATGGACATAATTGATTTTCTCACTCGTAGATCCAGGAATGAAGGCTGCTCTGCCAGTTAACAGGACCATCCGGGAACCACAAAGCAATCTCCTTCCTTGCACTCTCCACCGAATCACTTCCATGAATGATGTTCCTGAAAAGCAAAAACCAACAATCTTTTATTCCTTTATCAACTTCTATTAAGCATTCTCAATTCTCATTCAAATCATTACCTGCCAACATCAATTGCAAAGTCACCACGGATGGTTCCTACATCAGAATCTGCTGGCTTCGTGGCTCCGATGATCTTCCTACCAGTTGCAACAACATTCTTCCCCTCCCAGATCATAGCAACCACGGGGCCAGAAATGATGTACTCAATCAACCCATTGAAAAAGGGCTTTCCAGCAAGATCAGAGTAATGCTTCTCAGCAAAAGCACGTTCCACAGATATAAGCTTCAAACCTAGCTCACACAATGTTATTCAGAATTCATTACTATGGAAAACTGCTGATTGCAGATGCTAAAACTAAAACTCAAACAGAGAACTCATAAAGCTCACTAACAGAAAGTAATTACCTTTTAGAGCAAAACCCTTCTTCTCAAACCTACTGATAATCTCTCCAACCTTGAAAAATAATAAATATAAATATGAAATCGTGGAAGTGCAACAGTTTGTTTAACGGCAAATGAAAAAGGATGAGAAATCAGATATACCAGGCCTCTCTGGACACCATCAGGCTTGATCATGATAAAGCTCTGCTCCATTTTTGTGGAACGGCGTTCGGCTGGGCTATATGCTTCTCTTCAAACTGTATAGTGCAGACGCCGAGGCCGTGGTTGTGAATTCTGATGCGGCTGCGTCAAAGACATTTTATAGGTCGTTTTGGCGTCGCTTAATCCTAGTCAGGGGTATGCACGGTTCGATTTCGTCCGGTTGTTTTTAAACCTGTGATCGAACCGAATACATCGGTTCTGAAAAATCCTCAACCGAAAAAATCCAAGTGAGGATGGATGGAGGAGTGTTACACCGCAGATGAGAACGAGTAAGGTTAGAAATTAAATTAAAGAGACAACGAGATGAATAACTAAACTAGAATAATTGTTACTAAAAAAAAAAAATAACAAGAAAACTAACAACTATATTTATATTTAGTATGATCCTTAAACTATATTGAGACGAAAATACCCTATTAATCCGTTGAAAAATCAAATCAATACAAAAGAGCCAAAGCGAGCATAGCTCAGTTGGCATATGTATGACTCGATGACCAAGAGGTCTGTGGTTCGAATCCCCCACCCCCAATGTACTCACAAAAAAAAAAAAAAAAAAAAAAAATCAATACAAAAGAGTTGATTTATGAGAGAGAAAATAGATGGGAGGAAAAAACCATACAATTAGTAAACGGTTAAAAATATTTGAAATAATTTTAATTAAACTGATAACAGTCGCGCCCAAACGAGTAGTATATATTGAAAAATATACCTAATAGATTCAAAACATAAGTAACAAATAAACATATACATAGTATATATATAGACAGTCAGATTTCAATTCCCACCAAGTATTTAAAGTGCAAAAACTAAATTTAAACGAAACAATGATTAATTTTAAGATGGATGAAACATACAAAACTGCTAAAAATGGTAAAAAAAAAAAAACTCATTCATACGGATTAAACCAATGACGACCTAGGATAAGTAGTATCTGTCGGGAATTACACCCTTGATTAAAAAGTTGACCTAAGAAAATAGTATATATTGAGACATGCACCTAATAATAATTAGTATATATTGTAAAATACATTTGTCAAAAAGTGTAGATAATGTAACAAGAAAATTATGAAATAGGAAAATACACCTTTAATTAGTATATATATGAAAATACATTTGTCAAAAAGTGTAGATAAGGTAACTGAGAAATTATGAAATATAAAAATACACCCTTAATGAATATATATATATATATAAAAATACATTTATCAAAATGTGTACCCATAAAAGTCTATATAGGAAAATAAAAGGGAAAATGATAAATATTAATAGGTTTAAAAACAAGATCCTCCTCAAATTCGACCTGACTCTATTTTTCTCGATGGTTTAGCTTCACTAAAACAAGTCACTCGGGTCCTCGACATCGTCTTCAAGCTTTGATATCTTCCAGTAATAGAAAATCAAAAGACAGACTTTAATTTCTTTCTGTACGTTATGATCATAAAACAAATGTTGATGTCGAAATCGATATCGATATTGATCGAAGAATCGAACCTCGCTTGTGTGGGTTCTTCGGCGACTCAAGAATTACTTCGTTCTTCCATCAAACAAGGCGCGTGTGATCGAAGAGAAGAGTCTACGTTCTTCTAGTGCCAACGAACCAACATCCAATGGATGATTTTCAACCAAATTCACTGGCTAGCTCACGACAATGAGCTATCACAATAGCGACAACAAACCGAGCGAGAGGCATTGAGAATTTCACGGGACTTTTTTGTATCAAACAATTTATGATTTTGATTTGTGTAAGATTTTCATCCTATATTTAAATCGAAATTTGAAATACAAATTTTGATATATATATTATTTGGATTATATAATATAATATATAATCAAATATTTTTACGGATTTGTTAGTTTTGTTATTTTAATTATATATTTGTTGGTGGACATTTCTTATTTATTATTTCGATGGTTGTATATTTTTTTTCAAATTGTGAGAATCTACAGCTCTTATTGAAGATATGTGAAAAATTATGGCTTCAAGATTTTGTCTTTCTCCTTATAGAGATAATTGGGGATGAGAGATGCAACCCTTAAAATTGTTGTATACGTTATTGTCCTCCCATGGAGGCATGCACCATCAAACGAAAAAATGGATAAGAAACCAAGAAGTGCAAATGACAAAAGAATTATTGTTTCAATATTATGATGTCAGTTTTGTTGGAGCCATAAATGTAGGAGGAAAGTTCGAAATAATAGGGAAAATATTTCTATGGTTGGGGGTTGTATGTGAGATGACATTTTTTTTATTTCTAAAATAAAGAAATTTGATTAATTGAAATAACAAATCGATGGGCAGTGTTGTAAAATAGGGTGATGTGTACAAGGGACATATTCGGTATAACACGTTTTCTCTTTTCCACCTATAATCTAGTTACATATATGAGATACAAATAGTAAACTAACTCAGTTATATTTGATTACCGTTATTTTAAAGTAGTTATCTATCACAATCTCCCTACATTAAAAACCCTAAAAATGCAACTTCCACTTTTTGAGTTATGAGTTTTTTTTTCTTTTTTTTTTTTTTTGAAGGTGGGCTAAAGTAATGGGTGAATATTTTTTTTTTTTTTTTTTTGAGATATAATTAATTGACCAATTTTTATAGGGATTTTTTTTTTTGAGTACATTGGGGGTGGGGGGATTCGAACCACAGACCTCTTGGTCGTCAATTTATTATGATTTTTCATTTATGTCAAAAGTTCTGAATTATCAACTACATTTAAGATTTTTTTTATAAAGTTGATGCTCAATTACTTTTAAGTCATTCATATCACTATAACATTTTAATAAATAAAACAAAGTAAAAAAAAAAGTCATTTAAGGAGGAAAATAAATAAATTTTAAAACTCACATTAATCATGTCTCTCCTCATTAAAATTGTTCCATCTCTCCTCAGAATGCCGGATAATATATAAAAAAAAAAATACATTTATTTTCTTTAAAAAAAAAATATTGTATAAGACTATAGGTATATATGAAATATACTCCTATAAAAAATATATATCAATATATATGGTGTGTATGTATAACAAATACATATATTTTTCAAAAAATAAATATATATTATCTACCACTATATATACATTATATATGAACTGAATCGATCGGTTTGGTTTGGTTATTTTTACTTGTTCGACCCTAAGTAAAAAATATATACTTCATGTATATAATTTATTTTAGGGTTTATATATTTATTTCATGTTAAGATATTAATAAAATTTGGTATAATATTTTACTAAATATACCAATTTTTATGTACGCATAATATAATTTTACTAATAATAATTTAGGTCAGAGATTCGAATTCTCACCCCACATATTGTAAAAAAAAGAAAGATAAATTAGATAAAACATTTATAATATATATTTTTTTATTTGGATGAGATTGATGGAGTTTATTTTTGAAGGGGATGCTTTTGGGAGAAGGATTCACAATTTGAAAGTGAAGCCACATTTTGATTGTATAGTTTTGTTTGGCAAGCATGTGAAAATAGTAGGTAGGAATGATTTTGGTAATCCTTAATTTGGAAAGTATTATTGTAAAAGATAGAAAATCCAACATAAAACAAAAAAATTGGTGGGAACATAATGATAGTAAAAACATGGGCCTGGGCCTGGGCCTGGGTCTGGGGTAGCAACCCACCCATCCAGAAACCAAACGGACTCAGTCTCTCTGTAACTGAGTATATATGTAGGGAGCATTTGGAGTGAGGAATCCATCTCAATTCTCATAGTCATGGTGGTCTTATATCTCTAAATAATTAAAATACATGAGCAGCAGACATGTTTTTTTTTTTTGTAGAAAAAAGAAAAATAATAATTATACAATGGAAATGAAATTAGAGGATTATATATAAAAATGTAGAGAGTAGAGAAGAGACGTAGGTGGTAGTAATTAAAAGTTGGAAGAGTCAGAAGGATGTAAAGGGTTCGTGGTCTGATGAGTTGGAGTCGTCGCAAGGGGAGTGGTTGTGTCTTCCTTCGTAGGTTGTTATCACCATCCGACAATCCTCCGACAGTCTCTCCACCCTCTTCTTCACTCTGCAATTGCTATGCGTACAACGATAGTAGCTTCTGCCATTACATTTATTATTATTAAGGAAGCGTATACGCTATAAACAAACAAATTAAACCCTAAATCAATAATATAATATGATGACTAGCTAGCTGCCTCTCTTCTCTTCTCTTAATTCTATTCCCCCATCTGTGTGTACTAACTCAAACTCAAACCTCCTCCGAGTGTAGTAGTAGCACACATATTCATCATTTCATTTTTCATGCATTTCGATCAGTTCAATCTCTCTATAACAATTAGAATGCAACATTAAATTACACACTAGCTACTTAATGATCTGAATTAAGATTGAATTAATTAAACTTTGGCATGTAGGGTTTGGGAGAGAATGTAGTAGTATTACCTTGGATGAAGGCTGTTCTTGACGACTTTTTGGCCATATTTTCTCCATTTATACCCATCGTCGAGGACATCTACATCGCTTCTCGTCTGGAAACAGAAACGCGGCTCTCTCAGCTTTCTCCTTACCTTCACTTTGCTCTTATCTGCGTTTGAGTTTCTCCACCTGCCACTCCCATAAAAACATCATCTTTTTTTTTTATTAACTAATTCTTGCTGTGCTGTATATGATCGGGATCGGGATCAGATCACACGCTATTATTTGTATCTAACAACTACTCAATTGCAAAAAAAAAAGAAAAGAAAAGAAAGGGGGCCGGGGATATATATACATACCACGAATTGCTGCCGTCGCTAGCGTTACCAGTGCAGTTCTCCTCGTTCCCAGGCTTTGGATCTACTGTTCCCACCTGAATTTCATTTTCCCACAAAGCTATATAATTTTATATATATGATCTAATTAATATTTTATGCTATTCTTGAATAATATTAATTTACCTGGTCGTTATTCCAAGAAGGTCTAGTAACGAGGTGGGTGTGAGCAGAAGTGAAGGAAGCTGGCATGGTGGAGGTGGCGGTGGCGGTGGCGGTAGTACTGGAGGCTAAGAAGCTCAAGACCTGCAGGTTGTGGTCTTCGAAGTGGACGAATCCCATTTCGTGGATGGGTTGTTGTTGCGGTGCATTATTTGAGAGGAAGGAGACTTGAACTTCATAATTGGGAACCACCCCTGATCTTTCTGATCCTTCCATTAAATTCGTCTTTCACAATATGATTATAACAAGGAAAGTAAGCAAACAAAATAAAGAAAAAGAAAGAAAGAAAGAAAGAAAGATCCCTTCTCTCTTTGTCCTCGTCTTTCACAATTCTCTGCTATTTGGGTCAACCACTTAAATGCGAAAAAGGAATGTTTTCAAAATTATAATATTCTTCGCTTGTCTATATATGTCTTCTTCCACTTCCAATTACCTCTACTACTACTACACTAACTACTGTACAATTACTTTTTTTTGCACAGTACAATTATGTACATCTTGAAAACAAGACCATAAACTTCTCACACTCGCACTGCCCATTACAAACATATCATATGCCAGCTGCTCCATAATGCGGGTCTACGCCACTTCTTTTGTTCCTACTCCAAAACCTTTTCAAAATATTCCAATCTTCTTTTCTCACTATTTTTATTTCTTCCCACCAACACCAACATCTATTTCTTCACTTCCTACATTTTCTTTTACTTGTGTGATACTTGCAACAATGGAAAAATATATATATATTTTGCATTTATAGCAATCATTTTTCTTAACTTTACATATATAACCAAACAAGTAATAATTAGTGATAACATAAATACCATATAATGAGTAGACAATTAGTAGCAATCAATAAAATAATTATAACACATAAGAATCATATAATCAATAGCCAATCAATAACAATCAGTGTTGATATAAGAACCATATAGTCAGTAGACAATCAGTGATAACATAAGGACTGCACAAGTGCACCATAGCAATCAATGTTAACATACGAAATTTGACGTTGTTGGGCGGAAAGTGGGTTGTTGGACTGCACAAGTGTATCATAATTGCGGTCAGGGAATAGGAAAACACACTCATGTGGGCGTGTGCGTGCAGAGCATACGAAAACGCTGAAAATGAGATCTAGGCGCGCGTTTGGGTTGAGCTGAAAGAATGTGGGCCGAAGTCAGTTGTACAATTGATATACTTTATTTTTTGTGTATCAATTACAACTTATATACCTTATATTTCTTGTATTAGTTATCCAACTGATTTACCTTTGGTGTATCAGCTATACAACTGATTTATTGTATAGTTGGTGTATTGTTGTTTGTATAACTCAACTGATTTACTGTATAGTTGGTGTATTGTTGTATAACTGATATACCTTATTTTTTGTGTATAAGTTATACAACTGATTTACTATATTTTGTGTATTGACCATTCAAATTTATAATATATATTTTTTTATTTATGTGAGAAACACACAAAGCCTTTATAAAAACGTCTCCTAATTCAAAGCGATACAAGAGATATCATAGCTAGAAAAGAGATTGGATTTTATGGACCATGACGTTGCCTTCCATTTCTCATTGATGCGGTAAATTTATAATACACACCAAATACAAGGTCCATATGTTGGTGATTTACTTTATATTTACCTACTGATTTGATACTTATGTTATCACTGATTGATACTAATTATATGGTCCTAATGGTATCACTTATTGATACGGATTGTCTATCGATTATATGGTCCTTATGTTGCTAAATTTTGCTATATTTTTGCAAACTCCAAAAAGTGTACTAAATTTACCATTACCTTACTTTATTTTGCTATTCATTACAATTTTCTTTACTTTAACTATGAACTCAAATTAAACTCTCCGTTATTGGCCCGGACACTCACGAAGAAAAAAAAAATGTTTATTCTAAATTATACATTTCTATTGTCTATGTTAATACATGTAATCACTTCGATTTAATTGTTTGTTTCAATATATTTATGTGTACAAAGTGTTTATTTAACAATTAATTAATTAATTATTTGTATTTTTCATGTATAAAACAAGAATTTCAAATGGTCAACTTAGTCGATCATAGTTGATCGAATAAAACTCTTCATAATTGACATTTGAGTGTCATAAAAGAAGAGTATGTTTTAGGTAATCGAGCCACCCATAATATAGAGGCTGGGAGCCCTTCTTTCCCCCAACTAACTCATTTTTATTTTCAAAGAGAGCATTTATTTAGTTTCATATCTCCCAAAGTGTTATCTTATTTAGGTTACTACATAATGATGCATGTATACACTTCTCCCTTAAAAAAATCACCTACTTCTAACTCTTTTTAGAACAATTTTGTATTATTGAATATATAGATGATTTATTTTTTTTGGTATTGCACAATGTTTTCTCCCTCCTTTATTATCTCATTTTCTTTGTTCAATTTGTCTCCCATTTCCTCCATTTTTTTTTTTAATTTGAGGGTGGCTTGGCATGCATATACAAATCGTTGACAGTAGGCACAAGATCAGGAACGACTGAAAACTACATAAAAAAAAATAAAAAAAATAGGTTGATTTAGTAAATCATCAAGTAGGTTAGAATAAATTAGTGATAACCGAGAACAAATTAAAGGAAGGTTGATTGGTGGAAAAATTTGTTATAATTTATTGTTGGTTCTCCTAGTAATTTCCAGGTATCCATGCATGGTTTCATGGGCCCACTATTCCACATTGTTTTCTCTCAGGAACATATTCCTCACGCAAAGCTTTTTATTTGTGAAATAACTCTGAGAAGAAAAAATAAACCTAATTTGCACTAAAACTCTTTAGAACTTAAAAGTTAGACAGAAAGATTGGTTTTAAATAATTTTAAATGTCAAGGATAGAAATTATAGTTGATAAGGACATGATTTTAAACTATGTTAAAGATTAGGAGTATTGGGTTGGGTGTGTGCTATAATAATATTCAAAAACAAAGTGTGTTTTGCTTTAGGAGCCTATGCTGGAAAAGCGCCAAATGTATTCTCCTCATCAACTGAAGCGAACACCTAATGTCATCATCCATGCTTTGACCTTAACTGCCTTGCTTACCTTCCTTCTTCTCTTATATTATATTCTCACAACTTAAATGTAATTCTGATTAATACTCTGAATTAATTATAATATTAAACATAATAAACCTCCTTTTCTCATTTTTTATTACTCAATTTATTTCTAATCAAAGTTAATAAAAGTTAATTATACATGCACTTATATTAACATTTTGTGTATCGGTCGGTGCACCTAAAGTTAAGAAATATGTGATTTGCTATACATAAATGTGTCATATATGTGTGAAAACTTTTGTACATGATAAATTATATTTTCAAAGTTTGATTATGTTCAGAAGTTGTTGTAGAATGAAGTAGTATAATATAAGGAATGAATTAATATAATTATTAAGGAGGAAAAGGGATATATATTGTGACATGTCAACTCAAAAATTAGGGAGAGATATTGGGGTGTGGTTTTTAGAATAATTATGTTATAAGTAAAGGGGTTAATGTGAAAAGAAATTTGAATTAATTAATTAATTAAGAATGGATCTTGGAGAGAGAGAGAGAGAGAAGTCTTAAGAGCAATGAGTGGTGGGGGTTACATCAAAGCTTCCATCCATGTCGGGATGTCTTTAGGGGTGAATGAAAATGATGAAACCCCTTTCAAATCCTGCCAAATCAAATTCCAAATTCAATTTTTCTCTTCTTTTTTCTAAAATTATCAAATTTAATATAACACTTGGGATTAGTTCACTCCAATTACATAATCGAAAAATCTCAGAAGTAATTTTTTTTTAAAAAAAATAAAGAAATTTTGTCAAATTGTAGTAGAAATTGGGTAAAGTGCAAAAAGATAGAATATAACACCTGGTCACTCCGAAGTCGGACTCATACTCATATCTTTCTCTCTATCTCTCCATGAAAAGGGCCCCCAACTTCCCCCACAAACGCACAACTACAACAATTTCTCTCTCTCTCACTCACTCAACTAACTTTTATTTTTGTGTGTATAAGCATGAAGGAACATAACCCTCCACATCTCAAGATCAGCTAATCTTCATAGTTTAGAAATTGCAGTTACCTAAATATCTCCGTACAGAATGACAATATAATATAGTATATATGTTAGGAAATAAGTCAAAGTTTTACCCACAAGGACAAGATAAGGCCATAAGACCAGACCCCATCATAAAGATATATTCGTGTGTACCCGGATTTTGGTTTTTTTTACTCAAATCTGGCTCACCCCAACCCTAACATTTGTTATGTTACCTAATTTACCACCCTCTACAATTACAACATTATTGAACACAAACAAAAATAATTGAGAAGCTTCTTTTATTTTATATTCACAAAATTAGTGTATATGTTAGGGCCGCATGCATGCTGAAAAAAACATTGAGGAAACTACATTTCCTTCATTACATTATCTTTTTCTTTGTTATTTTTCTAGCTTCCATACCGACCAAACGCTTTTACAAGCTTTTTTCCTTTTTTTTTCTTTTTACTCATTTTTCATAGTCACACAGGCTTTTCTTTTTTCTACCGATTCCCCACACTATTTTTCATTTTCATTTAACATAAAAGTTAATGAAAATAGTTATTTTAAAACCATTTCAAAAGGTTAATAGTTAAAATGAAACTTTTGAAACTTAACTTAAAGTTGAGGGGCATAATTGAAACCTACTATTTATGAGATGTGTTCACCATCGTCGCGTCTCTTTTCTAGTTTCATTTAAAAACAAATTTAAAATTGAAGAAGAGTAAGTTTAGAAACATGATTGAATATGTGCCCTGTAGGTAGGTATAAAGTTTATGGGTATTTTGTATAATGTAGTAAAGAAATTGATTGGGAAATTTGGAATGGTTGACGTTGGAAGTTGGAAGTATGGGGTATGAGACTGAGAGTATCTTTATCTTGCACGGCCCACCTACGTCAAAAGTCATATGGACAGGATCTGAGCTGGATTTTCTCTGATTTTGAGGCTTCAGATTCTTTTCTGGAGGCCCAAATTAATTAATTTAATCCACCCTAATTTTCATTTTCTTAACATATTCATCAATGATAACTAGTAATAAAGAAGAAAAAAAGGTAATTAATATTTTTTTCATTTTGTCTTATTGGTTGACCCTTTATTTTCTTTTTCTTTTCTCGGGAGTAGATTAAATCATTGTACAATGATTCAATTTCTTTATATTAAAATGAAAAGAATAGTGTCATAGGATGCAATATATATATCTTATGGCGATGCCCATTCATCCACATGCGCCAATTTCTTTTTAAAGCAACATTTTTGTCAAAAAGAAGAAAGCAATGAGAGTGAGAGTGAGAGGAAATTCAAAGAGTAGAGCCTTTAATTGGTGTAATTCCCAATGGATTACGACACATTCAATTATTAATTCATATATCATCAGTCGTGTTTCCTCATTACACAAATCACAGATATAGGTGTGTGTTAGCCTTCATGGTTGACATTTTTAAGTTTGTGTAAAAAAAGGAAAGAGAAGTAGGTAGATTATGAGCTTAATTCTATTCATAAGACACTTTTTAGTGCATTATATATACAAAACTGTGGAAGGGAAGGGAAGGGGCAGGGTAGATTTGTTTATTATATATATATATAGAGAGAGTAGAGAATAGGATTATTTTAATGGGAAAATAATGTAGATATTGTGAAAGTAGTAATAATTTATTTTGTGAAAGGGATAAAAAAAAAAAAAAAAAGTAGATTATTAATAAGGCTGCGGTGCCCATTAGAGTTACAAGGATAACAAGGATCGAGAAGGAGAAAAGTAATTTGAATAAAGTTAAATGTGATTGGGATGTGTGTGTTGTGTGTTGTGTACCCCGAAATTAAGGAGGAATTGAGTTGGTTGGCGTATTGAAAAGAAGATTCGTGTCCAGAAGGGAGAGGTCCCTCAAAGACATTAGGAAATACAAAAACCAAAACCAAAACCATATATATAGAAGAGAGAAGAGAGAAAGACTTGAGAGTGGTGGGGGAGGGACCCTGGGTGTGTTGGGGAGCAACCAAAAAACACATTGGGCCATTGATGTTGAAATTCGTGAAGGGGAGAAAATTCTCTTTCATCTTAAATGATATCCTCAACACATATTGAAGGACGTGTAGAGGTAGAAGATTGAACCTTTGAGCTCATAATCATCTTTCTAAATATATAATTTATGGATTTTTATGGGAGTCTATTGAAGAAAGTGAATTTTATTTATTTTTTGGATGCAAAATTGAAAAGTGTAATAAAGAAAAGAAAAATGTGAGAGAGGGAATTGGAATATATGAAAATAGTGTATTTGATTTGTTTGGAATTCCATGCAGCAATGATTGCCTCTTTCCATTCCATGGAATTCTAAAATTTCATTATGATAGAGTGAGGAAGCACATCTTTGGTGGGTTCCCACCATGTCTCAAAAATCTTACCTCTTTTCTCTCTCTCTTTCTCTCTCTTTTGGTTGAGTTGTTCGACGCACTAAATAGACTAATCAGCCTGCCTTTTCTTTTCTCTTTTCTTTTATTTTGATTTACTCTTCCTCACTCCTCCTCTACTAAATTCAACCATCAGACCCACACCTTTAACAAAACCTTATTCATTTCTTTTTCTTCTTTTTCTTCAATATTTTAAATCAATTAGGGTTTACTATTTACACTTTTTTTATATATATATATATACATATACATATACATATACTTATACTGCACTCTTCCCCATCTTAAAATTCAATATCATATCCCTCTCTATAACTTTACTTCAATTCTTCAATTTTTTTTTTTATCCAAATCCATCAACACATTTATTATTCCTCTTCTCTAATAATCTCCATCCTCCATACACTAATCATATACACATATTCTATATTAAAATTAATTATTTGTTAACATAATAATGAATTCAAATTTTGTTTGCTTTTCTTTGCTCTCAAGATCTATTGGAGATAAGCTTACAAAGTTATATGTTTACTTTTAAATTAGGGTTTCTACTAAAATGAGCTTATAAGAGGTATGATTTTTTTTAAAAATATCTAATATAATTTTAATTTACCATCATATTGCGTGGATTCGCCCACATTTTTGCCGGACAACACATACAAACCTCGTTCTTCAGTTGCCGCCCACATTGTCGCCCCACCAGACCCAAATTCTGGCTTTAGCTGTTTATATTAAACATACACTTGAATCTTCTTTTCTAAAAGTGTATTAATACCCTGATTATAATAAACATACTATGATTATATTATAATTTATTTTTAAAAAACAGTCGCATTAACCGTCATTTTGGAGAAACATTCTTTTCGTCCCAAGTCGGCCACATTTATGCCGAACTGCACATAAAAATCTTGTTCTTCAGTCGCTGCCCACCTGCCCAAATCTTCAGCTTTAGCGGTTTATATTAAACATACACTTAAATCTTCCTTCTAAAAGTGTGAAAATACCCTATTTATATTTAAACATACTTTTGAATCTTTCTTCTAAAAGTGTAAAAATACATTGTTTATATTAAACATACTCTGTAAATATTAAAAAATATCATGTTTATATCATAATTTATCTATAAAAAAAAAACAGTAGCATAAGCCGTCGTGGGTTTTCTTCTTCGATCACGGGGAAGAAGATGACCCACAACGGAAAACTTGGCGATTTTAGAAAAGGGTTAAATATTAAAATCTAAAAGGATGTTTCAGTCTAAAATACCCTTTAAACCCTAAACCCTAAACTATACACCCTAAAACCTTACAAATAAGGTAAAATTTGATTCTAGTTTTAGCCATTCTTTTTTTTTTGTGGCCCTTTTTTCAAAACGATGACAGATACGATGGTCCAATTCGTATCGAGGAGAGATTGAAGTTGGGCCTTATTTGGCTGACCCAGATATTGAAATTGGGCCGATCTAATGTTGGCTGCACGCAGGTGGGCTTATATTATATAATATTCGTATTGCAGAATGGAGCCAAACTGGATACGTTGATATTGCAGGCTGCAGGCTTCCGGAGGGGGATTTGGAATTGAGAGAAGAGAAGAGAGGAGAGCAGAGGAGAGCATAAAATGTCCGGTCGGCTGCTGAAAAAGGTGTTAAAGGAACAAGAGGAGCTGCGACAGCACTATTCTCAATCCTCCTCTACGACTGAAGACGAACAAGATCCTGGACCATCGTCGACGTCACCTACTGCTTCTTCTATCAATCCCTTCGACCTCCTTATCGATGACGAAGATGACTCCCAAATTAACCCTCATCAACAGGTTTCTTATTTCTTTCCCCTCTACAATTGTATACATATATGATGAGAAACCAACTAGTGGAAGCACAGAAAACTTTCAATTTGATTTACTCCAAAATAATACCATGTAGACTCAAATAATTGAGAAAGCACATAATATTCTACGCTTGGTATTTTTTTTTTTTTTTTTTGTATGATGGTGATGGAAAGAAAAGGCTTTTCAATTTTGGGAGAAATTGATGCATATATGAGATTAAATTATACATTTTTTTAAGTACACGACCAAGGAGTTTCTCCCTTTCTTTTGGTAATTGCGAGGGGGATGTGCCAACTGCTAACTAGGTTGATCTATCTGTGGAGTTAGCATAACTAGTGGTGATGAGATGATCAAGAGTTGCAGTAGATAGTTGGTGTAAAGCTTGCACATATTCTTTGTCCTACTCCTAATTGGGCATTGCTGTTGGGAGACATTCCAAAGAGGCTTGAGTTTTTCGAAGTTCTAGAGGAAAAAGTTTTGTGCAAGATAAATGGTGAAAATTTTGTTGATCCGAGAGTGATGGAATATTGCTAAGCTGAAAGGCTTAAACCAATCTTCAGTGAGAGTTGGAGATGGGATGATGATCAAGTATTGGGAGGATGAGTGGTTGGACGTTCAACTCTCAACCCTAAACCCTAATTTATATGTAGTCACGGAGCCTAAATTTAAGCCAACTAATGAGTTGTGGGATGAGTAATCTAAAACTTGGTATATGGATGAAGAACTTGGTGAGCTCAATGCCATTTTGAGGCTGATAGAAAATATAAGTTTTGGCAGGGATTGAGTGGTATGAATTGGAATTTGCATCCATCTTGTCTTGTGATATATATATATATATATATATATATATATGTTCAAGCCCCTAGTTTTTAGCCTAACTAATATTTGGACAGCATTTTTCTGTGGTTTGGAAAGGAAAATGTCCTAAAACGATCAAGTCTATGGCAGTTTGCTCCGGTGAGATCTACATGGAATGGTTTCACTTTGTTCAAGGGGAAGTGGAGTGAACCACTTCTTCTTCCATTGCTCCTAGCCTCCTATAGCTAGAAGTGTTGTGTTGGAACTCACTACTATAGTTTTTTGGCTACTCAGTATTCTTTCATCAATCCTCAAAGGAAAATTTAGCCCATTAACTAAAAGGCAGGGCTGGGAATTTGTGGTTGTGGGTCAATGCGATGAAATTCACTCTTTGGAGTCTGTTTGGAAAGAAATGATAAGGTTTTCAAAGAAAGTTCATGTTTGAAAAGTTGAAGAAAAATGACAATGTTTTTCTTCAAATTTTCAAACATTGTCATAGTTAATCCTGGCTAATATAACCTGGTAGGAAAACTGTCACCAAGAAAGTTAGACCCCGTTTGATAACGTTCCCTTGTTTCTTGTTTCTTAAGAACTACAAACAATAATATGTTAACTATTTATGTTAAACAGAAACATAAATGGTTTGATAACTATTTTTTTTTCTTCTCCTTTTAATAGTTTAAATAGAATTTAGTTATATAATATAAAAAAGATACAACATGCATTAAAACATATGAAAAGCAATTATCAAAAGTTTACATTATCTAATACAAGTCTCGATGCAAAATGTCAACAAGAGCATAGCTCAACTGACATGATATAAACTAGTGACTATGAGGTTCTAGGTTCGATCCCCCACCCCCACATGTTGTCAAAAAAAAAAAAAGTCTCGAGGCAAAATTAACAACAACAATAAAATTGTTTCTATCCTTCAAAAATTGCTCAAATTTGATCGGCAATGTCATCTCTCACTCGAGTCATTCGCCTTAAATGATGTTGACTTAGATCCAACTCAATTATACTTTTTTTTTAGGATTCAATTATATTTTTTTGTAAATGTTGTGGTTGCAAAATATTTAAGTGATGCTAAATGCATGATTTAGTGACCAAAATTTATATATTGTAAAATTTAAAATTCAAAATTAAAATAATATATAAATATACATATTACAAAATTAAGAAATAAAAAAAAAAGCTAGTTGTGTGAACCTAGGGTTCGAAACCAAGGCCTACAAAGCGAGGTCGTGTGCCCCCTTTGGCCAACGAACAGAAGATCAAATATAGCATTTTGAAGGAAAATACATATAAAAGAAGAGAGAAAGAAACAAAACATAGAGAAAACTACTTGACTAAGAAGCACAGACACTTTAATTTGGCTAACGTGTCTCTGTCCGACACTTGTTGGACACGTATTGGACACTTGTTGTACAAAGTCAATATGAGTTCAACATTTGTTAGACACACATTGAGCACTTATTATGCATACTAAATAGACACATAATAATATCGAACAAAAATAATAATTTTTTAGCACGAAATACATCAAACTCATTCTTTTAAGCATATACGTGCATAAACTTATTGACTTTAAATTCCATCTTGTATCAAAATGATATATATTTTTATTTTTAAAAATGCATATTTTAATAAACGTGTCTTTGCCGTGTCCATGTCCTACATTTATAAAAATTGACGTGTCTGTGTTGTATCTGTATCCATGCTTCTTAGGTTTCTGAAATTCAGCCCCAATTCTAGAAACGTTTTTTAAATTTTGGAAATAAGAAACGGGATGGATTATCAAACAAGGTTGTTTTTTAAAAAAAATGAGAAACGAAAAACGTTATCAAACATTCCCTTAATTTTCACTTGCATATGGCACATACTTGAGATAAAATTTAGAACAAAACCTTCCAAAACTTCAGGAAAGATATCCAAACCCAACTTTCCTTTATTCTCTGCAACAATTTGTAACAAAGCACCATTTTCTTGAGATCTTAGCTGCCATACCAATGTGATAGTCTTCGATTATCCAAGGAGACCGATTTGGAAACTTAGCTACTCGAACATCTCTAACAAATTATTTGCCTTTTCTTTGCCTTATCATTTTTTTTACTTTGTTCTTGTCAGTTATCATTAAGTCTTATGAAGTACTGGCTATTGAGTGCATTCATTAAATGTAAGCAAAATTTTGGCTGAATTCGCTTTGTAATTTTTCTACAGAACAATGACCAGGAGGCCGCTGACGAAATATCTGTGGACATGCACAAGCAGTTTGTGCGCAATGGAACTAAAAGTGCAATTTCAACTTCGAATAAAAAATTGAAGAAAAAGAAAAAGAAGAAAGAGCGCGATAATTCTTCTTCCACCACAGATAAAATCCTTGATAAACCCTTGGATGTGATTCTAGAATCTCTGTCTCTGGATGTTAACCCCTCTGCTTTAAGCCGTCAACAGGGCCCTAAGAAAGCCAAAAATGGTGCAGAAGAAAGGAATTGTGGAAAACAACTTTTGCCTTCATTGTTAGAAGTGGATCCTAAATTTTTAAATGCTGGGAATGAACTACGAAGAATATTTGGTTCTAAGGTGGTAAAATCATTTGAAAAAAATAATCAGGCCAGTAGTTCTAGACAACTACGTGGGGGAAGACGTGTCAACCATCTTGCTAGGAAGACCTATCTGGTTAGTCCATCGGACCATTGGCCTCGTTGGGATGGTTCTCTTTCCATGGAATTTTTGGAGACAAAGAATGGATATCACTACTTCAGGTAAATTTCATTTTCATTTTATCTTCTCTCTTTTCTCCTCTGCTCCCTAAGCTTGACTTTCCCAGTTCAAGATTTAATAGCCTTCTACAAGCTGAAGTTTAGTTTTATGAATCTATATCGCCTCTTTTTGTCCACAGAATCTTGCGCATTGCAGTCAATTACATTCCTAGTGTTCAATATTGTTGATCATATTTTCTTTTTGTCTTCATTTTTCTAACTATTTCAATTTGTAGCGTGTGTTGACCCTTATTTTGCATCTTTTTGAACATTTTTTAATTAGTTTTTTTATAAATTAGTGTCACCCCTGTCATAAAAATATGTTAATATAAATATAATGCAATGAATTCCAGATATGTTCACCCGCCATCCTCTGCTGAAGTTCAGAAAGCATATGAAGCTGCCAAATCTACTCATGATCTCAATGGCATTGCTAGTATTCTGTTGTACCACCCATATCACTTGGATTCTCTTATAACGATGGCAGAGTATTTTAAATTTGTGGGTGACCACGAAATGTCCTCTGATGCAGTTGCAAAGAGTTTATATGCCTTGGAATGTGCATGGCACCCTATGTTTACTGCCTTGCAGGGTAATTGCCAGTTGAAGATCAGCCATGAAACAAACAAGCCAATGTTTACATCACTTTTCACTCACGTGAAAAACTTGGATAGACGTGGTTGTCATCGATCTGCCTTGGAAGTTTGTAAACTTTTACTTTCACTGGATTCTGATGACCCATTGGGGGCTCTTTTCTTCATTGATTACTTATCTTTGAGGGCAGAGGAATACACATGGCTGGAAAGGTTTGCTGAGAGCTACAAAAATGATACTTCTTTGTGGTTGTTTCCAAACTTCTCATTTTCCCTTTCCGTATGTCGATTTTATCTTGAGCGTGAAGAACCCTCAAAGGATGATGATGTGGATGCTACGAGGGCTAATTCAACAGATCTTCTGAAGCAGGCGTTAATGCTTCACCCTTTGGTCTTAAAGAGATTAGTGGAAAAGGTCCCGCTGAAGGAACATTTTTGGGTGCATACACTCAAGCATTCCTTCTTCCTGCCTGATCAGACAGGAATTCCATCCTTGGATCACCTCATTAATTTGTACATCGAGAGGAATTACATTATATGGAGAATCCCAGATCTGCAGAGGTTACTCAGAGAGACTGCTCAATCGGTAATTGAAGTCTTGGAAACTGATCGAAACGATGCTAAAGACTGGGCTTGCGTGAGAAAAGAAGCATTCTCATCCGAGAAAAATGAGTGAGTATCTTCATCTTCTTCTTCTCTCTCTCTTTTTTCGCCACTCATTGGAGTGCTGCTCAACGCATGCATTCTGAAAGTTGTGCTCTAAAATTATTTTTGAATTAAAGAAGTAACAGCAACTTAGATTCAAATCGTCTATGTAGTTTCCAGTGTACTTGTGGAATGTAATAATTATCACAATTTTTGTGAGGTAAAAGTGATAGCTTTCGTTTATTGCCAGGTATGTTCATTTATTGGTCTCGGATTTCTCTGATTCGGTATCATCTGCCCCTCCTGAAGCCTTGCAAGATTTTGTGGTTGATCCAAGGATGAGAGACGTGCAGAATATTATTCAACATGGCAATCCTCCTGATCAACGGCAGCCCACCCGGGAAATTGAAAATAGGAGTGCATTGGCTGTCCTGTTTGAATCAATGCTACCTTGGGTTAATTATGGTGATGAAAGAGATGTAGGTGTTGATGAAGGTAACCAGTTCGATGAGCATGACCATTAAGTTGTCAATTCTTCTTGAGTTGCTAGTTCTCTTCTAAGTGCTTTGAGAGAAAGTGATGTGGCATAGATCACATATGCGCAACTTGCCTTGTGTGTGTAAGCAATTGCATTCAGTTTTGTTTACTGCTATCTGTCATTGGTTGCCAACCGAGATACTTGGTACTGGTAGTTGTACTTGTATGTAGGAAGTTTTGAATTCCCAATGGTTTTGTTGTATTTCTCAAGCAAAGATGATCGATCCCAAAATTGGAGAAGATTTTTTTCTTACAGGTTGTTGCACTTGCACTGTATATAGAGGACTAAATATATATCTTTTTTTTCTCTATGACGATGTTAGTTTGAGATATGGGAAGGTCGAGCATCATAACTCTTTCTTTTGTAAAAGAATAAAGAACGAGTATGTTGTGGTTGTGGATGGTGCATGCGGCTGTGAGGCCTGTGACCTGACTGCATATCAATTATTACACGCAGGTGGCTCTGGATATATGTGCAGACGCGTCAGTTGGATTGCCGGACGGCGTGGGGGGCCGCCCTATCATTATGATTAGGCGCACTAGCTAGCATTGCCCTCAACCTGAACTCATCATTTCGCTCACACGCCAACCCAATTGACAATTGCATGCAAAGTTATTTGCAGTCTCTTAATCATATGTCAATACCAAGCCTGCTTCTGGTCCTCAAATAATTAATTATCATAATTATTATACTTACTTTTATGGTCCTCCAAATAGTTAATTACCGTAATTATTATTTTACAAACATGGTCCTCTAATCTACAGTAAACCTAAACCCCACTGCCAGTAGGGCTGTTTTTTAATAATATTGCATTTTTTAAAACTTATTATAAAAATATTGTAAGTTTAAAACTATTTATAAAAATATTGCACTTTTAAATGGAGGTCGTCTTTTCAAAAGACGACCTCCACATGCAAGCAAAGATTGCTCCACATGGATGGAGGTCGTCTTTTAAAAGACGACCTCGCTCCACATGGATAGAGGTCGTCTTTTCAAAAGACGACCTCGCTCCACATGGATATTGGTATGTACTTATTTTATTAAAAAATTGATATCTTTTTACTCAGATATTCAAAATTTTCAAAAAAGATATGGTTGGGAAGCTAACAACGAGAGCTTCAATTTGATAGGTGGTTTCACTATTTTTTGAGTTGTGTATCAAAAGATAGAGATCATCGAAGTTGGACTATAGTTCTGCAAATTTTAGAACTGAAGATTATTTTGAGGAGTGTATTAAAAAATTGATATCTTTTTACCCAGATATTCAAAAACTTCGAAAAGGGTATTGTTAGAAAGTTAACATAGAGAGCTTCAATTTGATGCCTAGTTTCACTATTTTTGCGGAGTTGTGTATCAAAAGATATATATCGTCAAAGTTATGAAAAGTTCATTAAACCCAGAACTGAAGATACCACTGAAAACTTCAAAACTGTAGCTAAACTTCGACGATCTGTATCTTTTAATACACAACTCTACAAATAGTGAAACCAAATATCAAATTGAAGCTCTCTCTGTAAGTTTTTTAACCGTATTTTTTTCGAAATTTTTTAATATCTAGGTAAAAAGATGTCAATTTTTTAATGCACTCCTCAAAGCAATCTTCAGTTCTAAAATTTGAAAAACTATAGTTTAACTTCGATGGTCTCTATCTTTTGATACACAGCTCCAAAAATAGTGAAACCACCTATCAAATTGAAGCTCTCGCTGTTAGCTTTCCAACCATATCTTTTTTGAAAATTTTGAATATCTGAGTAGAAAGATATCAATTTTTTAATAAAAGAAGTATATACTGATGGAGATCGTCTTTTCAAAAGACGATCTCCATCCATGTGGAGCGAAGTCGTCTTTTGAAAAGACGATCTTTGCTTGCATGTAGAGGTCGTCTTTTGAAAAGACGACCTTCAATTAAAACTACATTATTTTTATAAATAGTTTCAAACTTACAATATTTTAATAATAAGTTTTAAAAAATGTAATATTATTAAAAAACAGCCCTGCCAGGAGGCTGTAGTGCAAAATGAAACTTTATATCCAGTCATGATAGCATGCCAACTCTCTCTCTCGCTCTCTGGTACCATACCATATAATTTAATTGAAGTCTACAGCTAATAGTTCATAAAATAAAAGTCTCGTATCATCAGCAGCAGGCCTATAAAAATGGAGAGTTGAGGAAAGGAAAGAGAAGTTGGAAAGGCGATGGGGGACAGAAATGGCACAAATCTGAAAAATGTTGTCATAGCATTACTGGTTCCGCTTCCTTCCATTTTGTTTTACATCTGTTTCCTCAGCAATTGTGGTAATGGTAATGGTCTCTGGAAATGGTGCTATGACCATCCTCTTTTGTTGGTGAATGCGCTCTTCTTCCTCAATGTAAACCTTGTCTTCTGGCTCCTCAGCCATGTCCAGTCCAGCCACTGGATGATTGACTTGTACTGGACTTTGATACCCTTGATGCTGGTTCACTACTTTGCTTCTCACCCTTTAGCCCAGTATAATGAACTCAGGTCATGGATCACAATTGGTTTGACTTGGATATGGAGCTTAAGGCTTACCCACAACTACTTAAGGCGGGAGAGATGGCAATTGGGAGCCAGAGAGGACTGGAGGTTCACTGATATGCGCCAACACTACGCCAACAACTGGTGGTGGGTTTCTTTCTTCGCCGTCTACCTTTCACAGCAGGTAATAAAACTCTGCCTCTCCTCCTTCATGCCCATATCAAGTACCTAACTTTAGTATATATATATATATATATATATATATATATATATATATATATATATATATATATAGGTATTTCTGATCGGCGTTTGCTTCCCTCTGTACGCTGTCCACTCGGTTGACGAGGCATTGAAGATGTCCGATTTGGTAGCCATCTTGGTGTGTGCTTCTGGAATTGTGATGGCCTACTTTGCTGACACCCAACTCCATGAATTCAAGCTCAAAATGAGTGCAAAATTGAATCTTGAGGAGGGATTGTGGCGTTACTCTCGGCACCCAAACTACTTTGGAGAGCAATTGTGGTGGTGGGGAGTTGTGATATTTGCATGGGATTTAGGACAGGGATGGAGATGGATTCTTGTTGGATCACTCCTCAACACTATGTGCTTAGCTTATGTAACCAAGCTGGTTGAAGACCGAATGCTGAACCAACACTACAGAGCTGAAGCTTACAGGCAATATCAGAAAACTACCTCAGTCTGGATACCTTGGTTCAAGTTCAACACACATGAAAAGGAGAAGAAGAATATGTGACTTTGACTTCTACCCTGCCTTGCCTCGCCTCTTTCTTCTCTACTTTTATGAATCTGGATCTATTGTATGTTTATCTTCTTGTAAAGTTGTTTACTTTTAATTTCTACTGTTGATTATATTGTATTGGGTGAGAAAAAAAATAATAATTATGGCTTTAATTATCATTGTCTATCGTATCAAATGTATAATAAACCCAGCTTTCTCTTACCCTTTCAAGTTTCACTCTCTCAAAAATTCAATCACTCAAAACTCTCCTACCTCTCCTCTACTCTAGTTTTGATAAACTAGAGTAAACGAGAAAATCAATGAGAGACGGGTCCTAGAAATCTAATTTTATCCATTGGATTCATGATTTAATTAAATTGAATGCAACAACAAACGTGCAATATTCTTAACTCTAAGGTCATTATTGACTCTTTCCAGAAGAATTAACTCTGTCTTTGCTAATTCATCAAACCAACAACTGTGTCTAGTTTTTAATAACAAGCAAAAACTTTAGGTTTGCTTCTCTTAACAACCACACTGTTTGGCGTCCTAAACACTCTTAGAAGAGTTTGTTTCTTTTAACAACCACACTGGTTGGTGTCCTAAACACCTCTAAAAGAAGTCTAAATCTCTTGTAGAACTACTCTCTAGTCATGCAATTAAGTTCTTAACTAAACCACTTATCTCAAGTATAAGTTCGCATCCAATCAACAAATAATTTGTGATCAAGAGATTAAAAGGATTAGGCAAGTTATTACATGAATGAAAATAACCGCTAAAGCGAGCATGACTCAGTTGACATATGTATGTGTTGACGACCAAAAAGTCTGTGGTTCAAATCCCCCCACTCCCAATGTACTAAAAAAAAAATTAATTAAACCATGAAAACCAACAGTTACATTCAATCATTTTTTTGGATTCGAATCACAGATCTCTTAGTCGTTAAGACATACATATGTCAGGAGTCATGCTCGTTTTGGTCGGTTACCTTCAATCCTGAAGGACATAAGGGATCTAGTCACTCATGTTCACAAAATAACAAAAAAGCCTTAAACTAAAATCCATAACTATAAAAGTAAGGGTAAAAGAACAAATCATGAATGGTGTGACGATCTCGAGCTTCTAAAATCTCCTGTCTCCGGTGCTATTACTACTATCTCGAGCTTCTAAAATTTGCTCCAAAATAACCTCCTAAGCCTCACACAAGTCGCAATCTTGTTTTTTGGTTTAAGTTCTCAAAGAAAAACCACATTTTATTTTTAGTACATTGGAGGTGGGGGATTCGAACCACAGACATCTTGGCCGTCACACATACATATGTCAGTCGAGTCACGCTCGCTTTGGCAAGAAAAACCTCATTTTAATTGAAGAAAATGTGTATTTATAATACTCCATAACCTAATTAATTTCAGAATCCATAATCTAATCAAATTAGGAATGATTTTCCTCTCCAAAAACGACGCACGAAAGCTGAATATATAAAGGACACATCGCGACAGTGTTGAGACGCTGCACCCTAAAGCACGTGATTCATTAAGGAAATAAAAAGGTAGCGTCGAGACGCTACAAACACACAAGTGGAAGAAGTACACATAGATGAGGGTGACGCGATATTGAGTTCGATAGCTTGCGGCTCTTTTGGCTTGCACAATTGCAGCGTCGCGACCCTGCCCCTTTGAGTCTTAAGCTTGAATTTTTCCTTATCCTTGTTTGGTTTCTTTTATTTGTATCCAATTTATCTCATTTTCTCGTAATAATCTTCAAAAGCTTTGTTTGTTCCAAATGTTCAATTTTTAAGAAATAAATAAATGTTCCAAATGTTCGATTTTTAAGAAATAAATAAATATGTACTTAAAATTTGTCATTAAACATCGAGACTAGTTTTAATTAAGCCTTAGAAACAGTTCACTATGTGTCAATAGTACAAAATGTCAATTTGAATATAGTTGAACAATATTATACATTTATCTTAGAGGTTAAATAATGGAATTTTCATGTGTTGAATGTTTGAATCTCATTTCCCACCCCACACTGGTATGTGTTGACTTAATAATAGTACATTGTCTATTCTTTAGGATTTTGATTATTTTTTAGTACAAGAGCAAAACAAAACAAGAAATTAGGTCGTTTGCAGCTGAATTTCCCTCTCTATAAATGAGAAGAAAGCCCAGAACTATAACATTTCGTTGTTTGGCTATTATTGCGCATCAACAAAATCTTGTATTTCGTTCAAATAACATTCAGGATCATCCAATCCATTTCTACCTAGAGAGTATGGAGACTAGCATCAAATGGCATCTACTAGTTCCAGTGAGATCGCCATGGAGTGAAACGATTCAGTGTTGCAACCCAATCCCAAGCACAATCAAGAACTAGAAGGCTGCACACATTCAATAATTTATGGTTAAGTCATAAGTGGAGAGTAGATATTTTAGAAAATGGCAAATGGTGTGGTGGGATCCACCCAGTCAATGCAAGTCTTTGTATAGAATGGAAATGGATTCTACCTCTCCCTCGCTTTCATTCGGCTGCTGCTGCTGCTGCTGTTCTCCATTGTACCTGTTATTGTTATTTGGCTTATTGCTACCAAAATCCATGGCCGCTACCACTAGCTTTACATTCCCTCCTCGTCATTTATGGCCGATTGGTTTTGGATTCCGTCCCACGGAGGAGGAGCTCATTACCCACCACCTAAAGAACAAGATGTTTGGCCACGCACCTCTTGTTCGATATATCCGTGAGATTGATCTCTACAATTACGAGCCCTGGGAACTCCCTGGTATGTATTCTAGATTAATTTGTTGAAGATCGTCAGCATTTGCAAGCAACTGTGATTCTATTGTATTCTATCCTCTGTTCAGACCAATCCCTTTTGACGTCTGATAATTATGAGTGGTTTTTCTTCCGGGCCGACACCCCTAAAACTAGAAGGACCACCGCTACTGGGTGCTGGAGAACCACCGGTGATGACCGCCCGATCAAGGCTCGAGGAACCAACAAAGTGATCGCAACTAGAAAAATTTTAGTGTTCTATCAAGGCCGGGGTGCCAATGCTGTAAGGACCAAGTGGGTCATACACGAGTATCACCTGCACCCTGATACTAACATCTCATACCAGGTCTCTTTTCCTAATCCATTTGCTTTTTTTTTCTTCAAGTTTTTCTTTTATTCCCAGTATGAGCATGTGTTTCTCTTTCAAGTTTCATATATAGGATTGTTATAACCTTGTCCTTCCTTCCTTTGTTCTGCGCCCCACATAGCGGGAACGGTCATTCGTCGTTTGTCGATTGAAGGAAAATGCAGATGAGAGAGATGTTTCAACTTGTGACCAAGATGATCACAACAAGAAAGGCACACACAGAGCAATCCAGGAGGTAAGAGTATCCTAATCTAATATGAACATTTTGAAGATCAACTTTTAATTCTAGCTTGTAATTTAAAATTTTTAACCCAGATGAATAGAGACGCCCAAGCAAACGGACAACCTGCTTTTGCAGATTTTCAATCCCCCAATGCCTATGATGGTGAAGTAAATATGCAACCTATACAGCTTGAAGCTTCTGAAAATGAAGTTAATATCACAGAGCTTTTGAACTCCATGTTTGCTCCCGATGAATACTTCCATGATGTGAATTCGAAGATGTGCAAGTCCCCATGGTGTTCCGAACCAGAACCAGAACCAGCTTTAATGGATTTTCAACCTTCCAATGGCAATGATGCTTCTACGAGTGAACTTAATCTCACCGAGTTGTTGAACTCAGTCTTGGGCGAGGATGATGAAAACTGTGATGAGGTGACATCAAACAACCACATTGATGCTAGCTCCAACAAACACGAATTGGATAGCATGGTTTTTGAACTTCAATACGGTGGATTTGGCAGCAACACTGATACTGATACGGCCTTTGGCTTGCCGGTAAAATAAAAAATAAAGAAAACTTATTATAAATTCCAGGTACTTGTGAATCTTATTCATTGAGTAGTTGTCTGCATATTTCATGTCTTGCAGATTAATCACCTTTCTCCAAACCGGTTTCCTGACTTTACGAGGTCAACAATTAAAAAGTCGCGTAGAAGCCCCCTCACTGTAAAGCGTTTTCAGTACAAAGAGGAAAAAGATGAGTTGCAAAGGAAATCCTCTGTCCTTTCCGGTGAAGGTGAAGCTCGAACCAGCGACGACTCTGATCCTGGACAAAGAACTTTCAAAATCAAAGCCCAACATCAACCATTGTCCAGCAATGTTGTACGCTATGAAAGAGACCGATTGAAGAGGGAAATTCAAAGTAAAGCAATGTCCCAACTCCAGAACAAGGTGAAAGGGAGCAAATGTGCTCTTTAAAAACATATTTGACTCTGATTGTGTAGAAGGCTCTTATTGTTGTAAAGAAGATACATGTGTCAAGATGATATCCGGATAGTCTTTGACTCTGATGTTCAATTGTGCAGGCCAAAGATAAAGAAGATGAAAAACATATAGAAATTGTGGATTCACCTCAGCTTGAGCTAACGACGACAGATTCTAATAATGGGCTGAAAAGTAAAGCGGGCAACAAGGCAACCGAGAGTACAAGAAACTGCTTTTCGTATATCCTAACTACAAAACGCATTCACCACAAATCGAGTCTCCCACTTGTCTATGTTGCTAAAGCATTTCTAGGCATCGTAATGTTCCTAATGTTTGCTCAAGAAGTGCTGCTATACGGTCACAGGCGGTAAAGATTAGCGCCCATTAGTTGCAGTTGCAGTGCAGTGCATTGCAGGTGTTTCCATGCTCTATTTAGATGGATACTACCAGATGTAAATGAAGAGTGCGAACATGTGATGTGATGTTAAATTCAACCATCTTTTGGTACTGTAATAAATCTGGGACATTTACATCTGCAGCTATTCAGTATAATTCAAAATCATGAGTAAATTAATTAACCATGGCTGTGTGGCTAGTCGGGTTCTGGATATCTAAGACCAATAATTTCTTCCTGAATATTCAAAGGCATGGAAATTCAAGATGGATTGAACTTGAAGCTCACGAAGCAGTGTATCAATCTTGTTTTGTCCAATATGACGTATCTATCTTCTGCTGAACATAAAGTACGAAGGGTCGAAAATTTCAACCCCATACCTTGTATTGATTATATGTCTAAGTAGGGAGTCCATTCCAACACTACCAATTATAACCTTTTTAAAAAGGGGGGCTCAAAAAATATAAGCTAAAAAGAATGGGGTGAGAGAGGCTCAAACTCTCAATCTCAAGATCACTCTGAAATTTTGAATGCTATGAAACCTACGTGATAACCAACCGCACCACCACCCTAGTGTTAAGTAAATGAAGTAAAAGACTACTTATTGTTGAAGTATTGATATAAGATTAAATTTACCATAACCCATCAGCTTAAGCTTTTTGGTTGATTGGTGGTTAACATGGTATCAGAGCAGGACGTCCTGAATTCAAACCCTGGACATTCAACAAATTTTCAAACCCACAAGTGAGGGGAAGTGTTGAAGTATTGATATAAGATTAAATTTACCATAACCCATCAGCTTAAGCTTTTGGATTGATTGGTGGTTAACACTTATATATCATTTTATATTCTATTGATATAGTATATCAATAACATAGTAGCAAACGAGCATGCAAACAATCAATGATAGACATCTATCATTGACTATGAGTTAGCTTAAAATTGTATACAAATACTTATATATTATGTTAGATTTGTTATTATTTTGTGTTAGATTGTCATATATACAATTGCCTATACGAAAAATAAAAATATATAAAAACAATCAAATCATTTAAAAAAATATAATTATCAAAGTCTAGTAAACATATGTTAACTATGTCATCATTCTGTTAGGTCAACTAACGTCCGACTAGGAAACTATTTAGAAACCAATTTCAAACTTCATATGCTAATTAGAAATCAAATTCAAACTTCGGGGGCCAGCATGTTACTTTTGAAACCTCAAGAACCAAATAGAAACTAAATTCAAATCTCAAAGACAAAAAAGTGTTAGTTTTGATAACTTATTGACTAAATAGAAACTAAGTTCAAATCTCAAGGACCAAAAGTGTATTTTACCCTTATAACAATTACATTTGTACCCTAAAAAAATGTCACTAATACAAGCAATATACCTCATTTCAAGGCCACCACATCCACTACCAAAATTATGGACTATTAATAAATATACGATCCAAATTCTGAAAAAAAATCATCAATCTGGCTGTGTAAGAAACCAGAATCCAGATCACCTGCTCCAGCCATCCTATAAATTTGAAGTTGCATAGTTAATGATTGGATTCTAATTCGAAGTTCCAATTAGATGGGCCTATTTTTGGCAACCCATTTAAGTTAGGACTAGTGCAAAACTAACTGAACAATTATCAACGTGGGGCCAAACTTTTGTTTCTTTTGCCAATTAATGCTATATCAACAAAACTTCAACAAGCATTTCTTTTCAAACCTTAGGCTTCAAAACAAGGGCAATTAAATTACAATTAACCAAATTGCAGTCAAATACTAACGGAGTGACAAGAAAAACATAAAAAACCGACTCTTAATTAAGCTTAACAAGAAACTCACTCAAATCAAGATAAAAGTGTGCATTTCACTCAACTTTGGCCGATAAAAAATGACAGAAGATGCTAAATTAATCTCATTTCATGGAATTATCACCTCACCTCACGTAACAGGAGTCGGATGTTGTGCTTGCGTCCATCTTTAAACTTCATTTCTCAAAAAGCTTTGTGGCCAAAAACTTAGCTCCATGAGCACACAAGCAAGTTCCAATGCATCTACTCACAGCTGACTCTGTGATCACTGCTTCACAAAAAAAAAACTTTTAATCCTGAATTTAGTGAAATCCCTAATCTAAACAATAATCTGCCGACAAATTAAAGCTTTTCTCGCCTTTAATTGCTACTGCATTGGACGATAAAACAAATAAATCTATGATGAAGATCACTGTGGATGGAAATTCCCAGACCTGCAGCGAAACACCCTGAATATCAGAAAGATACACGAGGATATTCATCCAACACATTTTAGATAATTACACTGCAATGTCTACGATAAAAAGAAAATAACTAGGATCATCATAAATATATACCATCATGCTAACAAGAAAGATCTTGAGGTAACTTGAAATAATGATGGCAAAAAAAAGGTCTTTGTACCTGTACCTGTAGCTGCACAAGTAATGAAAAACAAACAAATTAGAATCAAATTCAGACGTCCTACACGCAAATGGACGCATATTCCATTGCTGGTTGCACTGAAGAAATACAATATGGGAGAACGTTAAAGCAACAGCCTTAAAAATGTTTTACAACTTACTTATGGACCCCAGCTGAGCTCCTCAGAAATACCCTTGACATAATATGAAGAACAACAAGAAACATAATATTTCCGAGAGACACATCCATCAAAGTCTACAAAGATCTTTCAGACAACTTTCATGAACATCATGAAACATCTAAAGCAACCAAAAAAAAAAGGTTACAGGATGGATTGCAAACCTTTTGACAAATCCCAATTGTTGATGAAAAGTTCATGGATGATTGTTTCTCACCAAGTCTCAGAAGCATGTACCTGTCTAATTGATTGCTGCTAAGGTACACGTAAACAATCTAGGAGATTATACATGTTGTCAAAAGAAGGACAAGACATCCCCAGGGGTGGGAACTTCCCAACGGAATTGGATACAAGCATCCAAAAGAAGAAAACTAAGACCGAACTTCCACATTATTAAATCCTACAAAAGAGTGAAGGAAATGACCGTATTAGTATCTGGAACGACCGTTAGGAAAAACAACCCATTAGGGCTCGCCTATCATTTATCAACTCGAATGATGCCCCAGTGATCTTAGGACTACCACAGAAAATGAAGCTCGGTTGCCATCCAGGAGACTACAGATTCAGTAGGAAAAACCTTTTTTTTTTATATAATAATTAAGAAGTAATAATTGAACTAAAAGATTTCAAAAAACAAGGTTTATTAAAAAAAACATTAAAAAAAATCCTTAATGCAGTTTTAGAGACGCATAGTGAGGCAGAAACTGATAGAAATGAAATGGTGGACAACTTATTATCACACATCAATATGTGAAATGAAAAAAACAATTTTCTATTATATTTTCTTCTGTGCGTGTGTGGGAAATGAAGAAATTGGTTGTGTACCCGACAAGACGAGCGATCTCTATCAAGTAGGTTGTAGAGCAAATGTCTGTAAGCCTGGCGCTTGTGCAGTATCAAATCGATTAGAACAATCTACCACTTGAAAAAAAGTATATATTCATCATTCCTCGGATAAAGTAATTGCTTAAGCAAATGGATGGAAATAAAGCATAAAAGAATACAACAGTAGTATTAAAAGGAGTGGGCAATTCACCATCACTTCGCATTCAACGTATTCGTCAGCAACGGTTTTGCAGTTGTCCTTTCAACATTATATAAGAATCATAAGGATTTTACATAAAAGAAAAGAAACAAGGATTTAAACTAAAGAGCGCAGAAATGGACAGGTGAGAGACAAATCTTGATAAAAAGCAAGCGTACGCATTTCATAAGATGCATGTTCCCGGGTGAGTACAGAACGAACAGTTGATTCGTTCTAAATCCACACTGCACACAACGATTCTCCTTTGTTTCCCTTCCCATTGACGAATCCCCAGCGAAACAATTCAAGAAGAAATTGACCAAATTTTTTGTTGGTTTAGGATTTTGAATCAAATTCCTACTTCCATTTAACCCAATTGCCCCTTTGTCACTCTTTGAAATTCTCGACCCTGACCCGGCTGATGCTTGACCTTCGCCATCACTGCCGTCCAACCTCCGACTCCAGCAGGCCCATGTTTTTATTCCTCAAGCGGCCCAGACTCCGAATCACTTCCAGCCCTTTCGGGTAGAGTTTTAGAGTAGAGTTGAGTTGAGTTGGAGCCCAAATTTTGGGTTGTAAGAATTCACAACCGGAATGAACCAAACAAAGTAGTCAACTCAACCCTTCTATTTTTAGGTTGGGTCATCAGGGAATATCAAATTGCCAACAAATGGAAGGGGTTGTCGTGTTAGTCGTCGGAGGCGAAAAAGACGGAATATGAGAACTTGAGCGTATCTGAAGAGGGGCTGACTATTGAGAGAGCGACAACGATAGGGATGTGAGCGACGACGAGAGGTCGAAAGCGTGGGCATCAGGTGAATCTACGAGGGAAGACGAGAGGTCGAGAGCATGGACATCAGATGAAATTAATTTAAATTTAGTTCTTAGGTTTATGTTTTTATGTTAAACTATTAATTTTGAAAAGATAATTTGGTTGTGTTTATAATTTTCGATAAGTTAATTAGTTAAGTTAGTGATTTGTTTTAATTTAATGTGTTATAATTCAATTTCGAAATAATTTTGTTTAGGAGGAAGAGAGAAATAGACTCTAGGAGTGGAAAAGTCAAACCTTGACATCCAAACCCACAACCCAAATGTGGGGTGGGCTTTCAAATCCAAATCTATTTGTCAAATGTCCCTTTGTTAAGAAATTGAGAGGAATGACTAGAATTAAAAAAATTTACTTGAAAAATAGCTAAGAAGGTTTCGTATTTGCATTCAATAGCTACATTAATTACAGGAGATGAGAGTGAATTGTTTTCATTCTATTTATACCCTACGGTTAGCCCACGTAACCAAATTAACTTCTTTTTTTAAATTCTCCATCAACTTATAATAAAATCTCCAACAACCCATAAAATAAATCATATCCTAAAATATCAAGCAACCCTCCTAGAACTATGCTTTTCCAAAACCTCTTGAATTCATTTTAACGGTTGAGTACTAATAGATCCATTTTTCTCAAATAATCGATTTCTTCCTCTATCTTCATACCACCAGATTCGTCTATGAAAAACACCAACAAAGCGGACTGAGAAATGCATTGAAGACTTGTCTGTGAAGAACACAATAAAACTTGCCCATTATCGACAACTATGTTTTTTACAACAAAGCGGACTTAAAGAATGTTGTTTCCCGAATAACATTGAAATGAAGTATTTAGTTTAAAACGAAAAAGGTCAAACAAAAAGAAATTCAATGTGAAATGCATCGAACACTCGTGAAAATGGTCCCTCTGTGCGTTTGTCTACGACACTGAAAAACTGTGGATGCTAGTAGTTTATTCAAACTAGGAAAAAAACTTATAAAATGCACACACAACATGAGTATCCCTTTACAATATATAGAAGATTTTTTTACTGGAATACCTACAAGGGCATACAATGTAGCAAACAACACGAGTATCCCTTTACAACATACAAAAGACAATTTACCATAATACATACAAAAGCATACACAAGAGAAACACGTATATGACGAGTATATAACAAAAAATACAGTTAAACAAATCATTCATGCGCTACACATCTAATACGTTCATAAATTTACACAGAAACAAATGTATATAAGGGTATACATAACACGGTTTA
This sequence comes from Herpetospermum pedunculosum, assembly GCA_028017165.1. Lineage (NCBI taxonomy): Eukaryota > Viridiplantae > Streptophyta > Magnoliopsida > Cucurbitales > Cucurbitaceae > Herpetospermum > Herpetospermum pedunculosum. The sequence continues at coordinate 71,626,437 of CM051526.1, forward strand.
TGTATAAAATTGTACAAAAATGTATACTCCACCACACATATTTTTGTCATCGCTCGCATACCAAAAATGTCATATAAATATAGTATCTTCATGTACATCATATAAAAAATAAACAAAGTAACTCAACATTACCTTCTCTTTTTCATACTAGGAGAACATACACAAGATAAACATGTATCTGAGGGCAGGGGCGGATCCAGAAATTTATGTCAGAGGGGGCACAATTCAAATAAGGTTAAATTACAAGTTTAGTCTTAAATTTCTTATTTGTGTCTATATGGTCCATAAACTTTAAAACGTACCTAATAGGTGTATCTAACAAATCCATAAATTTTTAAATTTGATCTAATAGAAACATATTCTAAGTTTCAAAAAAAAATTAATGGTTCTATTAAACGTAAATTTTTATTTTGTGTCTAATAGGTCCTCAACTTATTCGACATTTTTTTTTATAAAATCACGTATCTATTAGATACAAAATAAAAAATTTAAGGTTCAATTAGAGATAAGATTAAATCTCACTCTAATAGAACAACTATTTTTGTTAAAAAATAATAACAAAATTGAAAGCTGATAAATCTATTAGATATCCTTAAAGTTTTAGAGTTCATTGAAACACAAAATTAAAAAATTAAGAATATTTTGAATTATTTATCCAAATAGATAAGTAAATAATGAAATTCAAAATAGGTGGATAAATAATGAAATTCGAAATATTTATATTTTTTTTAAATAAAATTACGTGTTATTTTTTTGTCTCTAAATTTTCCTTAAAAATAGAACAAAACCATATATATATATATATATATAGAATTAACGAAATCCTAATTATTCTATCTATGGAATTAACGAAATCCTAATTATTATGTATAAATAGAACAAAAGAAAAAAAAAGTTAAAAAGAACACGGTAAGTATAAATAGAACAAAGGAAAAAAAAAAAAAAAAAAAAAAGGTTAAAAGTGGGTTATGGGCGTGCCCCACCACCATTGTTCCATCAATACTTCACATTTAAGATTCGTATTTTTCTATAAACATATACAAACTAATTCAATTTAATTATCCATATTTATATACAAATATACAAACCGAATAATTTGAGGGGGCACGTGCCCCTGGCCCCTACGTGCATCCGCCCCTGTCTGAGGGGTATGCAACATCAAATACAGTGAAACAAATCACACATGTGCTACATATCTAATATGTTCATAAATTCACACACACAGAAACATATGTATATAAATGTATGCACAACACGATCTATATATAAAATCGTACGAAAATGTATACAATCACGCTTGTTCTCAAATAGTTAGACCAAATTAAATCCCTATAAAAACGGGATCAATTTAGACCAAATGATGATCGAGATTTGTGGATTGTAGAAGCTATCATTTTCAAAATAGTTAGATCAAACTAAATCCCTATAAAAATGGGATCCTAAACTTATATCTAAAACAAAATTTAGTAATTGGTAGATTTTAAGTGAGTGGACATACATTGCAAATGTGGGTCTAAGCGTTCGGACGAAACGATGCTCACATAGTCTGATTGGTGGTGTTGTAACGGTGAAGACAATCAGAATGAACAACTCTTCAAATGACGGTGCATCAGCGGTGGTGAAGGAGAAGACCTTCGTCTGATAGGTGATTGATGAGTTTTGAGACAATTATTTATCAAGATGAGTGAATGAGAATAAGGTTATATGTTCAAAAGGGGGTTCTTCAAACTACGAAGGTTTCAAGGTGGAAGATTTTGAAGTGAACGCTTATTCGATTTGACATTTTTTTTTATTGGAGTGAATGCACGTGTGTTATCTCTTTCATTTTTTATTTAATGTTTTAGGGCTGTCAAAATAGAGTGAGACACTGATTTTGGTGGATGCAAACCATATTCATAACCACATTATTTTTATTTTTGAACTGTTAAAACCTAGTTTTTTATTAAACAAAATTATTCTAATCATTTTTGTTACGGGGCTACCTCAGCATGAGGTCAGCCGCTGACGTCACGACTCGCTTCCCTAGGAAGCCGAGGCCACGACACCACCTCATGCATCTCAGTAACTTGGGGCCGACCCGACCATCCGGGGACCCACTGTTGTTAGGCTGCTTCTCGATCAGCGTGAAGGATGACTAACAAGACATCTTTGACTCACCTGGCCAGACGACAGTACAACAACGCCCCAAATCTCTCGGGAGTTGGAGGACAACGACTGTCATCGTGAGAAAATAGTACGAATAGGCCTAGGTCGTCCACACCTCCTCGACAAATTCGAGGACCCTCATGATGACAATGAGTGTCAGTCGGACAAGAGGAAACCCTTCACACCGCCTATAAATACCCCTCTCATTCAGGGACGGGAGATGTACGTGATTCCGCGTTATTCTACGAGACTTTAAACTCTACCACTCCTACTTATGTTCATTACACTATTTGACTTAAGCATCAGAGTCCAGTGGTCCAAGTATTCCTTTCCTTCCCTTGTGCAGGTTCGTCCCGACCCCGGAGACGGCGGAGCACGCCGGAACGCGACGGTAGAAGGGAAGGTCCAGAATCCTGCGCCAACAATTTTATTTTAAATTATGAACCTAGAGTTTTCATTTTCTAATCATCAGAAAGGTGTATACGGGTAAATACATTAAATTATATACTCCAAGAAGAATGAGTTGAATATCATATTTGTTATTAATATGTTCTCTCAATTCCAACTAAGAATATTATTATGTTGTTTTTTTAAAAAAAAAAAATATATGTTGTTTTTTAATACGTTTGAATCTTAACAACTAATTTGAATTATATAACAATTTACTAATTTTAAAATTTTCTATATGATTTGTCCACTCAAATTGGAATTTCTAGACCCAAAAAAAACTATTTGGACTTTTGAGTCGAAAGGTTTTAAAACTCACAATTTGACCATTGGGTGTGAAAATCTTAAAATACCTTTAGGGGCGTTTGACCCAAGAAGTTTGGGGGAGTCAGAGTTGTTTAGTCTCTGAAGTATGTGTGTTTGGAACAGATAGTGGTTTAGTCTGGAGTTGTGAAGTTTGTTGGGTCAAAAAGTTGTTGAACTTGAAGTTTTTGAATCTGAGTTTATTTTAATTGTTTTCTTCTATCTACAAACTTTCAAAATTTCATTATTAAGTATTTTTTTTTTTATTTCAATAAATTATATATATATATATATATTTTATGTATATTTACAAATTTGTTTGAAGACAACAAAAATCATTTTTAACCCAATACCTCATATTATTAGAATATATATATATATATCCATTTTTTAGGACTCATCCTTAATTTTATGAATTATAAGATTGAGATTTTTTTTTGTTTTTATTAATGTAGGTATATTTTACAAACTTTTTAAAGAAAAAAGAAAAAAGAACAACACATATGTTAGCCTTACCCACGTGCCAAACACATTTTTCTCCGTCTCCACCCTTTTAAACTCCTCATTCCATCTGAATTCACTATATCCGGAAATCAGCATTTCAACAATAACGGTTTGTTTTAGCTTTTTTTTTTTTGTACAATTTTTTCTATAATTTTTCAATATTTTCATTGGTAAAAACTTCTTCCAATAAATTTTAAAAATGAGTTTTTTACTTTTTTATTTTATGTATCCTTCACAAATTTCTCTGAAGATAACAAAAATAATTTTGACCACAATACTTCACCTTCTTTTTTCAATATCACTCACATTAATTATTCATTTTATTTGGATAGTTTTGAAATAAAAGAGAGTCGTACAATAATGTTAAATATTACATGTGAATTTGAAAGATTTTAATCGGTTAATTTAAACGGATTTAAATAAACTAATGTTTTTATTCTCCATAGTAATAATACTATTTTGAATTTTGTTTAACTACCAATTTTGTTTGAACAACCTAATTTATATTTAAAATAATAAAAATAGGTTGAATTGCATTTTTAGTCATTTTATACCTTTTGTTTAAATTACGTTTTTTTTTAAATAATTAAAAATATTGTGAGAGGGAGAGAGAGGAAGAGAGAGAAATGTGCCGCCCTGAAGAACGGGTCAGACTTGAATAATAATTACTGTAGAAGTCTGGGGAGTTGAATAGTAATTAGTGTAGAAGTCTGACTTGATATTTTTTATCCGAGTTCAACAAGTCCGTGGAACAAACAGGGATAAAACTTCTCCTCCAACTCCTTGTCAAACAACTCCTTAGCCAAACACGCCCTTAAATTTTTTTTTTTTTTGTAGATCTCAATCCTCTCTCTTCTTTCTTTCCCCTCCCTCTCCTCTCTCCCCACTAGCACTACATGCACAATTTCCCTCTCTCTTCTTCATCTTCATCCTCCTCTATTGTTATTCTTCTTTCTCTCTAAAAAAAAAATCAATCTTTATTTATTCTTCCTCTCCAATGGGTGATAACTAAATCCGACAAAGGGTAATTTTTTTTTGGTGGTAGTGTCGTTAGGTTGGATTAAAAAATATATATATATATAGAACAAATGTCCGAAATTTTTTACAGGTATTCAAATACGGATGAATTTTTCGACCAAATTTTCCAGTTTTTTTTTTGTCCTTTTTAAAGCAAAAAGTAATAAAATAAAACTTAAAAGAATAGTTTTTTTTGGGAAACGAAGATTTTTTTTATTCTTTTGAAAAATAGCCGTTCTTTTTAAAAAAATGAAAAACACTATTTATTTATTTATTTTTTAAAAAAGAATAAATATTCATTTTAAATTTAATGAAGAAAAATATAAAATTAAGTGAAAAGTTGATGAAAATTGAAGTTTTTTCAACTTAATGACATGAGGACATAAATATAACTTTATGTCCTAAAAGTGAGGGTATTTTAAAATTTTCACACTCAATGATCTAAAAATTTGAGTTTTAAAACTGAGTCAAAAAAACCCAAATAATTTTTCTATGGGATCTAAAAACTTCAATTTACCCAAGTTTCTCTCCCAAATCATTATTTTTTTATATGAATTTTGGTAGTCTTAAGTTTGAGTTGAATGATCCAAACCCAATATAGATATTTTGTTAAATAGTGAATTTAGCTATTTTTTCATCTTGTAGTATTCTATTTCAGCTATTTTCTAGTTGTCCCGGCTGAAGTATGACAATAGTGATCTTAAAAAAGAAAAGAAAAAAAAAATAAAGTAGTTCTTGGAAGTAGGTTGGAGGAGGAGAGTGGGTGGACGGTAAAGGAAGATCGGAAATGTCCTTCATTAGTTTCTAAAATGAAAAGCTTTTTAGATGGTAGCATTTTGCAAATTCTCCAATTGAAAAGCTTAGAATCTGTGTGTGGTAGATGCCCACTTTAATCGAGGTGGGCAATGGCATATGTTCTTTCTTTTAACTTTTGTTTTGTTTGGGGTATTGTATTTTTGTCAACCCCTGCAAGCTTTACTGATATCTGTTGTAAGAGGGGATGATCATGGGTATATAGGTAAGGGACAACATTTGTAACGAGGTCTTTTGGGGTGACCAAAAGCAAAGCCATGCGGGCTATGCCCAAAGTGGACAATATCCTAACAATGTGGATGTTAGTTGTCCCTAACAAGTGGTATCAGAGCCATGTCCCTTACCTAACCATGTCCTCGATGACATAGTCATGGTTGATCTCGTGGTCGAGCTTATCCGACAGGGGTATGCTCTCATGAAGAGTGACCTGGTTAAAGGTGATAATGCTCGAGTTTAAACACAGATAGATGACAATTTGAGGGGAGGCTTTGTGGTCCTTCGTTTGAGGGGAGGATTGTTGTAAGAGGGGATGATCATGGGTATATAGGTAAGGGACAACATTTGTAACGAGGCCTTTTGGGGTGACCAAAAGCAAAGCCATGAGGGCCATGCCGCCCAAAGTGGACAATATCGTTACAATCTAGATGTTGCTTGTCCCTAACAAGTGGTATCAGAGCCATGCCCCTTACCTAACCATGTCCTCGATGACATAGTCATGGTTGATCTCGTGGTCGAGCTTATCCGACAGGGGTATGCTCTCATGAAGAGTGACCTGGTTAAATGTGATAATGCTCGAGTTTAAACACAGATAGATGACAATTTGAGGGGAGGCTTTGTGGTCCTTCGTTTGAGGGGAGGATTGTTGTAAGAGGGGATGATCATGGGTATATAGGTAAGGGACAACATTTGTAACGAGGCCTTTTGGGGTGACCAAAAGCAAAGCCATGAGGGCCATGCCGCCCAAAGTGGACAATATCGTTACAATCTAGATGTTGCTTGTCCCTAACAAGTGGTATCAGAGTCATGCCCCTTACCTAACCATGTCCTCGATGACATAGTCATGGTTGATCTCGTGGTCGAGCTTATCCGACAGGGGTATGCTCTCATGAAGAGTGACCTGGTTAAAGGTGATAATGCTCGAGTTTAAACACAGATAGATGACAATTTGAGGGGAGGCTTTGTGGTCCTTCGTTTGAGGGGAGGATTGTTGTAAGAGGGGATGATCATGGGTATATAGGTAAGGGACAACATTTGTAACGAGCCATTTTGGGGTGACCAAAAGCAAAGCCATGAGGGCCATGCCCAAAGTGGACAATATTATAATAATGTGGATGTTAGTTGTCCCTAACAATATCATCAACATTATATTAGTATAATATACATTACCCACAACCATTACACTAATTTAGATTTTTTTTAGATGGAAGATCAAATCAGATCAAATCTAGATCTTTCAATTTGCAGCCATACTTGGCTTGGCTTGTAAAAAAAGCAAATGCCAAATTAACTCCTTTTCAACACCATACTTTTTATATATATTCGTCTAATCCCTATGCCATTCCTACTTCCTCCATATCACCTTATGACCCACAGGACACAAACGCCCTTTCTAGTTTCTTTCCCTCTCCCTTCCCTCATTTCTCTCCTATCCTCCTCTCTTCCTCCTTTGCTTCAACAAAAACCAAAATTATATTTTTTATAATTAACTACTAGTTAATCACTTTTTGTATTCCATAATTAAAATTATTTTTCATACATCGGGCCAAAATGTTCATTTTAAAACTACAGGAATCAAATAGCATTAAACTCAAACTTGAAGAATCCAAATGTATTTTGCTCTACAAAATAAAATGAAAAACAACTAATCAAATACGTGACTTACTCATGTAAAATTGTAAAAGAAAATAAAAAGTCTCTAAACATGATAAACCCAAGCCATACGAGAAACTATTTATACTATATTCTTTTTTGGGAGTTGCAAGAACGGTAGTTTAAAAAAAAAAAAAAAAAAAAAACGCATGTTAATCCTAAATTACATCGTGATAGACTCTAATGTATTTAAATGATTGTCTTATCATACAATTTTGATATATTTGAAATTGATTGTCACTTATACACAATTTTTTTTTTAGTGTATTAGGTTAGGTATACAATTGATTTAACTTATATTTAGTGTATTAGTAAAAATTGATATATCTTATATTTTTTGTGTATTAGTTATACAACTGATTTAACTTATATTTGGTGTATTAGTAAAAAATGATATACCTTATATTTTTTGTGTATTAGTTATACAATTGATTTAACTTATATTTGATGTATCAATGACAACTTATAAACTTTATATTTGGTGTATCAGTTATACAACTGGTTTATTATTACACAACAAAAAAGAACGCAGAAAAAATTGATAGAAAGGGTAAATTAGGAATACAAAAAAAACAAAAATTGTTATGAGTAAAATACCTTAACCCTAACGAAAGGCTCACAAAAAAAAAAAAGAGCTAAACCATCAAATCGGAGAGCAGATCTCCCATGGGGTCAACTCGACCAAGCAAGGAGGTCGACCCCTCATAGGGGTTAGCTTGACCGCAAGAGAGAAATCGACCCCCCATTAAAATCGATTCGCCCGTGAAGAACCAACACTTACTCCCGAACGGTTACATAATCTTAATAACCCCGAAAGTTACCAACGCAATGATGAACCGTTTAATGACACAAAACGGTCATATGGATAGCTTACAAAAGTAGAATATGCATGGAGGAAAAGTTAAACAAATACTTTTCATATAAACTCCACTCTTGCCAAATATGGAGATATTTCATATATCACTCCCACATCAGACTTGATCGTCGGAGCCTGTTTGATTAGTGCCACATCAGTGTAAGACATCACATATCTCATTTCTTGCCGTTTTATACTCGTTCCACCAAGATATATAAATTCACCACGGACTAAATTTTGGGATCAACCAAAATTAAAATTTGAAATTTTGATATATTTGCAAACCCCAAAAGATGTAGCTAAATTTTGCAATTATGTGAGTTGGTTTTACTATCCGGTACAATTCCCCTTTTATTTTATTTTTTAATCTTATAAGACCAAGTTAATGTTACTTATGAAGTGGCAATACCTCAACTGTCATCAAACTCAATCTTCCACCATCATGTTGTAAAAAAAAAAAAGGAAAAAAAAAAAAAAAATTTGTTACTTACGAAGAAAAAGGATTTTCCGTATTGTTTAAAGTTATTTTGAATTCTTAAAATTAAAAAAAGGAAGAAGAATTAATATTAATGAATAATTGGTTGGGTAATTTAATTATTGTATTTCCTGAAGTAGAAAAAAGAAAACTGCGAGAGGGTCTGGGAGTGTGCGTGGTTGGGAGCTTATTTTGGGGTATAGCAGTAGCAGCAGGGAGCTTGAGGAGAAAGGCAAGGAAGCAGGGGAAGTTGCAGAAGCAAAACCTGAGGGACAGAGACATGAGAGACAGAGAAAGGAAGACGAAAGTGCGTGGGGTCGAATTCAAATCAAGTATTTAACAGAGGCAGAATAAGGCGTTTGATAGCCCGTGGAATCAATCTCAAAGAATCACGCTCAAAGTTTATGGGATTTTAGGGTTTTCTCTACCCCAAAATCCTTACTTTTTTGCGTGCTTCGTACGGTCTATCACTCTCCTAACTTTCTGCAACTGGGTTTATTCTCTTCTCTCTCTCTCTCTCTGCGTCTCTCTCTCCATTTCTCCACTCCCCAGCTTCCGCTTTCTCTGCGTCAACCCATTCTCACTGCCGAGCGTTTTTCTATCTTTATTCAGTTTTCTATCTTTTACTAGAGATTTTATCTTCATTTCCATTTTCTTTTATGCCTTTTTTTTTTTTTTTTTTGTTTACTTTTCTGATTCAACTTCCAGAAATTGAAATTTCTTAGTTCTTGTTCGGTTTTAATCTGTGTTATACTAGTCTGCTATGGAGGATGAGACTAGGGTTCCCGGAAGTTTTAGTGGCGACCCAACATGTTCATTGGGGGTTTCTTCTTTCTGGCTAGATGCCTGTGAGGACATCTCCTGCGACCTCATCAATGATTTCGTGGATTTCCACGCCTCTATTGCCCCTGGTTCCTCAGTCGAACACACTCCCGATCAACAGAACCTCGCCAACGATTTTTTTGGTGGAATTGATCACATTCTTGACAGTATCAAGAACGGCGGAAGCCTCTCTCCGGTAACTTGCGATGGCGATCGTGATTGCACCGCGGGGGGAGGCTTTGTTATTGAGAACGAGGCATCTGGGGTTCGTGATATGCTGGTTGATAGCTCAACTGTGCAGTCTAATGGTGCACATATTGAAATTCTTCAATGTAATGGGCTGAGCAAGGATAATTTTGATAATGGTACTCATATCTGCGAGCCTTATGAATCTGATAGTGGGTTCAAGCAACCAAATGGATGCGAAGGGCTCAGAGTTGTTGAAACCCCTAACAGAAATGGAATTACAAAACATGAGGAGAGTAATAATGTACCGTTGAGAGATTGGGGTTGTGATAATGAAGAGAGAAGCAATAAGAGACCTCGTATTAGCAATGGCAACAGTGAAAGGCATTATTCAAACAGGGGGCAGTGTCCATCTAGAGATAGAGAAAAGTTTCACTCTAGGAAGAGGTTGCGTGAGCGAGATGAAATCGATAGAAAGGATAGGGGTTATTTTAGGAGGAGAGAACATTATGGGACAAGTGGGAGGGATGTAAAAGATAGGGATTTGAGGGAGCGGGAACAAAGTGGTTATTGGGAGAGGGACAAATCAGGGTCAAATGAGATGGTTTTTCACTCAGGGATGTGGGAAGCTGATCGTAACAGAGAAGCAATGACTGACAATGACAGAAACCTGGAATTCCAGGGAACTGCAGAGAAAAGTTCCGAGGAGATTAAGGAAAAAATTCCTGAGGAAAAAGCTCGTCAATATCAGTTGGATGTTCTTGAACAAGCGAAGAAGAAAAATACTATAGCTTTTCTGGAAACTGGGGCTGGGAAGACACTTATTGCTGTTCTTCTCATTAAAAGTATTTACAATGATTTACAAACTCAAAATAAGAAGCTGCTTGCTGTATTTTTAGTTCCCAAAGTTCCACTTGTCTATCAGGTAAAATAAGTAACTAATGTTCGATTTAGCAATTTGGCCTCCAGTAGCCATTCGCTATGTAAGGAGTTGACTGTACTATCTTTCTCTGTAATTTCAGCAAGCCGAGGTTATTCGTGAGAGAACTGGCTATCAAGTAGGTCATTACTGTGGTGAAATGGGTCAAGATTTTTGGGATGCTAGAAGGTGGCAGCGTGAATTTGAAACCAAACAGGTAAGAGCTCCTATTTGGAAGCATATTATTCATCATGTATATCTTTATTTTAGGTAAAAGAAAAATCCTGTGAACTTGGCTAGTATCAATTTTCACTATAAACTTTCAATTTCATCAAATTGAACCCTAAACTTAGAAATATGTTGCAATTTTTACACAAATGTTTAATTTTTGCTGAATTCACCCACTAATGTTAACAAAAAGTAAAAATCTCTAAAAACTTATTAATTTCAACAAAAATGAAACCTTACTCAAAATTAAGTCCGATTAATGCATACGATCGACTATTGAATAAATATTTCAAAACTCACAAATTTCAACAAAAATCCTATCATTTTTCTTTAAAGCTTCATTAATCTCGTACTAAATCATTCTCCATAAAGCATCCTTCTCATATGAAACCGTCAAATCCATTTAGCTAAGAAAGCGTGGTTTCTATGTTTCAAGCCAATGATGCCAAGACCACCTTCTTCATCAGGTAGGGTGGCTGAAGCAACCTTTGTTGGGCGGTCAAAAAGGGATAGGTAGTAGGTTGGGAGGTTTGTGAGGGTGGCTTGGTTAAGGGTTAATCTACCTCCTTTTGGTACTTGTGTGTTTTCTAGCCGTGAAGCCTTCTTTCAATTTTCTCAATAATCGGATCCCAAAAAGTGGAAGATGGGTGGTTACCATTCAATGGAAGCCCTAAATATGTGGTGGGCCAATAAAACCAGCCTTGCAACCAAAATCGATAATCATCAATGGGTCACAATTTAAGGCTCGAGACTTCCTCAAAGAGTTTAATATAGTGTTGAAAAGGTTATTATACTTTATCAAGGGAGGAAATTAGGATGATATCATCAACAAAAAGAAGGTGATTTATATGAATGGGTTCCTTTCCAACACTAAAACCCTTAGCTTGAGATTGGCATAATAATCAACTAAGGCAATCCATAATCATAACGAAGGGAAAAGGTGAAAGTGGGTCACCTTGTCTTAGGTCCTTTGTAGCTCTAATTTTACCCCTTGACTTCCCATTTATGATAGGACAGCCATTTAGGTAGGCGTTTTCAATGAAGCGGTTGAAAAACTTCATACTGCGAGTGGGTGGTTTTTTGTTAGAATTTTCATGGGACCATCGAGAGACATTAAAATCTCCACCAAAGATCCAATTTTTTTTTGAACAAGAAACAACTTTTCATTGAATTGATGAAAGAAGACTAATGCTCAAAAGATACAAACTCCATAGAGGAGTGAAATAAAGAAAGCTATAGAGAGAATATTAAAGCCAACATGACTCATAAAGGAACAATAAAAGAGGCCTAATGGAGGCTTTGGATGGGCCATAAATGCCTGTTAACCAAAACTTGTAAATGTCAGCCAAAAGAAGTGAGGGGAGAAGAAGAACCTAAAACCCTTAGCTTAATTATACTTTATCAAGGGAGGAAAATAGAATGATATCATCAACAAAAAAAAAAAAAGGTGATTTATATGAATGGGTTCCTTTCCAACACTAAAACCCTTAGCTTGAGGTTGGCACAATAATCAACTAAGGAAATCCATAATCATAACTCATAAAGGAACAATAAAAGAGGCCTAATGGAGGCTTTGGATGGGCCATAAATGCTTGTTAACCAAAACTTGTAAATGTCAGCCAAAAGAAGTGAGGGGAGAAGGAGAACCTAAAACCCTTAGCTTAATTATACTTTATCAAGGGAGGAAAATAGAATGATATCATCAACAAAAAAAAGGTGATTTATATGAATGGGTTCCTTTCCAACACTAAAACCCTTAGCTTGAGATTGGCACAATAATCAACTAAGGCAATCCATAATCATAACGAAGGGAAAAGGTGAAAGTGGGTCACCTTGTCTTAGGTCCTTTGTAGCTCTAATTTTACCCCTTGGCTTCCCATTTATAATAGGACAACTATTTAGGTAGGCATTTTCAATGAAGCGGTTGGAAAGCTTCATACTGCAAGTGGGTGGTTTTTCGTTAGAATTTTCATGGGACCATCGAGAGACATTAAAATCTCCACCAAAGATCCAATTATCACCCCAAAGGAAGGATAAGTCAGAAAGTTCTCACCAAAAAGGAGGCTTTGGATGGGCCATAAATGCCTGTTAACCAAAACTTGTAATTGTCAGCCAAAAGAAGTGAGGGGAGAAGGAGAACCAAAACTTGTAATTGTCAGCCAAAAGAAGTGAGGGGAGAAGGCGAACCAAAACTTGTAATTGTCAGCCAAAAGAAGTGAGGGGAGAAGGAGAATGCACCTTCAGTAACCTCCAAAACAGTGAAAGACAGATTCCACCTGATGATCCCTTGGCATCCAAGGCAACCCAACCTATCTGTCAAGAGCTCCAAATAGACTTTATAAAGGTTCTATCAATATTTCTAGCCTTCGTTTCTTGGAGGATCACAATGCTAGGATTATGCTGAAGAATAAAGCCTTTGCTCAAAGCACGTTTCTTCCAAGAGCCAAGACCCCTTACATTTCAGGAAAGGATAATCATGAGGTGGTGATTGACCCATTGTTAGGAATATAAGATGTTGATTTATCATAATTGACTATTGATTGTAAATTGATTAGCTCTCTAACACATTTGTTAAGATTGTTTTGCTGATTTGTCCTTTCCTGGCTGGGGAATGACCAGAATACAAAAAATGTGTTTTTGAAGCCATGGAGTAAACAAATGAAGGCAAGGGGGAGCCTCATTTGAATTGAAGTCCGGGCAGTAACGCGGTTGACAAAAAAAGGGGTGGCCGTCCAAAGCTTGGATTGGTGAAACTAAGCCCAATGTTTGTGGGTAAGGGAGACTAGAGTCCTTAGTCAAAGAACAAAAACTTTAGAGTTTGGAGGTAGAGGGTCAATGGAGGGGAGGGGAGGAAAGGCACGAGAACGGGTTGTTTGGGCGAGGTTGGGTAGCAGAGGGGTTGATGTGGCTAATGGATGGGAGATAAGGGCTGGAAAGATAATTTTCAAATTCGAGTTCAGAGGGCAAAATGGAAGTAGATGTTTGACGAGGAGAGAGTTTTTTGTTTTTGTTTTTTGTTTTTGTTTCCAATAGTAATGGTGCAACTTTTAGTGGGGGATGGGTCAAATGATGTTAGGAGAATACAAGAGGGCGAACTATAGGTCAGGGATAATCGATGGAGAAAATGACAGGGGTGGAACAATTAAGAGGTTTTTGGACCGGAGGGCAAAATGGAAGCAGAGTGCTTCGCTTCCTACAACGATTTTTGCTTCGCTTCCTACAACAATTTTTGATTCTCAAGAGACTTTTGTTGCAAAAGACAAATTTTGGATTTTTTTTTTGCGCCGATGAGGCTTTTGAGGATTATAGGAACTGTAAGTAGGAAGAGTTACTTTCAAGATCGATTTCGAGAAAGCTTATGATCACGTGGATTGAGACTTTCTAAACAAGGTGCTCGAGAAGAAAGGCTTTGGTTACAAATGAGAGTTTGGATGTGAGCTTGAATAAGATCCGTCATTTATTCCATCCTTGGGTAATATTTTTTGCGTCTAGAGGCTTTAGACATGGTGGCCCTTTTTCACCCTTTCTTTTCTCACTGGTAGTGGATGTGCTTAGTAGGATGATCTCGAGTGGAGTGGAAAGAAGTGTGATAGAGGGGTTTCAAATAAGGAGTGATAAATTGCACTTTTCTCACCTTCAGTTGTTGATGACGCGATTTTTTTCTACTCTGGTAAGGAAGAGGCCTTTGTTAATCTTAATCACTTATTGTTTTTCTTTGAGGCTATGTCGGCTCTTAAGATTAATAGGGGGAAATATTTGGTTCTTGGTTTGAATAACGATTCCTATTAGTTGTCTTGTTGGGCTTCGCTGGTGGGGTGTGAGGTGGGTAGTTTTTCCTCCTATCTTGGTCTCCCTCTAGAGCATAACCCCAAGTCTGACGTTTTGGAATCCTGTCGTGGAAAATATCCAGAAACGTCTCTTCTTGGGAGCCATATTTCTTCTTTAAGGGAGGTAGACTAACTCTCTTCTTGTCTGTTCTGAGCGAGATTTTGATCTACGTCCTTTCCATTTTTAGATCCCTGTTTCGTTGAGCTCGAAGCTAGAAAAGTTCAGAGGGATTTTACGTGGGAAGGTGTCGAGGAAGGTGGGGCTCGCATTTAGTGAATTGGGAGACTTCGTAATGGAGCTTTGTTGGCCAAGTGGTTATGGCACTTACCCTCGGAGCCAGATGCTTCGTGGCATAAGGTTCTTGTGAATAAGTATGGCTTCCATCATTTTGATCACAACTTTAGTGGTAGGCTTTTAAAGCACTTTCAGGAATCCCTGGAGAACGTTTGCGGCTTGTTTACCTTTCTTTCTCAATTTGTGAAATATTCTGTCCCGTTGTGTTAGAGGGGTTTTCTTGTAAATATTTTTCCTCCCTCTTCTTCTAGGTCCCCTTGCTTCAAAATGTGAAAATTTTCAAGGTCAATTTTTTGTGTGGCAAGTTGTACTTGGGAAGGTTAACACGATGGACGCACACGGGCTCAAACTAGGTTTAATGTGTCCCAACTCAAGCAAGTCTTGAATTTGATCATGTAAAATCTGGTATTCCTTGGGAATCATTCTATAATGGGGTAAATGAGGAAGAGAACTACCGGGGACTAGGTCTATTTGGTGTTGAATATTGCGTAAAGGGGGTAAAGAAGATGGGGAAGTAGCGATGTTAGGAAATTCATTCAATAAGTGAGAGATGGGAGGAGGGAAATGTGTTGTAGTCTCACTGGTTGTCGTTCCTTTAATAACAAAAGCCACTAAGGTGTCCTTAGGAGTACAAAATATATCTTTACCATGAGTTAACGTGAACAACTGTTTTTTATTGGACCCCTCACTGGTTTTTTTCTTATCTTCCGTAGCTCCCATAGGCAAAAGGACCACTGTTTTTCCCATCCAAGAAAAGGTATGAGTGTTGTCCCTTCCCCTATGCATAGCTTGGGTATCAAACTGCCAAGGACGCCCTAAAAGGATATGACACGCATCCATTTCGAGAACGTCACATACAACTTGATCTTTATAGTGCTGTCCAATTGAAAGAGAAATGGTGCAAATTTTCAGCACTTGTTTCTCACCACTTTTTGAAATCCAACTAACCTTTTGAAATCCAACTAACCTTATAGGGATTTGGGTGGGGTTCAATTTTCAGGTTAGGGCAGTAACAAGCTTCTTGGAGACAATATTTTCAGAACTACCACTGTCAATTATAACCTGACAAATCTTACCATTGATTGTGCATCGAGTTCAAAAAAGTTTATGCCGTTGGGGATTGATCTCGTTCTTTGGAGTTAGAAGGATTCTTTGAAGAACACAAGAAAGTTGATCCCCATCGGAGTCTGGTTCCGCAAATTCATAACCATCGGAGCCCTCGGGATTGTAAGTGTCATCATCTTGAGTTTGTTCTTGTATAGCCAATGTCCGTCGTTGGGGGCATTCATTAGAGAGATGACCTTGCTGGCCGCACCTGAAACACTTACCAAGAGAAGGACGATTATAAGGATTAGTAGACTTTTTACCCATAGGAGCATCCAAACCTTTATTAGTGTTGTTCTTGGCAAGATGCTCATCCTTTTTGCCTTGTTGGGTGGAGTTGGATGAACTTCCTTGCTGAAAATTTCGGGGAGAATCATTAGTATACTTTCTTTGAGGTGGTTGGTCTTGTTTTGCCCATGCATTCCTTCGTTGGTAGGTTCTTGAAGGCCTAATCTCATCATTTTTCTCAATCTTGGTTGCTAGGTTGATTGCATCCGCGAGGTAAGCTAGAGGATGTACGTTTACCGCTTCTTTGATGTCATCACGAAGACCATTAACAAATCTTGAAATTTGTTGTTGCTCGTTTTCGGGTAGATTATTTCTTGCACCCAATCGGTAGAATTCTTCCGTGTAATCTAGGATATTACGATTACCTTGCTTACATTGTTGGTATTGGTTGTATAGGATTTGTTGATAGTTGAGTGGTAGGAATTGTTTCTTCATTAACCTCAACATCTTTGGCCATTGTTTTATGAGTGTCTTGCCCGAGTATCGACGATTATTTTGGAGTTGATCCCACCATGCTGAGGCCCCACTTTGTAATTTGAAGGGAACTAACTTCACCTTCTTTTCTTCGGGAGTATTGGCATAATCAAAGAAGTTCTCCACGTTCTTGACCCAATCAAGAAACTTTTCCACCTCCATTCTTCCATTGAAGTTTGGAAGGTCTACTTTCATTCTAATTTCTGAATTGTCATTAAATTGTTGTTGTCTTCTTGGAGGTATATCTTGGTGATTTTGATGTCCCAGATGAAGGTTACCTTGCTGTCCAATATTTCTAAATTCTCCTTCATCTGAAGATTCAAAATCTTGTGCCATAAATCCAGGGATTGGATTTCTAGGAAATCTCCCAAAATTTTGGTTTTCTTGTCTTCTAATTGGATTATGCACTTGCATTTCTTGATTTTCTTGAACATTGCGGGTGACTTCTTGGTTGTCTTGTGGGTTTTCTTGCACATGGTTAACATTGCATTGTTGATTCAATTGTCGAGTAATGAGAATAATGGCTTGTTTGATATCGTCCACACTTGTCTTGATTTCATCGATCGAACTTTCCACCGACTGCAAGCGTCGGTCAAGTTGTTGGGTTGTAAGGGAGGAAGCTTCCGCTGCCATGGTGTAAGGATCCGGAATTGGAAATGAAATTTCCGAGCTAGGATCGGGAGCTCTGATACCACTTTGGTGTAGACAAGAAAAGAGAATTCTATTCAATGATCAAAAAGGTGATTCTAAAGAACTGCAGCTCCCTTTAAATACAAATAGGAAGGCTGGAAAAGTCCTAACTACTTACAACAAACTTGGGAAACCCAAGTGGTTAAAAGAAATAACTAAAAGAAATAAAGAAAATACAAAAGAATATAAAACAAGAAGAGTTTCAAGAAGAGTTTCAAGAAACTAAAGAATTTACAAGAAACACTCAAGAAAGGAGTCAAGATGTCCTACATCAGCATTGTTGCATCCCCTGTAGGCGCGCGACCGAGGATCTTGTTCATATCCTTTGGAGATGCCAGTTTACTTCTTCGTTGTGGGATCATGCTTTGAAGCAGTTTGGAGTTTCTCTCGCTTGTGGTAGAGATTGTGCTTCCTTATTTCATGAGGTCCTTTTCTTGCCCTTTTGTGATAGAAGGGCAGTTTATGTGGAGGGCTACTTGTTATGCAGTCCTTTGGGGCATTTGGATTGAGCGAAATAACCCATACTTTTAGGGGTGGAGAGATCTAGTGAGGATGTTTGGTCCCTACTCCCTAGTGAGGTTTAATGCTCTTTGGGCTTTAGTTGTTAAAGAGTTTTGTAACTACTCACTAGGTCTTATTCTTTTGGATTTGATCCCTTTCCTTGATAGTTAGTTCTTGTGGCTACCTTTCTCGGGCTGTTTTTGTTTTTTTGGTATGCCTTTGTTCTTTTGTTTTCTTTCACGTTTCTCATTAAAAAAAATTATGCGTGATGGTGCCTTTTATTTCTTGGAAGCGAGGGTTTAACTGTGTTACTTTTATCACCTGTCAATCCTTGTATAAAAATTCTCTGTTTCATGTTAGTTGTGAGCTTCAAGAGTTTTGCTAAAACATGTTTTTTTATTGTCAAAACATTTCAATGCCAAGGATAAAAAATTTGGAGTTTGATGCTTTAAAATGCCCGACATGCATGAGATTCTATTTGATTATTCTTGTTGTGGTCCTCTAATCAACGTGGTGCTCATGCAATGTAACTTTACTTCAAATGCAGGTTCTGGTTATGACGGCACAAATACTGTTGAACATTTTGAGGCATAGCATAATAAAAATGGACGCAATCAATCTGTTGATCTTGGATGAGTGCCATCATGCTGTTAAGAAGCATCCCTATTCTCTAGTTATGTCTGAGTTTTATCATACCACTACAAAGGAGAAGAGACCATCTGTATTTGGAATGACTGCTTCACCTGTTAATTTAAAGGGTGGGTGACTGGGCTTCTTCCAACTTTAGTTTCCATGTTGAAGTAATTTTTTTTTGAGTTAGTAATTAGTTAAATTTATTGCTTTGAATATGCCATACACAGGTGTTTCGAACCAAATAGATTGTGCAATTAAGATTCGTAACCTCGAAAGTAAATTAGACTCCACAGTCTGCACAATAAAAGACCGCAAGGAGTTGGAAAAACACGTTCCAATGCCATCAGAAGTTGTGGTGGAGTATGACAAAGCTGCCACTTTGTGGTCCCTTCATGAACAGATAAAGCAAATGGAGGTGGAAGTTGAGGAAGCTGCAAAATTAAGTTCTAGGAGAAGTAAATGGCAACTTATGGGAGCTAGGGATGCTGGTGCTAGGGAAGAGCTACGACAAGTTTATGGTGTTTCTGAGAGAACAGAAAGTGATGGCGCTGCTAATCTAATACAAAAGTTGAGAGCGGTCAATTATGCCCTTGGGGAGTTGGGTCAGTGGTGTGCTTACAAGGTTTGGATTTATAAGTTTGTCTGATAAGACATAGTTTTAACTTGTTCAAAGAATAATCCCATCTATCATTTTGGCAGGTTGCTCAGTCTTTTTTGACAGCTTTACAGAATGATGAGAGGGCTAACTATCAACTAGACGTCAAGTTTCAGGAATCCTATTTGAACAAAGTTGTTGCTCTTTTACAATGCCAACTATTAGAAGGAGCTGTTTCTGATAAAGATGGTAAAGCTTCAATTTCGGAGGAAGATGCCGCTAATAATAGATCAGATCATGATGAGATTGAGGAGGGGGAACTTCTTGATAGCCATGGTGTGTATGATAGAACTACTTTATGTTGATTTTGATGGATTCCGCAGGTTAACTAAGTCAGGTGCTCTTAGCCGGCAACTTTGCAAGTTGTTGGCGTGATCACTGAAAAAAAATAAAAAATTGGTTCTCTCCATCTCCCTCCCAACTCTCCATAAAAATGAAAATAAAGATAAAAAGAGGGAAGAGAAGAAAAGAAAGTCGTAATAAATGAAAACTACTCTTCAAGAACAGATCTCGACAGAATTGGAATGGGTAGAGGGGTTGCAACAATCGCTTAGGGGACATGACCTCATACCTAGTGTGTCGATGTACTTTTATGTTTATGAAAAATCTAGTTTTCATTGAGAAAAATGAAAAATAACGAGTAATTGACGAGTAATTATAGAAAAAAAAGAGGCTTACAAAAAGACATCCTAGAAAAAATGCCAAACAAATAACTAGGCAACAAAGGGCTTCAATCCAAAATGATAAGACCTAACGAGTAATTATAGAAATCATTATAAACCAATGCTTAAAGGGAAGCATTAAACCTAAGAAGAGACCAAACCTCCTCTCAAGATCTCTCCAAATCCCAAAAAAACCCTATTGTTTCTCCCAAGCCAAAGGCTGAAGAGTTCACTCTATGTTTCTAGCCAAACACACACCAAACAATTGGAAAACGAAAATCCCATATAGACTGACCAAATTGAAACTCCAAAGGATATGATCTAGGTTATAGAGAGTGCATCACTATGGCCCCAACGGTCCAAGGTGTTCACTCTCTCACAAAACTTTTCACTCGTTATTCTTTAGAATTTTAGCCTTCCACAACGAGGAAAAAGAGGAAGCTTAGAGTGAGGGGATCACACAAAGTTAGGGGTGCACATCGATTGGTCGGCATAGGTTTTGGGCTCAAACTAACGTAAAAAATCGGCTTATCAGTTTACGTCGGTCAAAAGTCATCAGTTTTGGAAGGCTTTGTAAGATTGATCGAGACCAAAGTGGCGGTCGGTCGGTTCTGGCTGAAATTGATGCAAGATTGAGCGAGGTGAGAACTTCAGGTGAAGTATTGGGAAAAGAAAAAAAAATCATTGCATGAGAAGGAGAAATTATCTTTTTGACCGAGGAGACAGAGGTGGGAGAAGAAAGAAAGGTTTCTGCAAATTCTCAAATTAAAAAATCTATTGCAGTCAACTGCATTTATTTATTTATAGGAAGGTCTGATATCAGTTTGATTCTCCATATATAGATTCACGCATGATATTTTTCAATAGTATAGACAGAATGATATCAACTTATATGTCTTTTTTTTTTTTTGAAAGGAAACAGTAACTATTTCATTGATAAAATGAAAGTATACAAAAGAGCTCTCACTCGAGCAAAGTTACAAAAAACACCTCCATTGATTGTGAAGGGTATTGAGATCATAATTACAAAAAGGGGGAGATAAATTGCTCCAAGATAAAGCTAGTAAAATCGAGGAATCGATAAAGGAGTCAATATCTCTAGATGTATCTCGGAAGATACGAATATTTCGCTCATTCCATATGCTCCAAAAGAACGCTTGAATCATGCAAAACCAGAGGGTTTCCTTTTCATGTCAACTTATATGTCAATGTTCTATTTGATGGGATGGAATATAAATCAAATAGAAATTATCTTTTTGAGAGATTGTTGAGTGGTTGGTATAGTTTGAAACAAAGAACTATTGTGGGTTTGAATCCCCCTGTCTCGTTTTGCTCGACGAATAAATTTGGGATAATTCTAAAAAGAAAAGAATTTGCTTAGATGTTTCGAATCAAATTGCTATAAGACAACCCTTGTGGATGTTTCAAAGAATGATTTAAGAATTTGATGAAATTCAAGATAAGAATAATTGGTTTACATTGGGGAAGAAACTCATGTAAATGCTATATTAGATATTAACTAGTTGTATAGGAACTAAAGATTAGTAATGGAAAAGAGATGCAATATTATTAGATTTTAGAGAGGTTTGACTCTTCTAAACTACCGTGCTATTTCCTGCTCAACTCACTCTTTCCAGTTCTTTTTTATCCACATCCTAACTGAATTACAAAACAATAGGCTCACCTTTCACTCAAATCATCACTTACATACTGTACATAAGTTTGGCCCTTACGTACATAGCAGATGCATCACTACCTTATTCTCTCGTATCAGAACTTGATTGTAACTGTTTAATGTTCCTAATTTGTGCTTTTTTTGTTGTACCAAATAGTTGTCTCTGGTGGGGAGCACGTAGATGAGATAATAGGAGCTGCTGTGGCTGATGGAAAAGTGACCCCAAAGGTGCAATCACTCATTAAAATCCTGCTCAAGTATCAACATACTGAAGATTTTCGTGCCATAATCTTCGTTGAGAGGGTTGTGTCAGCCTTGGTTCTTCCAAAAGTGGGTTATTTTACCGAACATTTCTTTTTATTGATTTAGTACTTCCTGATCTTATTTCAATGTGGTATCATGCTCATTTTGCAGGTCTTTGCAGAGCTTCCGTCTCTAAGTTTTGTAAAAAGTGCAAGCTTGATTGGTCACAACAATAGTCAAGATATGCGGACATGTCAAATGCAGGACACTATATCCAAATTCCGGGATGGTCGTGTATGTACAATTATGGATTACTCTTCCATAGGAAAATGTGGATTTTGTGATTGAATTTCTCATAATTGTAGACCTTGTACATCTTTCAGGTGACGCTATTAGTTGCTACTAGTGTTGCTGAAGAAGGACTTGATATTCGGCAATGCAATGTTGTGATCCGCTTCGATCTTGCAAAAACAGTTTTGGCATATATTCAGTCAAGAGGTCGTGCTAGAAAGCCCGGTTCAGATTATATTTTAATGGTTGAGAGGTATTTCCTTTACTTGTATGTCCAACTTACTGGCCTTTAGGTTTGCAAATATTAGCAAATCTCATGCATCTAATTCTCTTGTGACCATAAGTCCTTGAATTATTGATAATGATTCTAGGATTTCCAGTTTTATATTCTTCTATATTAATGGACTAGAAAAAAGTTCCCATGTTCGATATCTTCTTTAGGAAGATTATCTGGTGGTATGGTGTCGTACTTTATTGGCTTTCTATCTGTTTATGGTATTTCAAATATCTGTAGATGTCAATGGACTGAGGCTTTTGTAATCTCTACAGGGGAAATTTGTCTCATGCAGCATTTTTAAGGAATGCCAGAAATAGCGAGGAGACCCTGCGTAAAGAAGCAGTAGAGAGAACTGACCTTAGTCATCTTGAGGATACTTCAAGGTTGATTTCCATGGACATAACACCAAGTACCGTGTATCAAGTTGAGTCAACTGGTGCCGTCGTTAGCTTAAATTCTGCTGTTGGTCTTGTTCATTTCTACTGCTCGCAGCTGCCTAGTGACAGGTTCTATTTTTTATATTATGCAAATTGTTTTCCCCAATTTTTGTAATTTGAGGTGAAATTTGAATATATATTTTTTTATCTGCTCCCTTCCACTAGGTATTCTATTCTTCGACCCGAGTTTGTGATGGTGAGGCATGAGAAACCAGGTGGTCCAACTGAGTACTCTTGCAAGCTTCAACTTCCTTGTAATGCACCATTTGAGGAACTCGAAGGTCCAATTTGCAGCTCAATGCGCCTCGCACAACAGGCATGTTATCACGTTATTCAAATTTTTTATTCCAGGTTTATCATTATAGCATGACTTTAACCATCTCTATTTAGCAGGCTGTTTGTTTGGCTGCTTGCAAAAAGCTTCATGAAATGGGAGCATTTACTGATATGCTCTTGCCAGACAAGGGAAGCGGAGAGGAGAGGGAAAAGGTTGAGCAGAATGATGATGGAGATCCACTTCCTGGGACTGCTAGGCACAGGGAATTCTATCCTGAAGGTGTAGCTAATATTCTCCAGGTCTGTTTCTACTTGATTTGGTCTAGGATACTTTCCATTTCTTCTGTTATATAGGTGACCAAAAGAGCAACCCCTTTTGTGATACTTAAATTCTTTGATTTTAACTTTTTACAGAGTTGCTTATGTGCAGGATAGCCATGAGAAGTTTTCTTTGTTGGATTTACTTTCTGTCTGTCACTTTGTGATAACTATTAATTTGAAGGGTTTTTCCCAAGTCGTTTACCATTTAATGGAGGGCACATGGTTCAATTTATAGGGAGAATGGATATTAACTGGGAGAGATACTTTCAATGATTCCAAATTGCTCCATCTTTATATGTACACTGTTCAGTGTGTCAACATTGGCTCTTCTAAAGATCCGTTCTTGACTGAAGTTTCCAATTTTGCAGTACTTTTTGGCAGTGAGCTGGATGCAGAGGTTTCTATTTAAAATTTTAGTCTATAAGCATCTCTCACTCTCTCTCACATAATCATGTGTATGCACTTAATCACATCATTTACTTTTAACAGGTGTTATCGATGTCGATGGATCTTTTTATTGCTCGAACTATCACTACCAAGGCATCTCTTGTCTTCAGGGGGTCATGTGATATTACTGAGAGCCAGGTAAGTCATCAATTTACTTATTGCATTGAACAGTATATTTTTTCTGTCGGCTTCTGCTTTTGATCCTTGATTTTTTTTTTTGAAATGTGGCGTTGTACAGTTAGTATCCCTCAAGAGCTTTCATGTAAGATTAATGAGCATTGTGCTGGATGTGGATGTTGAACCTACTACCACTCCTTGGGATCCTGCTAAGGCTTATTTATTTGTCCCTGTTGTTGGTGATAAGTCTGAAGATCCAGTGAAAGAAATTGATTGGGATATGGTTAAAAGAATAATTCAAACAGAAGTCTGGACCAATCCCCTTCAGCGTGCTCGGCCAGATGTCTATCTGGGCACAAATGAGCGAGCATTAGGTGGTGACAGAAGGGAATATGGATTTGGAAAACTGCGTCATGGCATGGCGTTTGGACAGAAATCTCATCCTACCTATGGTATTAGAGGCGCAGTGGCACAGTTTGATGTTGTGAAGGCTTCTGGTTTGGTACCTGACCGTGGTGGGGCTGTTGAATTGCAAAGGCACACAGGTCTACCCAAAGGAAAACTTTTGATGGCTGATACTTCTATGGCTGCAGAGGATTTGGTAGGGAGGATTGTAACAGCTGCTCACTCGGGGAAAAGGTTTTATGTAGACTCCATACGCTATGATATGACTGCAGAGAATTCCTTTCCAAGGAAGGAAGGGTATCTTGGTCCACTGGAATACAGCTCATATGCCGATTATTACAAGCAAAAGTACAAGACAATTCCAGTTTTAAACTGCCTTGTGTTGGCCTAACTTTCTTGTTTCTTAAGTACTTTTTTTTTTGCATGGACTTGATAGCCATAATGCAATGCTAATGTTGTGCTGGAGAGAAAAGTTAATTCTAATCTGTATTGGAAGAATATGATGTTGAGGAAGTGCTTTACAGATTGGAAGAGCTTTCCTTTCTTCTTGCACAACAAAAGGGTTGCATTTGGCTATTATGTCTTCTTTATTCAGGTATGGAGTTGAACTGGTATATAAGCATCAACCTTTAATAAGAGGACGCGGTGTCTCGTATTGCAAGAATCTCCTGTCCCCTCGGTTCGAACATGCAGAAAGTATGCCGTCATTTTTTACTATGCTTTCTCATTGTTTCTTATTTATATGCTTAGTTTTGGGCTGATGAAGCACCTTGTTTGATTAGGCCACGAAGATGAATCTGAAGAAACTCTTGACAAAACATACTACGTTTACCTCCCCCCGGAGCTCTGTCTTGTACATCCATTGCCTGGATCACTTGTTCGTGGTGCGCAAAGATTACCGTCTATCATGAGGAGAGTTGAAAGCATGCTGCTTTCTATTCAGTTAAAACATATGATAAACTACCCTGTTCCTTCCTCTAAGGTAATATTAAAAAAAAAAAAGATCTTGTGACATTTGTTTCCCCAACTACTTGACATGTGTATTCTATTACCTGCAGATATTGGAAGCTTTGACTGCTGCCTCATGCCAGGAGACGTTCTGCTATGAAAGAGCTGAACTGCTTGGAGATGCTTATCTTAAATGGGTGGTTAGTCGATTCCTTTTTCTTAAATACCCCAGAAAACACGAGGGCCAGCTTACTAGAATGAGGCAACAAATGGTCAGTAACATGGTCTTGTATCAATTTGCATTGAGCAAAGGACTCCAATCTTATATACAAGCAGATCGTTTTGCTCCATCTCGATGGGCTGCTCCTGGTGTGCTTCCTGTCTTTGACGAGGATACGAAGGATGGAGAATCATCCTTCTTTGATCAGGAAAAATCAAATTCTGATGGTGTTAGCAAGATGGATCTCCATCTTGACGCTTTTGAAGACGGGGAGGTGGAGGACAAAGAGGGGGAAAGTGACTCTAGTTCTTATAGAGTCCTTTCTAGCAAAACTCTTGCAGATGTCGTTGAAGCGCTCATTGGAGTTTATTATGTTGAAGGGGGAAAAACCGCTGCTAATCACCTTATGAGATGGATAGGGATTAAGGTCGAGTTTGATGCTGATGAGGTTGAGTGTGCAACAAGACCATCAGACCTTCCAGAGAGCATACTTCGAAGTGTTGATTTTGATGCATTAGAGGGTGCCTTGAACATCAAGTTTCAAGATCGTGGTTTTCTGGTAGAGGCTATCACTCATGCTTCCCGACCATCTTGTGGAGTTTCATGTTATCAGCGGTTGGAATTTGTTGGTGATGCAGTCTTAGACCATTTGATCACTAGGCACTTGTTCTTTACATACACGGATCTACCCCCAGGTCGCTTAACTGACTTGCGCGCTGCTGCTGTAAACAATGAAAATTTTGCACGAGTTGCGGTTAAACATAATCTCCATATTCATCTTAGGCATGGGTCAAGTGCTCTTGAAAAGCAGGTATTATACGTAATCCTTTTTTACTATTGTTATATATGCAAGGCTGCATGTCCCTCCTTTATGAGGGTAAGAATTGGCTCACAGAAACTCCTTTTCTTTTATCTTAAGAAGAATTGCTCTTATGTTTCATCTTTTAACTACAAATTCTACAAGTTCAATCTATTTTAAATTTATAAACTTTCTTTATCTAATATATAAAATCAAGTCATTTTATATCATACCATGAAAAATAAATGTTATCTCAATATTTAAAACTATGAAGCATTTTTCAGCCTGAATGAAAGATAGGTATTCAAATTGTAAAAAACAAATGATTAGAAATGCTAAAAGGGAAAAGAAAAGGCTTTCCATAAACAATGACTTGTATTGATCTACCTACCATGAAGTATGACCGAGCCGACCATGTATACAGATTAGGGACTTCGTGAAGGAAGTTCAAGATGAGTTATCAAAACCTGGTTTCAACTCCTTTGGCTTGGGAGACTGTAAAGCTCCAAAAGTTCTTGGTGACATTGTTGAATCCATTGCTGGTGCTATTTTTCTTGATAGTGGACGTGACACTGCTGTTGTCTGGAGGGTCAGCTTCTATCTCTCTCTCTCTTAATTTAAATATTCTCTTCTAGGTAAAAAAATGCAAATACTTTGTTTTTTCCTATTTACTAATCCTTTAAATGTTGTAGGCATTTCAACCACTATTGCATCCAATGGTTACTCCTGAGACACTTCCGATGCATCCTGTTCGTGAGCTGCAAGAGCGATGCCAACAACAGGCGGAAGGTCTGGAGTACAAAGCAACTCGCAGCGGCAATTTGGCTACTGTTGAAGTTTTCATTGATGGGGTCCAGATTGGAGTTGCTCAGAATCCACAGAAGAAGATGGCACAGAAACTAGCTGCGAGGAATGCGCTTGCTGTTTTGAAGGAGAAGGAAATGGATGAAGCCAAGGAAAGGATTGAAGACAATGGGAAGAAGAAGAAGAATGGCAATCAAACATTTACCAGACAGACCTTGAATGATATTTGTCTGCGTAGAAATTGGCCCATGCCATTTTATAGGTGAGAAATTTGATGTCTCTGTAATTTATTCTTGTCAATAAGTGGAGTATTACTTATTGCTAACAACGATTAGTTTTTGCATGTATATATAGGTGTGTGAATGAGGGTGGCCCTGCACATGCAAAGAGGTTTACCTTTGCCGTGCGGGTGAATACTACAGACAGGGGATGGACAGGTGAATGCGTGGGAGAGCCTATGCCTAGTGTCAAAAAGGCCAAGGACTCTGCTGCAGTTCTGTTGCTGGAGCTATTGAATAAATTATACTCGTGATTGCACATCACCAATGCCAACGTGGACATGAATTGTGTTAAAATTTGAACTCTTGGATAATTGATTGATTTTGTTCTTATCCTTCCCGGGAATGTGAATGTGAATTTCATTGCCACCGGGTACGAGTCTCTTAAGAGAAGATAAAGGAGATCCATTCGGCATCTTTACTTTTAAATCAAAGGACCTTCCTTTTATTTGTTGTGGTGAATTGAGTGGTCTCACAAGTTTTCACTTTGCATTAATTGTTGCCGGCCTAGACAAGCTGGAAATTACATCCCATTGTTCTCTGTCTATCATAATCTAAAACAGGTTTTTTTTTTCTTTCTTCCTTGTATAACTGCTGTCTGTCATGAATCATGATGAAGAATGAAGATTGTGAAAGTGGAAAAGTGACTGCCTTGCAAATTCGCACCATGACAGTTGCCACCATCACCAGATCCTGTGTGTTAATTTTACCTTTTTTGTAGTTTGGCTTGTATTTGTGTCTACTCTCCAACAATAAAAATAAATAAATAGGCGAGATCTTTTAAAGCTACCATGTCCTAACTGCAAATTTGGTGGCTTTTTGTACTGCTCATACTTACATTTTTCTCTTAATGTGATGTACTTTCATATTACTTTAAAAGATGGCATACTTTTGTTTTTTTAGACAAAGATTTCAATTAGCAAGCGATGGGATATTATGGTAATCCTCCCTCATTTTGAAATTTGCTCTTCTTCCTACTAGCTCACTAATTGTCCTTTGCCCCTTTATTTTGTCTTACTAACCAAATTCGTTTTACAATTAGAATACATCTATGGGCGATTATTATTTCCATGGTAGAACGAATCATTAATCCTAACAAAGTAAAGTGAATTAGATAGTTTCTCTCTTTTGGTTAGAACTTGGAAGGAACACACATTTGAAGTGGATAAATCATAAAAGTAGGTTGGGGGGCCACTTATTATTAATATTTTAAATGATAAAAGGGGTAATGAATTTAAAGGAGTTTAGCTTTTGCAAAAAAAAGAAGAAAAGAAAAAAGAAAAAAGAAAAAAGTTAAATGGAATTTATAATAAAAGTTGCAGTGCAGACTGCAGACATTGTCCATCTCACCACAACGAGGTACGTAGTCAAATAGACAAGTCAGCTGCGAAAACAAATGGGTAATGTTTTTTAGGGACAGACTTCGAAAACAGAGTGAGCCATTGATTTTCGATATAATTTCAAACAAAGGTTGACTTAGGAATGTCTGTGTGCTTGAGAGTGAGACACCACTCTCCCACCACCCAATGCATTGAAATATGGATCGTACACACAAGTGGAATTAGAAGCATGACTTAGACATTAACGATGATTAATTTTGTTAATGAAATGCTAATCAATTCCCCAGAGGTCAAAGTCCAACAACCACCAATCTGGTAAATGTAATGATAAGACCTGTGAGTATGCAAAATACTAGTCTGATCGGCTCCTAACCAAAACCCAAATCCCAATAAGAAAAAGAAGTTGTATTAATATTAATTAATTTTGTTAAAAGGATTTCTGAATTTGCGTAAATTAGGAGAGGACAGACACTTTTTTTTGAAGCAGTAAACATCATCTTCTCTTCCCTGCCTGCCACTCTGACCAACCCATCTGCGGTACACTAAACAACAGTATTCGAGGTGCCCACACACAACACAACCCCCAACCTTTTCTTTCATTTTTGCTTTTTGGGAAGGGGAAGTAGGGGGTAGGGGTCAGCGACTGCCACTGTTGTACTGCCTGAAATTTGCCTTCACCTCATTGACCAGTCTGCCATCGTTGATAAAACTTAATATTTGATGAACTGTTGCTGCAATCTGCTCCGCTGATCCTAGCTTACATTCATCTTCTATCTGGGTCAACATAAAATCCCCTTTGTTCATCAATCAACAAACTATTCTCGATAAAAAGAAAGAATTGAAGGAGAGAGGCTGATTACCATTACCTTTAGATTGAAGGAGTAAAGCATGGTAGGAGTTGAAGTAGTAGTAGTAGTAATGTTGAGATGCAAAACTGTGAGGCTTAGATCTTCCAAAGCAACAATGGCTTTCAACAATTGGCCTTGGGTTTTGGGGCATTTAATCTTCAAGTTAACATGGGTTTGAATCATGGTCACCTCTATCTCAGCCACTTCTGACTTGAGCTCTGCACAAAACCCATTATTACCATTTGAGCCTGAGATTATTGCTGAGGAGGATGTGGGTGACTGTGATTGCTCCTCCTCCTTTCCAAATCCCAATTTCCTCTGTGCTTCCAAACATTCAAGTAGCTGCTCCAATTCCTTCACGAAGTCTATTGCACCCCCAATTATGGATGCCTGATCTCCCTTCATAAAATGAAATGAAATTTAGTTTATTATTAGAACAAAACAAAACAATAATAATTAATGCATTAAAAACGTACCCTTTGTATATAGGCGGTTGGTATGAGGGACTTGATAACGTTGAGATGGTCGTTCATTTGGCGTCTACGGTTGCGCTCTACGGCAATATGGGTCATTCTTTGGCTCTCCACTTCTTCCTTGTTCTTACTAATGGGTCTGCTTCTCTTTCGTTTTCTTCTTTCTAATTTGGTGACCGGTGGAGGAGGAGGAGGAGGAGGAGGAGGAGTAGGCGTCTGCACTTGCTGAAGCATCTGAAGAAATGGCATTTTGTCTTCCAAAAAACTTGATGTTAACAAATACGCTTCTTCTAAATCTTCAAATTCCAAATCCAAAAACTGAAAAGAAAAGAGTCCACTGGAAGCATTGAATTAAATGTAGAGGATTTGGAAATTAAATAGAAAAAGGGATATAGCATTTAACGTACGCAAGGATTAATGGGTCGTCCTTGGAGCCTCTCCATTTGATTGAGCAGAACAGAACAGAACAGAGCAGCTGTTGTTCACTCTATTATTTCAGGTAAGCCAACATACGAACGATACATTCCTGATTCCACAGAAGTTGAGTTGAGAGTTGATACTCTTAAGAAAACAATAGCATTAGAAGAAGGAGACTTGGTTGATGGTTCGTTCAAGGCTCAAGGGAGATAGAGAAGAGAGGATATAGTTTACATTATTGGCGCCTGGCGGTGACACTTTTGTCCAGCAGCGGAGACTCGGAGACAGACACTCTCTCTCCTCCTCCTCCCTCCCCGCCTTCCTCAATTTTGGCCTTTCTTTCCTTATATTTTTTTGCACTTTTTCTTACCTATTTTAGGATCTTAATATGCCAATTCAATAATTATTATTATTATTAATAATAAACACTTTTGGCCATCTATGATCATTTTGAAAGTCCGGTCAAACCACACACTAAAAATTCTATTATAAATTAGAGTTATTTAATGATATAGACACATATTGTACAAATTTAAACATTCTAAATAAATTTCATGTCTGTCATTATCAACCAACCGATTTAGGGCCCACATGGATTGAAAAATGTACAAATATTAGATTTAATTGTAATTATAATTAATTAATTAAAAAAAAAAAAAGTTATGGATCCATAATTGATTTAGATTTTTTTTTTCCTCATCAAAGATTGCAACATCTCGGCTCCCTCTCCTTTTTTTCATAATCCTAAAATCCTAAAAAAAGGTGACTACGATTTATGTGGTTTCAAAAAACATTCACTTCCATTGACAGTGGTGACACTACTGATTTTCGACGGTGAGGGACCTGTGAGTTGGTGACAGAGGTACTTCTGATTTCGGACCGAGATAGAGGATAACGTCTACAACGATACATAGGGGTCTGTAAGACATTCAAAATTGACGGTGTCGTTCAACGGAGACGATGATTTACTTTTCCTTTGACTTCGAATGACGATGGAGGCACTAATCGAATTCGGCTGAGTAAGGCGCTGAACAATTCGAACAATGAAGATTCTCGATTTTTCCATGGGCGCGACGCGACTCTGACACAAAGTTTGAACGACGACGTACGTGAGGAGGAGGGAAGGAGAGAGAGAGAAAAAGTAGAGTTTATATTTCATAAACGTGATGTATATTTAATAATATGAGTATATATTATATTCATGTTTCATTTTATGTTTATATTTTATAAATGTGGGATATACTTTATAATATGAGGTATATAATTTAAAATTAAAGTTGAATCACAACATAGGAAATAATTAAAAGAAAAAAAATATAAACAAAGTATATAATGTTGAATTATAGTATATAAACGAAATATATATATTGGATTATAATATATAAACGAAGTATGTATGTTGAAAAAGTGAAAATATTTGAAGAAAATGAATATGGAGTTGGGTGGAAAAAATGTGGAAGATAAAATGTAAATAAGAAAAAAAATTAATATTAACACCCATTTTTTTTTTTTAATCAACATAAAATCAATATAATTATTTCAAATTTTAATTAATAAAAAATTAAGTATACATTAAATTTAGATGACAACCTAAACATGAAATATCAACTTGCTATACTATTTCAAATTTATTCAAATTTTCGAAAAAAAGTTAATAAGATAAATATGTAAAAAATTAATTCAAACAATAAATATTAATCAACTATATAAATAATATAAATAATTCAAATTTTATTTAATAAAAAAATAAATATGACAATCTAAACATGTAATATAAATTACACAAATTTACAATTTTGTTTAAAAATTTCAAAAATTGAAAGCGATTTTAAGAATTAAAAAAAAGAGAGAAAAAGCATGCTAAATCCATAATATTTCAAGATTTCACGTGACATTTATGAAATATAAAATATAGGGTAGAAAAAATGTTTTTTTTTATCATAATTACTCTATAAATTAATCATATTGGCCTATTTGATAACCATTTAGTTTTTTTTTTTTTTTTGAAAATTAAGTCTATAAACATGGAGTATTTGCACGGATGACCCGCCCCTTAGGACGGGTAATAATGCCATTTGATCCACATTTTTTAAACTAATATTTAATGTCCATTTGTTGACGTCATCAATACTACCAATCGCATGAAAAGTCTAGAGTATCGTCATCGCACTCATCCATCTCCAAATTCGTGATTCTCTATATCGCGATCTAAAACATTCACATTTTTTCCTCTCCTACGGATCACGATGGCTGGAGGAGGGGGAAAATCGCGGTGACCATTTACTTTTTGGAAAAATAATTGCGTTTTTGGAAAATTGCGAGGGAAAACAAGGGTACTACGAACTTTTCATGCGATTGGTAGGGTTGATGACATCAGCAAAAGATCATTAAACTTTGATTTTAAAAAAAGTGGGTCAAATGAGGAAGAGCCATACAAATATCCCTATAAGTAAACTTCGATGATGTTCGACATTTTCGTTTACAATGTTACGATTTGATAGGAACAAACTGAAGTTATTCAAAATATAGGCTATCCATGAAATTAGTTGCGAGAAAAGAAAAAAAATTAATGAAATTTTATTTTGGGCCGGTTGCACAGACAACAATCAAGCCTAAAATAATTATAAATTTAGCCAAATTTAAAGCATTTTGCAAATATAGCAAAAAAAATCAGTGACTATCCTCTATCGTTGATATATGACTATCACTGATAGACTTCTATCACTGACAAAATTCTATAAAAAAATATGAGGTGATAGACTACTATCAGCGATAGACTTCTATCAGCGATAAACCATACGTGATAGAAATTGCCATATCCGCAATTTTTTTTTAAAAAAATGCTATATTTTTAATTATTTTACTTTAAATTCACATCAATTACAATTTTTCTTTTATTTTTAAAATTAGAAAATTTTGGCTAAAATTATAAGAAAAATAGAAAAAAAAAATCATTGTTACTAAAGCACACATCTCATATCCCCTTGGACCTTCAATTTTTTTTAATTCAACCATGTGGAATTGTAGCGAGATTTACTGCAAGGATATGATATCAAATTTTAGAATATATTTGGAAGTGATTTTTAAATAAAATGATTTGTTTATAAATAATTTATTGAAGTTAATTTTCATATAATTTCGTTCTCCACTTTTAAAAGTGATCGTCATACGATGAAAAATTATTTTAAATAATCGAGTGCATATTTACGAGTGATTTTAGAGAAAATGATTTAATTATAATTATTTTGTAAAAAATATTAATTATAAATTATTTTAATATTTGATTGAACACTAGTAAACTTTTTGTATGATTAATTTTAATTTTAAAAGTAATTTTAGAATCATCAAAAATACTAAAAAAAAGAAATTTGTATGATTAATTTTAATTTTAAAAGTAATTTTAGAATCATCAAAATACAAAAAAAAGAAATTACATTTGACAGAAAGAAAAAAAGTAGAGAAGGGTAAACAAAAGTTATAGAGAGAAGAAACAAATTTAGAGACGGGGAGAGGAATTTTTTTTAGAATGGGGCAAAAAAAATTTAAAGAGAAAAATTTAATCATGGGAGCAGAAATTCAAACATAAAGAAATAAAGTTAACGAAATATACACACAACTTTAAATAAAAGAATAAAAGAAAAGTTAGAGGGAGGGGCACAAATGTTTTTAAAGTAGAAAGTTAGCATAAAAGAAACAACAATAAGAGAGAGAAAAACTTAGAGAGATACAAAAATTGTTGAGAGAAACAAATAATTTAGGACTATTTGAGGGCAATGAGTAGTTGCACCAACTTGAAGTAATTAATAAGTCTGAGGTTGTTTAATCTAATGAGTTCTGAAGTATGTGTATATGGTGTATAATTGTTTAGTGTGAGTTCTTGAAATATGTGTTGTATTGATGAAGAATGATTTATTTTTATTTTTATTTTATCTATCCTTCACCAATTTCTTTGAAGACAAAAATATATAGGGTTTAGACTCATTTTTGTCATTTTATTTTAATTTTATAAATTCTAAAATTGAGATTTTTTTTGTTTGTATTAATGTAGTTATATTTTACTTTTTTTTTTTTTTTTTTTTTTTTTTTTAGAAAAAGACAACACACATAAATATAGTCTTACCTTGACCCATGTGTCAAACACGTCATTCTCAGTCTCCACCCATTTAAACTCGCAATTTCATCTGAATTCACTACACCTAGAACCAGGGGCGGATCCAGGAAGTTTTGTCAGGAGGGGCACAATTCCAATAGAGTTTAATTGCAAGTTTAGTTATTGAAATTTTCGATTTATGTCTATATAGTCCTTGAACTTTAAAATGTGTATAACAGACTCTTAAACTTTCAATTTTTAGTCGCTTAAATTTTCAATTTTCTGTCTAATAGATAAACTTTCAATTTTCTGTCTACTAGATTCTTCAAATTTTAATTTTCTATCTAATAATTAAACTCTCAATTTTGTATATATTAGAAAATTTAAAATATTAAATATTTTATTGGACATAAAATTAATGTGTCATCAAGTTATTTGGCATTTAAAAAAAAATCACGTATCTATCCAATACAAAATTAAAATTTTCAAGCGTAATCTTGATTTTTTTTTCCAAGATGTAATATTTATATTAAGTAATATTAATTCAAAAATTAATAATAAACCATTTTAGAATCCCAACTTAAATATATGTGTAAAAAAAAAAAATTAAATATATATGATTAAATAATATAATTTGAAATAATTATCCTTTTTCAAAAATTATTTTTTAAATCTAAAATAATTTACTAAAGGATTGTTCCCCTTGCCTGTAGTTATATTTTTCAAACTCTAATATACGAACCTATAAAATTAATAATTTTAGGGGCACGTACCCTGACCCCTACGTGGCTCTGCCCCTGCCCAGAACCCATCATCTCAACAATAATTATTTTAACTGTTTTTTTTTTGTACAATTTTTTCTATAATTTTTCATATTTTCATTATTAAGGACTTATTCCAATAAATTTTAAGAATGCGATTTTTGCTTTTTGTTTTATATATCCTTCACAAATTTCTTTGAAAATAACAAAAATAATTTTGACCACAATACTTCACATTGAATATTCATTTTATTTTGGTAGTTTTGAAAGAAAAGAGAGTTACACAATAGTGTTAAATATTACATGTGAATTTGAAAGATTTTGATCATTCATTTAAACTGATCCAAATAAGCTAATGTTATTCCTATCTTTTGAATTTTGTTTAAATACCAATTTTGATTGAACAACCTAATTTATATTTTAAATAATAAAAATAGGTTGAATTGCATTTTTAGTTCTTTTACCTATTTTGTTTAAATTATGTTTTTTTTAAACTGTCGGGAACATATTTCAATAGTAATTATTGTTAAAGTCGAGGAGTTGATATTTTTTATTCGAGTTCAACAAGTTCGTGAGCCGAACGACCCCTTAAGAGATAAAAAAGTTGGAGAGATTTGAAAAATATCTGATAGGGAAAAAAATGAGAAAAAAACATTTTAGAGGGAGAGAGAAAAAAAGTTAGAAATAAAGATTATAAAAACTTGAGAGAGAAAGACTAGAGACAACAAGAAAAAGTAGAGATAAATAATGAGGGAGGGAGGCAAATTAGGACAAAATAAAGTGAAATAGGAGGAGATTTTAAAAATTTAAAATAATAGTCATTCAAAAACAAAATCTATCACAATCACTTAACAAAATTAGTTGGGAACCACCTCCAAATTGATTGACCCAATTTTGAATTTTTTCAAAATTATTTATCTACCATTGTCAAACATCATTTGTTTTTTAAATAGAAATAATTTTGGGCATAAAAAAATAATTTTAACTATTCTAAAAATCACCCTCAATCACATTCTTAATATTGTGATTAGTGAAATTGATTAATATTGTGATTAGTGAAATTGATTGGTTTTCTAGAGAGTCAATCATTATTAGAATAAATGACTAAAATATTAGTTCTCCAAACTATTATGAAGTTAAACATCAAAGAGATACCCTGATTAATATTTACAAACTATATTTTCTAATTCATTTTTTCATATCTTAGAGTATGTTTAATATAATAATTGTCAATCCGAATATAACTTTAGTAGTACTTAAGACATTAATTATCATCACAAAGATCGACGGTTTGATCGCTGTCCTTACAATTATTGAACTCAAAAGAAAAAATAAGGTTAATATGATTAATTATTTAGGAATATAACATCGACTTTCATTATGAATATTAAAAAGAAAAAAAAAATATTCTACCTTAACTAATAACTGAATTTTGGTACGTGTGACACAATTATTCCACCACAATGACAGTCTCCTTAAATCGTCATATTTAAAATTTAAAATTTAAAATTTGTCCCTAACAATCACTAAATACATAAAATTGAAATCTTTTTATAATTTTTCTTTCTTATCCATATTATGACAGTCACCTTAAATAATGTTTTGTGTGTGGGGAAGTAATGGTAGTGGCATTTTTAGAGAGTGAAAAAAATGTGGAAAAGCAAATGAGTTGTTGAGAGAAATTAAGAAATATTTGGAGAGAGAGGGATGTATTATAGTTGGGATTTGGGAAGTAGGTATAGAAAATGGTAAGAATAATTTGATGTAAGAAATAAAATTGAAAGCAAGGAAGAAGGGAGAGGGGGAGATGTAAGAGAATAAAGGAAAGACGATAGAGTTCACACATTCATATTTCTTTTATCCATATCATAAGAGTTAAGACAAGCATTATATTGAATATTTGTGGCAATGGCAATGCTCTTGAATTAGCATTAAATGTGTCGGGACACAATTTTTGTCATTTTACGTACATAATCCACATGCATGCATATGCTGCCAGTATTAGTATACTTGTATATTTGAATTCACATGCACGGATTGCTGTATACTTTCCTGGTTAATAGGGCAGTGCAGTGGGTGCTGTGTGGGGTGAGGTTGTCTGTGTAATTCTAACGAAGACAATCTTTTCATTTCAACTTCAAGGGCCCCTTTCCATCCTCGCCACTTATACGTACTCTTTCCTCTCATTTTCCAACAACTGGGATAGATCATTATATATACCATTTTATTTCCCCATATTCCACGCCCTCCAACTTTCACACTTATATTTAGTCAAATAAATCCACTTGTTTTGTTCTTTTCGATCAAGCAGGCTTCAATTTAACCAAACGAAGGAGTTTGCTTACAAGAACCAAACTCAAATTTGGCCATATTATATTACTAATACACACTCCCCTCAACACCAACAGAGACTCACGAGAGTTGATATGGATCTAATATAATCGTGAACCAAACTCAAAAGGCTCAAGTTAACTTGTGTAGCAAATACCAAACTCCAACTCGAGTACGATCTTGTAACCGTACCCTTTGATCAAGCCGTCTCAAAAATCTCGGAAGAACTTTAGTCCCAATTAAAAGAAGATTTTCATTACATTACTATAGAGTTATAGGAAGACGGAATACAAGAGAGGTACGTACATAAAATACTCGCATACAAAAAACCAAAAATTAAAATGGTTATCA
This sequence comes from Herpetospermum pedunculosum, assembly GCA_028017165.1. Classification (NCBI taxonomy): domain Eukaryota; kingdom Viridiplantae; phylum Streptophyta; class Magnoliopsida; order Cucurbitales; family Cucurbitaceae; genus Herpetospermum; species Herpetospermum pedunculosum. The sequence goes on from CM051526.1 coordinate 71,664,299, forward strand.
ATCGGGGTCTAAATTTGTTATTACAATTTGTCTATAGAAAGTTTAATTTGAAACAATTTTGGAAGAAGACTTAATTCTTGTCCTTTTTTTTTTTTTTTTTTTTTTTTTTTTTTTTTTTTTTTTTTTTTTTTTTTCAATACTCTTGGAAAGTAGTCTTAAGAATAACATCACCCAAAACACTTCAAGAAAAATAAAATCAATTGATGATTAAATTAAAACGAACAACTTTTAACTTATCAAAACTTATAAACTTAAAAGATGAAAACTTAACCAATTTATCAAAACTAATAAACATAACAACAAAATTTAACTAAGTTTTCAAAACTAATGAAACATACCATCAAAATAAATTGGGGCTAAGATGACAGTTGTGAAAAGATCTCCAACATACGAGGGCGGTTTTTAAAAATTCGCGCTCATTTTCACGTTTTTTTTTTTTTTTTTTTTTTCCGGAAATAAAACATATAATGGCGGTAGTATGATTTGAGAACCGATATGTTGGGTATTATGGTAGTTCTGTGGATCTGTACATAATACATAATTATTGGTTTCTGAGTATTATGGTAGTTCTGTGGATTTTAGGAATTTATTGTTGGTTTATGTGCAATAAGACATATTTTGTAGTATGGTTTGAGAACCGATATGTTGGGTTCTTCTTTTCAGGAATGTGTTGGTCAATTTTCAAACGAAACTCTGCTGAAATTTTTATGAATCTATGGTTTCAATTGCTAGTTACTATATTAAAAATGTGTAGTTTTTTATAATGATAATTACATGGTTGGTTTTGATAGTAATCATTGGATATTGTGCGTTGTGGAAGTACATGAGAATACAACTTATATTTTCGACTCCCTACATCCTACCATGTTAGAGGACTTGAAACGTATCGTAAATATGTAAGTTTGTTTAATATTAATTGAAGTTCATTTAGTGTATGGTTATTAAGTTTGTTCAAAATTATGCATTTATTTTACATGTTTTTCAACTTTATTTAGGGCAATGCGAGTTTGTATGGCTCAAAGTACCGCCGTTCGAATACCACGAAAGAATACTACTAATTGGATGAGCATGAAGGTAAAATAAATGAATTATCACTACTAGAAAATGGAGAATAGATGACATGTGGGCCAATGAAATATAAGGGAGAAGAAGAAAAAATGTGTCATCTTCAGTTTGGGGCGCGTTTTTGGCGGGAAAAAACGGAGTTTTTAAGATTTCCGAAACTTAATGACAGTTTTCTAATGTCGTCAATCGATGACAGTTTTAAAATGTCCTAAATCGTTTACATTTATTAACTATCATTAATTTGTTGATGTTTTTTTTACTCCAACATTGACGACATTTTTCGGTTTTTGTCATCTATAGAGTAAAGAAGGCAGGGGCTATAACGACTGAAAAAAAATGTCATCTAAAGTCCTGATGACAGTTTTTATTTGTCATCATAGCCCCGATTTCTACTAGTATAGTGATTATATTTTAAAATATACATTGTATTTTCTTCATTATCATAATATTTATCTTTTGTTTTCGTGTAGTTTGATAGTAAGAAGTCATTTACACGAGAAGAACTCGACGTAGTACGGACGGAATGGGCAAATAATATTGCAAGCATCACATTTGGGTAAACTAGTGTAATGTAGTGTACTTTGTAGCTTTTGTGCCAATTTTGGATGTAAATATGAAATATGGGAACACATGTTTGTATTTACTCTTTACAAGAACCAATACTTTTTGTAGTTTATTTGGATGTAAATATGAAATATTTTGTTGTTTTGAATGAAATGACAAGAATTTAGTTTTATTTTACATCCAACATTGTATTCATTCAATTAGCAGAATTTCAATTATAAAACGTTCACTGAAACAAAACAGGATTAAAACAAAACAGCAATAATCCGTATTAGGTAATGCTCAACTCAATAATCTGTATCTGAAATGAAACATGACCTTTTCAGCCCGTCATTAAAACTATTTACAAAGACTGTTTTCAACCGTCATTAAAAATATTAAGATGGCGGTTTATAACCGCCATCTTAGGGATAAGATGGCAGTTTCACAAACCTAAACCGCCATTTTAAGGTTTAGATGACGGTTACAAAACCGCCATCTTAGGCTTAAGATGGCGGTTACCTTTAATGGCGGTTTATAACCGCCATCATACCCCTAAGATGACACCACTTTAGATGGCGATCGTAAAATCGCCCTCATATACCTAAGATTGCAGTTCAGAACTGCCATCGTAGGTCTAATTTGTTGTAGTGACATAACAACTAAATTTAACTAAAAATTTTCAAAACTGAAGCAGAGAGGAATAAAACTTATCATGAGTTCACAACTAAATTCATTGACTTAACGATCAAAACTAAATATAAGTTTAGAGTGTATGTTGAATAAGAAATTTTGGCCAATCACAAACTCACATGTCATTAATTCAATTTTAGTGATATCATGTGACCAATTACAAATTTATTTGTGTCCTCAATTTAAATTAAAAGTCCTGGAAAATTTAGTTGGAGATCACTAAAAATGGATGAGGCCAAATTTTAAATAATTCAAATCTACTAAAAAACATTGGATTATGCCTAAATAAGTGTAAGCCCAAACATTCAACATATTAAGCCAAAATCCAGAGAGCTCATAAGCTCTTACCTTGGTGGCCACACCTACCTAGGAATTAATTTTCTACGAGTTTCCTTGGCAGCCCAATGTTGTAAGAACATGCGGTCTGTCCCGTGAGATTAGTCGTGGTGCGCGTAAGCTGACCCATACACTCACGAATATAAAAAAAAAAAAAAAGCTCATAAGCTTCAACAGTCATAGTCCAAAAGAGTACAGAAGAGTCAGAAGTCGGAAAATTAAGAGAATTTAGAAGTATCAAAGATTCAAGGGTTAGAAGATTCAAAGACTACAAGACCTTCAATAAGGTATAAGCCGAAGACCTTTCAAGAATCTACAAGCCAAAGACTTTCAATAAACTACAAGTTGAAGACCTTCAATAAGCTACCAACTGAAGACCTTCAATGAACTACAAGTCGAAGACCTTCAATAAGCTACAAGTCAAATACCTTCAATAAGCTACAAATCGAAGACTTTCAATAAGCTACAAGTCGAAGACTTTATGAAGATCAAGAAGACAGAGATCGATCCAACAAGATCAACAAGCTAGAGGCTGATCCAACAAGATAACAAGTCAAGAGAGGATCCAATAAGATCAACAAGTTAAAGACCGATCATCCAAGAAGATCAACAAATCCAAAGATTAAAGTTGACATAATTGAGAGAGAAAGTATCAGCGGATAAATATTAGATACTGTAATACTTATATACACAAATCAATAAAATTCAAGTTTATTTCCGCGCATAAGTTTCTCCCATTGAAATCTCAGGAAACAATGTCACTTAATGAAACCAACATAAACAAGTAAATCAACTTCAATTAAATACTTTTTTACATCTCTTATGCTTTGTTTGACGTATGAATTTGGATAGAAATGATTTTCAATTAAATTTCAGAATTTTAAAAGACTTAAAAATAATTTAAGATTCCTATTTGCGTTTGGAACTTTGAAATCACTGAAATTAAATTTTGGGTAAAAATCAATTTATACCCTTAAATTTTGGAGGTTGTATCAATTAAAACCCTAAGCAAATGATTGTATCAATTTAAACCCTTTGGAGCTTGTATCAATTTAAACCCTAAACTAATGATTGTATCAATTTAAACCCTGAACTTTCACAAATGTATCAATTTACCATATCTCTTAGAAAAATGTATTAAACACTATCTCTTAAAAAAATGTTAATTTTAAATACATGTGAATCGAAACTTATAATTTATCAATTTAAACTCTTAAATTTTCATACAATTGATTCAATTATAAAAGTTTAGAAGACCGAAGGAATAAATTGATTCAATTATGAAAGTTTAGAGACCGAAGGAATAAATTGGGCCTAGCCCAATCCAATTTTTAGGTCACCTTGAACCGTGGTGAGGTATTGGGCTGGCCCAATTCCTTTCCTGATCCTGAGTTCTCCGCTGGAGTATGATTTTATGTATTCCGAATTTGCGCTTTGTCCAAAATTGCTCGTAACATTAGCCGCCCCTCACTCCCAGGTTGAAATTCGTGATTTTTTTTGGCTTTTGTTAGTTACAGTTTTATATGTTTGGGAATCAATTTGTCATACCCTCAAGTGATGTTGCTTTCTTCAGTAATCTTGAGTACTCTCTGTCCTTTTGGAACTTTTTTAGTCGTTCACTCTGCTTGAGATGAGTTTTAAATCGTTTTGTCATGAAATAAGTTGTCAGACTTTGCATTAGATTTGTGTAAATTAGATTTGAAATTGATATTCAACAAAAGCAAAAAATAAGACTTAGAAAATAAAGAAAGATACATTTAAGCATTTATTTATAATTAGTTAATTATGAAGAACTAAATATGAACTTTGCAAGCGGGGGAAGCAAGCAAGGGAAGTTGACCGAGGAAGCCTGTTTTGACACCCACCAACACATCACATTTGACATATACAGCATAACCTCCAGTCTTTACTGGCCCAGCTTTCCATCTTACTCTACCCAACAGCACCACTCTCAACCCTAAAACTCCAATTGCTTGATCCGTTACCAACCCATTAGCCACCTCCAACGACACCGGCACCGCCGCACCACCACCAAGTACTGGAGACATCGCAACTGTGCTCCTCTTTTCGTGAAACAGCGGAGGCAGCATCACCTGCGACGTTATCTGCTGATTCCTATACGACACAAAGGCAATCAGTCGGTCATAATAAATGGAAACTCGCCTGTTGGGGTTCCTCGTAAGAATTGTAAATTGCATGGTTGTGGACAGCAGGCCGGGCAGTGGCAGAGATGACATGTTGAGGTCGTATATTGCTGCCCCAACCAACGTGAATCGGGGGTCACTGGGGCGGTAGACAAGCCAAAGAGTGAGAGCCACCACACCAATTATGAGTAGGAAGATGGAGATGCATGCGCAAACAGACCGCCGAGTGCTTTTTGAGTAGTATCGGGACGCTGCTGATCTATTCTTCTTCTTTTCTTCTTTGATCAACTCTTCCTCGTGGACATTGTCATCTTGCTTTTCATGATCTCTTTCAGCTGCCATGGTTGGAGGAAGGAGTAAGCTGCTAGATACAAATTAAAAGAGGGAGTAGAGTGGGAGGAGGAGTATAAGGGAAAAGGTTCATTATAAGAATAAGGATCAATACTTTTGTTAGAAAAGGGAAAAAGTTAATTTAGTAGGAATAAGGATCAATACTTTGATGGAATAGAAACTAGGATTACGTCACGTGTGTATGATAAATTAATTACAAATATTTGTGCATGAAAAACTGTAACCTGGCTGCGTTGCCTTGTTTACAGATGTTTTAGGTTTTGGAGCCTCAGATCCCCACGTCTCCCTTCCAGATATGCTGTTTTTGACACGCGTTTCTATTCTCGCCCTACATACGTACGTCATAACTTAACTTGGACAGAATTCAAATTCTCATTACCTCACCTTTACTATTATTTACTTTAAGGCTAGGCTAACCATCATACTATCTATTTTTTTTTATTACTTTAATATATTGGGTGGGGAATTCGAACCATCCCCTTTTGATTGTTAATACATACATATATCAGCTAAGTCATACTCGCTTCCACCCATCACACATCTATTTGTTTTTTAGCTAGAGAAGCAAAACATAGAGTCATCAAGAAAAATAAAGTATACAACACGACATTATTAAAGATAAAATGGATCCAAAACTAAACTTAAGCTGTAGACTCCCTTGAATTTTTTTTTTATTAGGTAAATCAAATTGTTTTATAATTTGTTAAAATCACTTTACCTACTCTCATTTTACATCCTTCTAAAAACTTGTTTTCTCCTAACTTTTTAACTTTTTGATTCTCTAACAATCAACTTCTTCACATATTTTTAATTTTTTTCAAAATTAAGAATTATTTTATATATCTATATCTTTTTTCCACGAACTAAATTTATTTTATAATTTTTTAAATTAATAAATCAAATGCAAATATATTTTTCAAAATAATACTGTATTGTTTTTTTCTAAAAAACATTATACAAATTTTTATAGTAGATCTACTCTAGTAATTCACAATAATTTCATATTTATTTATCAAACACGGTAACTAACCTATTCAAAGTCTACAACTAAAATTTATCAAATACTAATTTGCTTTCTAAAATAAGTTTAAAAGTAAAGTTGCTAGCAATTATTTTAAAAGCTACCACAATTCCAAACGGAGCCTTACTCCATTCGAGAACGACTCCATTATTATATATATATATAAAATTTTTTTAGAAGAAATTATCATTATTAAATCGAAAGGACCAATGAGCTACACCAAGTTAGCAACTGAACATAACAAATCAAATAACTAAGGAGGATAAAAACCAGTCCATTCTCCACTTGTCCTATTGGTCACAACCTAACCCGCTAGGTTATGGGCCACCTTGTAGACAAGTGGTAGGGACATTATAAACTACATTCTTGGTTCAATAGGAAGTGAAAAATGTTAATTTTATATGAATATACACTTTTTTCGTGAATTAAAAAAAGTCCAAAAATCGTTTAATATTGCCCACTAATTTTGGTCAAAAAACGGTCATTTTAGTCATTTTTCAATAAGTACATTTTTCACTTTATTTTTTCAATGTTGAGTTTACACTACAAGAAAATTGACTTTTTTCGAAGTTCACAACCTTCGAAAAAACCCTACATGAACCTTCGAAAAGTGTCAAAATAAATTCCGTCGGGAAAAGTTTTTCAAAGGTTCATTAACCTTCGAAAATTAATTTTTTTCAAAGGGTTCATTAATCTTCGAAAATTAGTTTTATTTGTCAAAGTAGGTAAAAAAATTTCCAAACAACCAAAACGTTCTTTTTTTTTTTTTTTAATTTTCGGAATTAATTAAATAAATAAATAAATAAGTGAATTTTAAAAGTTTAAAAATGGTTTAAAGAAGGATGACAAAATTACATAAAAATAGGGGAAAATAACTTTGATAATAAACAAATGCCCGGACCAAATACGGCAATTTTGGTCATTTTTTAATAAGTACATTATTCACTTTCTTTTTTCAATGTTGGGTTTAGGAGCTTCATTAATCTACAACTTCATCGCTTTAGGACCAAAATCCGTAACAAAAACCCCTTAAAACACGTTCCCTAAACCGTAAATTTTCAAAATCCGAAAGGACTACTTTTCAAGCACATGGTTGAAAACCGTAAATAAGCAACATGCTTGGTTCAATAAGAAGTTAGAAAGGTTAATTTTGAATGAATATACACTTTTTTCGTGAATTAAAAAAAGTCAAAAATTCGTTTACTATAATCCACCAATTTTGGTCAAAAAACGATCATTTTGGTCATATTTTAATGAATACATTTTTCTTTTTTCTTTTTTCAATGTTGAGTTTAGTAGCTTCATTAACCTACATCTCCATATCTTTAGGACCAAAATCCGTAAGAAAAACACTTTAAAACTTGTTGCCTAAACCATAAATTTCCAAAACCCGAAAGGAGTACTTTTCAAGAACATGGTTGAAAACCGTGAATAAGCAACATGCTTGGTTCAATAAGTAGTGAGAAATGTTTATTTTGAATGAATATACACTTGTTTCGTGATTGAAAACAAATCAAAAAATTGTTTACTATAGTTCACAAATATTGGTGCAAAAGCGTTCATTTTGGTCATTTTTTAATGAGTACATTTTTCACTTTCTGTTTTTAATGTTAGGTTTATTAGCTTCATTAACCTACAACCCCATAACTTTAGAACCAAATTCGGTAAGAAAAACACCTTAAAACTCGTTCCCTAAATCGTAAATTTCTCAAACCCGAAAGGAATACTTTTCAAGCACATGGTTGAAAACAGTGAATAAGCTACATGCTTGGTTCAATAAGAAGTGATGAATGCCACGTTTGAATGAATATACACTTTTTCTTGAATTAAAAAAAGTCAAAAAATTGGTTACTATAGTCCACCAATTTTTGTCCAAAATCGATCATTTTGGTCATTTTTTAATGATTACAATTTGCACTTTCTTTTTTCAATGTTGGGTTTAGGAGCTTCATTAACCTACAACCACATAGCTTGAGGACCAAAATCGGTAAGAAAAATACCTTAAAACTCGTTCCCTAAACCGTAAATTTCTCAAACCCGAAAGGAGTACTTTTCAAGCACATGGTTGAAAACCATGAATAAGCTACATGCTTGGTTCAATAAGAAGTGAGGAATATCAATTTTGAACGAATATACACTTTTTTCGTGAATTAAAAAAAATCCAAAAATCGTTTACTATAGTCCCCCAAATTTGGTCTAATTAAATGGGTCATTTTGGTCATGTTTTAATGAGTACATTTTGCACTTTCTTTATTCAATGTTGGGTTTAGGAGCTTCATTAACCTACAGGCTACAACCCCATAGCTTTAGGACCAAAATCGTTAAGAAAAATACCTTAAAACTTATTCCTTAAATCGTAAATTTTCAAAACCCGAAAAGAGTACTTTTCAAGGACATGGTTGAAAATCGTGAATAAGCTACATGCTTGGTTCAATAAGAAGTGAGGGATGTCAATTTTGAACGAATATACACTTTTTTCGTGAATTAAAAAAAATCCAAAAATCGTTTACAATCCACCAATTTTGGTCCAAAAACGATAATTTTGGTCATTTTTTAATGCGTACATTTTTCACTTTCTTTTTTCAATGTTGTGTTTAGGAGCTTCATTAACCTACAACCCCATAACTGTTGGACAAAAATCCGTAAGAAAAATAACTTAAAACACGTTCCCTAAACCGTAAATTTACAAATTCCAAAAGGACTACTTTTCAAGCACATGGTTGAAAACCGTTAATAAGCTACATGCTTGGTTCAATAAGAAGTTAGAAAGGTTAATTTTGAATGCATATACATTTTTTTCGTGAATTAAAAAAAGTCAAAATTGTTTACTATAGTCCACCAATTTTGGTCCAATAATGATCATTTTGGTCATTTTTTAATGGGTACATTTTTCAATTTCTTTTTTCAATGTTGGGTTTAGTAGATTCATTAACCTACAGCCCGATAGCTTTAGGACCAAAATCCGTAAGGAAAACACCTTAAAACTCGTTCCCTAAACCGTAAATTTTTAAAACCCGAAAGGAGTACTTTTCAAGCACATGGTTTAAAACCGTGAATAAGCTACATGTGTGGTTCAATAAGTAGTGAGAAATGTTAATTTTGAATGAATATCCACTTTTTTCGTGAATTAAAAAAAGTCCAAAAATCGTTTATTTTGGTCCAAAAACGATCAGTTTGGTCATTTTTGTAATGAGTATATTTTTCACTTTCCTTTTTGAATGTTGGGTTTAGTAGCTTCATTAACCTACATCCCGATTGACCAAAATCTGTAAGAAAAACACTTTAAACTCGTTCCCTAAACCGTAAAATTTCAAAACCCAAAAGGAGTACTTTTCAAGCACATGGTTGAAAACCGTGAATAAGATACATGTTTGGTTCAATAAGTAGTGAGAAATGTTATTTTTGAATGAATATACACTTTTTTCGTGAAATAAAAAAAGTCGACCAATTTTGGTAAAAAAAACGATCATTTTGGTCATTTTTTAATGAGTACATTTTTCACTTTCTTTTTTCAATGTTGGGTTTAGGAGCTTCTTTAACCTACAACTTGATAGCATTAGCACCAAAACCCGTAAGATGAACACTTTAAAACTCGTTCCTAAACCGTAAATATCCAAAACCCTAAAGGCGTATTTTTCAAGCACATGGTTGAAAACCGTGAATAAGCTATGTAGACATCGTATTTTGTCCGGCCTTGTTTATCATTATTTCTAAGTTTCGCATTTCCGTCTTTCCCTGGCGTTCCAATTGATAGATTGTTGGAGTACTTTATGTTCGAGGACGTTTCAGGAACGTTTTGCTTAGTTTTAGAGTTTAGTTCTATAGTTTCAGATTTGAGATTTTAATTTAAGCATATTTGGGGTTTGGATTCGGGGTTCATATATGGGGTATGAATTTGAGGAGATTTGGGGGTTTGATTCAAGGTTTTCAATTTTGAGGTTTTAATTTTAGGAGATTTGGGGTTTTGATTCATGATTTCATATTTGCGGCTTCGATTTAGGGTGCCAGATTTTGGGTTTATATATTTTTTAGTTTTAAAATTAAATCTTTCTAATCGATTTCTTCCAAAACTCGAAATGAGTACTTTTCAAGCACATGTTTGAAAATCGTGAATAAGCTACATGTTTGGTTCAATAAGAAGGGAAGAATGTGAATTTTGAATGAATATACACTTTTTTCGTGAATTATAAAAAGTCCAAAAATTTCCAAAACCCGAATGGAGTATTTTTCAAGCACATAGTTTAAAACTAGGGGTGTACATGGGTTGGGTTGGGTTGGGTTTGGGGATTTTCAACCCAACCCGAAAATTTCGGGTTGGAAAATTTTCAACCCAACCCAACCTAACATTTTAGTCAACCCAACCTTCAATTTTCGGGTTAGGTTGGGTTGGGTTGGCGGGTTGGCATTTTTTTTTAATTAATTTTTTTATTTGATTTTTCCATTACTCCAAATCACACAAATTCACAAATTGAACGGGCATCAGAATATTTGAGAGGTGGCGAACGGCGAGGCGGCGAAGAAAGACGGCGTCGGCTGGATGGAGGCGGAGACGGACGAAGGGGGGAGGGGGAGAAAATCTGCGAGAGAGAGACGACGTCGGTTGGATGGAGAGAAGATCTCTGCGAGAGGGAGAGACGACGTCGGCTAGATGAAGGCGGAGAATGACGGCGACGAGGCGGAGGGGGAGGCGATTGGTCTGAGAGAGATGAGAGGGGTGTGGTCCGAGAGAGATGAGAGGGGTGAGAGAGATGAAAGGAGTGAAGTGGGGTAAGAGAGATGAAAGGCTTGAGGTGAGGTGAGAGAGATGAGAGGGTTGTTGAGATGAGACGGGTGACAAACAAAAAAAGAAAAATGAAAGAAAGGTTAGGGTTGAAACCCTAATCTTAGGAAATATATAATATATATATATAATTTTTTTTTTTTTAATATATATACTGAATCCGTATCGGCTCGGGTTGAACCGAGCCAAAATTGGTTCAACCCGCGAACCGAACCGAAAATTCAGTTTTTTTAATTTTGCAACCCAACCCAACCCATATTAAAAAAAAATCCAACCCAACCCGAAAAGTTGGGTTGGGTTGGGTTGGGTTGGGTTAGGTTTGGTGGGTTGCGGGTTTTTTGTACACCCCTATTTAAAACAGTGAATAAGCTACATGTTTGGTTAAATAAGTAGTGAAAAATGTTAATTTTGAATGAATATACATTTTTTTGTGAATTAAAAAAAGTCAAAAAATCGTTTATTTATAGTCCACAAATTTAGGTCCAAAAACGATCATTTTGGTCATTTTTTAATGAGTACATTTTTCACTTCGTTTTTCAATGTTGGGTTTAGGAGCTTCATTAACCTACAGCCTGATAGTTTTAGGGCCAAAATTCGTAAGAAAAACACTTTAAAACTCGTTCACTAAACCGTAAATTTCCAAAACCCGAAAGGAGTACTTTTCGAGCACATGGTTGAAAACCGTGAATAAGCTACATGCTTGGTTCAATAAGAAGTGAGGAATGTTAATTTTGAATGAATATTTACTTTTTTGGTGAATTAAAAAAAGTACAAAAATCGTTACTAGTCCACCAATTTTGGTCCAAAAACGATTGTTTTGGTCTTTTTTTAATGAGTACATTTTTCACTTTATTTTTTCAATGTTGGGTTTAGGAGCTTCATTAACCTACAACCTGATAGTTTTAGGACCAGAATCTGTAAGAAAAACACTTTAAAACTCGTTCCCTAAACCGTAAATTTCCAAAACCCGAAAGGAGTATTTTTCAAGCACATGGTTTGAAACCATGAATAAGCTATATGCTTGGTTCAATAAGAAGTGAGGAATGTTAATTTTGAATGAATATACACTTTTTTCGTGAATTAAAAAAAGTCCAAAAATTGTTTACTATAGTCCACAACTTTGGTCCAAAAACGATCATTTTGGTCATTTTTTACTATAGTCCACCAATTTTAGTCCAATAACGATCATTTTTGTCATTTTTCAATAGATACATTTTTAAGTTTCTTTTTTCAATGTTGGGTTTAGTAGATTCATTAACCTACAGCCCGAGAGCTTTAGGACCAAAATTCGTAAGGAAAACACCCTAAAACTCGTTCCCTAAACCGTAAATTTCTAAAACCCGAAAGGAGTACTTTTCAAGCACATGGTTTAAAACCGTAAATAAGCTACATGTTTGGTTCAATAAGTAGTGAGAAATGTTAATTTTGAATGAATATCCACTTTTTTCGTGAATTAAAAAAAGTCCAAAAATCGTTTACTATAGTCCACAACTTTGGTCCAAAAACGATCATTTTGGTCATTTTTTTAATGAGTATATTTTTCACTTTCCTTTTTGAATGTTGGGTTTAGTAGCTTCATTAACCTACATCCCGATTGACCAAAATCCGTAAGAAAAATACTTTAAACTCGTTCCCTAAACCGTAAATTTTCAAAACCCGAAAGGAGTACTTTTCAAGCACATAGTTGAAAACTGTGAATAATTTACATGCTTGGTTCAATAAAAGTGAGGAATGTTAATTTTGAATGAATATACACTTTTTTTCGTGAAATAAAAAAAAGTCCACAATTTTGGTCCAAAAACGATCATTTTGGTCATTTTTTGATGAGTACATTTTTCACTTTATTTTTTCAATGTTGGGTTTAGGAGCTTCTTTAACCTACAACTTGATAGCATTAGCACCAAAACCCGTAAGAAAAAGACTTTAAAACTCGTTCCTAAACCGTAAATTTCCAAAACCCTAAAGGAATATTTTTCAAGCACATGGTTGAAAACCGTGAATAGGCTATGTAGACACCGTATTTTGTCCGGCCTTGTTTATCATTATTTCTAAGTTTCGCATTTCCGTCTTTCCCTGGCGTTTCAATCGATAGATTGTTGGAGTACTTTACATTCGAAGACGTTTCAGGAACGTTTTGCTTAGTTTCATATTTGAGATTTTAATTTAAGGAGATTTGTGGTATGAATTTGAGGAGATTTGGGGGTTTGATTCAATGTTTTTTAGTTTTGGGGTTTTAATTTTAGGAGATTTGGGGTTTGGATTCAGAGTTTCAGGTTTGTGATTTTTAATTTAAGGTGATTTGGAGTTTTGATTCAAGGTTTCAACTTTGGGGTTTTAAATTGAAGGAGTTTTGGGGTTCTGATTCAGGTTTCAACTTTGGAGTTTTAATCTAAGGGGATTTAGGGTTTGGATTCAGGGTTTCATATTTGGGGTTTAATCTAATGGGTTTTGTGGCTTGGATTCAAGGTTTCATGTTTGGGGTTATAAATTTAGGAGATTTGGGGTTTTGATTCATAATATCAGATTTGCGGTTTCAATTTAGGAGGTCAGATTTGGGGTTTATATATTTTAGGGTTTTAAAATTAAATCTTTCTAATCGATTTCTTCCAAAAGTCGAAATAAGTACTTTTCAAGCACATGTTTGAAAATCGTGAATAAGCTACATCTTTGGTTCAAAAAGAAGGGAGGAATGTGAATTTTGAATGAATATACACTTTTTTCGTGAATTAAAAAAAGTCCAAAAATTTTCAAAACCCGAATGAAGTACTTTTCAAGCACATGGTTTAAAACCGTGAATAAGCTACATGTTTGGTTCAATAAGTAGTGAAAATGTTAATTTTGAATGAATATACATTTTTTTCGTGAATTAAAAAAAGTCAAAAAGTCGTTTATTATAGTCCACTAATTTAGGTCCAAAAACGATCATTTTGGTCATTTTTTAATGATTACATTTTTCACTTTCTTTTTTCAATGTTGGGTTTAAGAGTTTCATTAACCTACAGCCTGATAGTTTTAGGGCCAAAATCCGTAAGAAAAACACTTTAAAAATCGTTCACTAAACCGTAAATTTCCAAAACCCAAAAGAAGTACTTTTCAAGCACATGGTTGAAAACAGTGAATAAGCTACATGCTTCGTTTAATAAGAACTGAGGAATGTTAATTTTGAATGAATATTTACTTTTTTGGTGAATTAAAAAAGTACAAAAATCGTTTACTATAGTCCACCAATTTTGGTCCAAAAACGATTATTTTGGTCTTTTTTTAATGAGTATATTTTTCACTCTCTTTTTTCAATGTTGGGTTTAAGAGATTCATTAACCGTCAACCTGATAGTTTTAGGACCAAAATCTGTAAGAAAAAAAAATTAAAACTCGTTCCTTAAACCGTAAATTTCCAAAACCCGAAAGGAGTACTTTTCAAGCAAATGGTTTTAAACCATGAATAAGCTACATGCTTGGTTCAATAAGAAGTGAGGAATGTTAATTTTGAATGAATATACACTTTTTTCGTGAATTAAAAAAAGTCCAAAAATTGTTTACTATAGTCCCCCAATTTTGGTCCAATAACGATCATTTTGGTCATTTTTTAATGGGTACATTTTTCAGTTTCTTTTCTCAATGTTGGGTTTAGGAGCTTCATTAACCGACAACCTGGTAGTTTTAGGACTAAAATCTGTAAGAAAAACACTTTAAAACTCGTTCCCTAAACCGTAAATTTCCAAAACCCGAAAGGAGTACTTTTCAAGCACATGGTTTTAAACCATGAATAAGCTACATGCTTGGTTCAATAAGAAGTGAGGAATGTTAATTTTGAATGAATAGACACTTTTTTCGTGAATTAAAAAAAGTTTAAAAATTGTTTACTATAGTCCCCCAATTTTGGTCCAATAACGATCATTTTGGTCATTTTTTAAGGGGTACATTTTTCAGTTTATTTTTTCAATGTTGGGTTTAGGAGCTTCATTAACCTACAACCTGATAGTTTAAGGGCCAAAATCCGTTAGAAAAACACTTTAAAACTCGTTCACTAAACCGTAAATTTCCAAAACCCGAAAGTAGTACTTTTCAAGCACATGGTTGAAAACCGTGAATAATCTATGTAGACACCGTATTTTGTCCGGCCTTGTTTATCATTATTTCTAAGTTTCGCATTTCCGTCTTTCCCTGGCGTTTCAATCGATAGATTGTTCGAGTACTTTACGTTCGAGGACGTTTCAGGAAACATTTTGCTTAGTTTTAGAGTTTAGCTCTATCGTTTCAGATTTGAGATTTTAATTTAAGGAGATTTGGGGTTTGGATTCAGGGGTTCAGATTAACGGAATGAATTTGAGGAGATTTGGGGTTTGATTCATGGTTTTTAGTTTTGGGTTTTTAATTTTAGGGAATTTGGGGTGTTGATTTAGAGTTTCATGTTTGGCGTTTTTAATTTAAGGTGATTTGGGGTTTGGATTCAGGGTTTCAGGTTGGGGTTTTTAATTGAATGAGTTTTGGGGTTTGGATTCAGGGTTTCAACTTTGGAGTTTTAATTTAATGAGTTTTGGGGTTTGGATTCATGCTTTCAGATTTGAGGTTTTAATTTAAGGAGCTTTGGGGTTTGGATTCAGGGTTTCAGGTTTGGTGTTATAAATTTAGGAGATTTGGGGTTTTGATTCATGATTTCAGATTTGTGGTTTCGATTTAGGGTGTCAGATTTGGGGTTTATATATTTAGGGGTTTTAAAATTAAATCTTTCTAATCGATTTCTTCCAAAACTCGAAATTTGTACTTTTCAAGCACATGTTTGAAAATCGTGAATAAGCTATATGTTTGGTTCAATAAGTAGTGAGAAATGTTAATTTTGAATGAATATCCACTTTTTTCGTGAATAAAAAAAGTCCAAAAATCGTTTACTATAGTCCACAATTTTGGTCCAAAAACGATCATTTTAGTCATTTTTTTAATGAGTATATTTTTCACTTTCCTTTTTGAATGTTGGGTTTAGTAGCTTCATTAACCTACATGCCGATTGAACAAAATCCGTAAGAAAACACTTTAAACTCGTTCCCTAAACCGTAAATTTCCAAAACCCGAAAGGAGTATTTTTCAAGCACATTGTTGAAAACTGTGAATAATTTACATGTTTGGTTCAATAAAAGTTAGGAATGTTAATTTTGAATGAATATACATTTTTTCTGTGAAATAAAAAAAGTCCACCAATTTTGGTCCAAAAACGATAATTTTGGTCATTTTTTAATGAGTACATTTTTCAATTTCTTTTTTCAATGTTGGGTTGAGGAGCTTCTTTAACCTACAACTTGATAGCATTAGCACCAAAACCCGTAAGAAAAATACTTTAAAACTCGTTCCTAAACGATAAATTTCCAAAACCCTAAAGGAGTACTTTTCAAGCACATGGTTGAAAATCGTGAATAAGCTACATGCTTGGTTCAATAAGAAGTGAGGAATGTTAATTTTGAATGAATATACACTTTTTTGGTGAATTAAAAAAAGTAAAAAAAAATCGTTTACTATAGTCCCCCAATTTTGGTCCAAAAACAATCATTTTGGTCTTTTTTTAATGATTACATTTTTCACTTTCTTTTTTCAATGTTGGGTTTAGTAGCTTCATTAATCTACAACCTGATAGTTTTAGGACCAAAATCTGTAAGAAAAATACTTAAAACTCGTTCCCGTAAATTTCCAAAACCTGAAAGGAGTACTTTTCAAGCACATGGTTGAAAACCACGAATAAGCTATGTTGACACCGTATTTTGTTCGGACTTGTTTATCATTATTTCTAAGTTCGCGTTTCGTTCGATAGATTGTTGAAGTCATTTAAGTTCTATTTCCCCTTAATTTCGAAGTTTCAATGAAAAACAAACAAATACTTTCCGTTCGAGGACGTTTCAGGAACGTTTTGCTTAGTTTTAGAGTTTAGTTCTATAGTTTCATATTTGAGGTTTTAATTCAAAGATATTTGGGGTTTGGATTCATGATTTCAGATTTGAGGTTTTAATTATATTTGGGGTTTGATTAGGGTTTCATTTTGAGGGTTTTAATTTAAGGATATTTGGGGTTTGGATGCAATGTTGTAAATTTTGAGTTTTTAATTTAAAGAGATTTTGGGTTTGGATTCAAGGTTTCAAATTTGAGTTTTAATTTGAGGAGATTTGGAATTTGGATTCATGGTTTCACATTTAGGGTTTTAATTTAAGGAAGTTTGGGGGTTTGGATTCAAGGTCCATGTTTGGGGTTTTAAATTTAGGGAGATTTGGGGTTTTGATTCACGATTTCAGATTTGCGGTTTCGATTTAGGGGTCAGATTTGGGGTTTGTATATTTTAGGGTTTTAAAATTAAATCTTTCTAATCGATTTCTTCTAAAACTCGAAATGAGTACTTTTCAAGCACATGTTTGAAAACCGTGAATAAGCTACATGTTTGGTTCAATAAGAAGGAAGGAATGTGAATTTTGAATGAATATACACTTTTTTCGTGAATTAAAAAAAGTCCAAAAATTTCCAAAACCCGAAAGGAGACTTTTCGAGCACATGGTTTAAAATCGTGAATAAGCTACATGTTTGGTTCAATAAGTAGTGAGAAATGTTAATTTTGAATGAATATACACTTTTTTGGTGAATTAAAAAAAAAGTCAAAAAATCGTTTATTATAGTCCACAAATTTAGGTCAAAAAACGATCATTTTGGTCATTTTTTAATGAGTTCATTTTTCACTTTCTTTTTTCAATGTTGGGTTTAGGAGCTTCATTAACCTACAACCTGATAATTTTAGGACCAAAATCCGTAAGAAAAACACTTTAAAACTCGTTCCCTAAACCGTAAATTTCTAAAACCCGAAAGGAGTACTTTTCAAGCACATGGTTTTAAACCATTAATAAGCTACATGCTGGTTCAATAAGAAGTGAAGAATGTTAATTTTGAATGAATATACACTTTTTTCGTGAATTAAAACAAGTCAAAAAATCGTTTACTATAAGTCCACTAATTTTGGTAAAAAAAACGATCATTTTGGTAATTTTTTTAACGAGTATATTTTTCACTTTCCTTTTTCAATGTTGAGTTTAGTAGCTTCATTAACCTATAACCCAATAGCTTTAGGACCAAAATCTGTAAGAAAAACACCTTAAAACTCGTTCCCTAAACTGTAAATTTCAAAAACCCGAAAGGAGTACTTTTCAAGCACATGGTTGAAAACAGTGAATAAGCTACATGCTTGGTTGAATAAGAAGTGAGGAATGTCAATTTTCAATGAAAATACATTTTTTTTCGTGAATTAAAAAAAATCAAAAAATCGTTTACTATAGTCCACCAATTTTGGTCCAAAAACGATCATTTTGGTCATTTTTTAATGAGTACATTTGTCAATTTCGTTTTTCAATGTTGGGTTTAGGACCAAAATCTGTAAGAAAAATACCTTAAAACTCGTTCCCTAAACTGTAAATTTCCAAAACCGGAAAGGAGTACTTTTCAAGGACATGGTTGAAAACAGTGAATAAGCTACATGCTTGGTTCAATAAGAAGTGAGGAATCTCAATTTTGTATGAAAATACACTTTTTTTCGTGAATTAAAAAAAGTCAAAAAATCGTTTACTATAGTCTACCAATTTTGGTCCAAAAACGATCATTTTGGTCATTTTTTAATGAGTACATTTGTCAATTTCGTTTTTCAATGTTGGGTTTATGAGCTTCATTAACCTACAATTTGATAGCATTATGACCAAAATCCGCAAGAACAACACTTTAAAATTCGTTCCCTAAATCGTAAATTTACGAAAAAAAACCCGAAATAAGTACTTTTCAAGCACATGGTTGAAAACCGTGAATAAGCTACATGCTTGGTTCAATAATAACGGAGTAATGTTAATTTTGAATGAATATACACTTTTTTCGTGAATTAAAAAAAGTCAAAAAATCGTTTACTATAAGTCCACCAATTTTGGTCCAAAAACGATCATTTTGGTCATTTTTTTAATGAGTATATTTTTCACTTTCCTTTTTCAATGTTGGGTTTAGTAGCTTCATTAACCTACAACCTCATAGCTTCAGGACCAAAATCTGTAAGAAAAACACCTTAAAACTCGTTTCCTAAACTGTAAATTTCCAAAACCCAAAAGGAGTATTTTTCAAGCACATGGTTCAAAACAGTGAATAAGCTATATGCTTGGTTCAATAAGAAGTGAGGAATGTCAATTTTGAATGAAAATCCACTTTTTTTCGTGAATTAAAAAAAATCCAAAAATCGTTTACTCCACCAATTTTGATCCAAAAACGATCATTTTGGTCATTTTTCAATGAGTACATTTTTCACTTTCTTTTTTCAATGTTGGGTTTAGGAGCTTCATTAACCTACAACTTGATAGCATTAGGAGCAAAATCCGTAAGAAAAACACTTTAAAACTCGTTCCCTAAACCGTAAATTTCCAAAACCCAAAAGGAGTACTTTTCAAGTACATGGTTGAAAATTTGGGGTTTGATTTTAGATTTTGGTGTATTGATTTTTTAGGATTTATGTATATGTATAAAAAGTTTAAATTCCAACTTTACTTCCTACATTTTTAAGTTAAACTTTCAAATTTGTGTTTAATAAATTTTTTGAAATTTTAATTTCTTTCCTTAAGAATCTTACCTATTCAATAATTTAAAAAATAAATTAATTTATTAGATATAAAATTAATTTTTATGTCTAATAAAACTTTAAGAGCTCGATTGCGAATCAATTTTTATTTTTAAAAATTAAACTGATAAACACAACTCCCATTTATGATTTCTTGTTTTGTTATCTACTTTTTACCCGTGTTCCCGAAACATAAGGAAAATTTTAAATACTACACATTCATATTTTTAAATTTGGTTAAGAATTCAAATATTTTTTAATGGTTCAAAACTTGTTGGGATTAGGGATTTCGACGGTTTGTGTATTGAAGTTTTGGTATTTTGGTATTTCATACTTTGAATTTTGAGGTATTGTGGGCTTTAGTGTTTTGGTGTTTTGGGCATAGGTGAAGAATTTTATGTTTTGGTGTTTTAGTGTTGGAGGGTTAGGGATGTCGAGATTTGGGGTTAAGGTGTTTTGGGTTTGGAGTTTTGGCATTTCATACTTTTAATGTTTGGGATATTATGGGTTTTAGTGTTTTGGTGTTTGAGGTTTTGGTCTCTTGTGGTTTCGGGAATTAAAGATTCGGGGGTTTGGGGTTTTGTTTTGAGATTTTGGTGTATGGGTGTTTTAGGATTTATGTATATGTATAAAAAATTTAAATTCCAAGTTTACTTTGTACATTTTTAATTTAAACTTTCAAATTTGTGTTTAATAAATTTTTTGAAATTTTAATTTCTTTTCTGAAGATTTTTTTTTTTTTTTTTTACAACATGTTGGCGTGGGGGATTTAACCTAGGACCTCATTGTCACTAGACGATAAATCATGTCGTTGAGCTATGCTCTTGTTCGCCTTTCCTAAAGAATCTTACATATTCAATAATTTTAAAAACTAATTAATTTATTAGATATAAATTAAGGGAAATTATAGCCGATGTCAATTTAGAGTAAAATAATTAAAAAAATATAGCATTTCTTTAAAAAAAAAATTGGGGATATGACAATTTCTATCAATGATAGTATGGTCTATCGCTGATAGTAGTCTCTTTTATAGCATTTTGTCAGTGATAATAGTTTATCAGCGATAGAAGTCTATCAGTGATAGTCATATATCAACGATAGAGTATTTGCAAAATATTTTAAATTTTGCTAAATTTGCAATTATTTCTGGCATGATTGTTGTTTGTGCAACCAACCCTAAAATTAATTGTTATGTCTAATGAAACTTTAAGAGCCCGTTTGCTAATCAAATTTTTTTTTTGAAAAATTAAGCTAAAAAACACTACTCCCATTTATGATTTCTTATTTTGTTATCTACTTTTTACTAGTGTTTCCGAAACATAAGCCAAATTTTAGAAACTACAAATCCATATTTTTAAATTTGGTTAAGAATTCAAATGGTTTCTTAGGGTTCGAAATTTTGTGGGATTAAGGATTTAGAGATTTTGGGGATTGAAGTTTTCGTATTTTGGTATTTCATAGTTTTAATGTTTAGGGTATGTGGGCTTTAGTGTTTTGGGCATATGTAAAGAATTTTATGTTTTGGTGTATTAGTGTTTGAGGTTTTGAGATTTGGAGTTTTGGTATTTTGGTATTTCATACTTTTTAATGTTTAGGGTATTGTGGGCTTTAGTGTTTGGTCTCTTGTGGTTTAGGGATTTAGAGATTTAGGATTAAGGTGTTTTGGGTTTGGTTTTGAGATTTTGGTGTAGGGGTGTTTTAAGATTTATGTATAGGTATAAAAAAGTTTAAATTCCAAGTTTACTTCGTACATTTTTAATTTACTTTCAAATTTGTGTTTAATAATTTTTTTGAAATTTTAATTTCTTTCCTAATTTTTTTTTTTTTTTTTTACATTTTGGGGTGGAGATTGAACATAGACCTCATGGTCACTGGGCAATAAATCATGTCGTTGAGCCATGCCTGGCCTTTCCTAAGGAATCTTACATATTCAATAATTTTAAAAATTAATTAATTTATTAGATATAAAATTAATTATTATGTCTAATGAAACTTTAAGACCGTTTGTTAATAAATTTTTATTTTTGGAAAATTAAGTTAAAAAACACTACTCTCATTTATGATTTCTTGTTTGGTTATCTACTTTTTACTAGTGTTTCCGAAACATAAGCTAAATTTTGGAAACTACAAATACATATTTTTAAATTTGGTTAAGAATTCAAATGGTTTTTTAGGATTCGAAATTTTGTAGGATTAGGGATTTAGAGATTTTGGGATTGGTGTTTTGGTATTTTGGTATTTCATACTTTTTAATGTTTGGGGTATTGTGGGTTCTAGTGTTCTTTGTGTTTTGTGTTTTAGTGTTTAGTGTCCGAGGTTTAGAGTTTAGATTTTTGGGGTGTTGGTCTCTTGTGGTTTAGGGATTTAGGGATTATGGGTTAAACTGTTTTGGGGTTTTGTTTTGAGATTTTGGTGTATTAATGTTTTAAGATTTATGTATATGTATAAAAAAATTAATTCCAACTCTACTTTTCCATTTTTAAGTTTGATAATTTTTTTGAAATTTTAATTTGTTTCCTAAAGAATCTTAGATATTTAATAATTTTAAAAATTAATTAATTTATTAGATATAAAATTAATTTTTAATGTGCAATGAAACTTTAAAACCTGTTTGTTAATCAATTTTTTTTTTTTGGAAAATTAATATCATAAACACTATTCCCATTTAGGATTTCTTATTTTGTTATCTACTTTGTTTCCGAAAAATTAGCCAAATTTTGGAAACTACAAATTCATATTTTTAAATTTTGTTAAGAATTCAAATGTTTTATTAGGGTTTTGAATTTTTTGGGATTAGGGATTTAGAGATTTTGGGATTGGAGTTTTGGTATTTTCGTATTTCATACTTTTAATGTTTGGGATATTGTGGACTTTAGTGTTTTGGTGTTTTGGGCGTATGTGAAGAATTTTATGTTCTAGTGTTGTAGTGTTTGAGGTTTAGAGTTTGGACTTTTGGGGTTGGTCTTTTGTGGTTTAGGGATATATAGATTTGGAGGTTTAGGGTTAAGGTGTTTTGGAATTTGGTTTTGAGATTTTGGTGTATTGGTATTTTAGGATTTATGTATATGTATGAAAAGTTTAAATTTCAATTTTAGTTTGTCCATTTATAAGTTAAAATTTTAAATTTGTATTTAATAATTTTTTTGAAATTTTACTTTCTTTCCTACAGAATCTTACATATTTAATAATTTTAAAAATTAATTAATTTATTAGATATAAAATTAAATTTTATGTCTAAAAAACTTTAAGAGCCCATTTGCTAATCAATTTGTATTTTTTAAAAAATTAAGCTCATAAATACTACTCCCATTTATAATTTCTTGTTTTGTTATCTATTTTTTACCAGTGTTCCCGAAACATAAGCCAAATTTTGGAAACTACAAATTCATATTTTTAAATTTGGTTAAGAAATTCAAATGTTTTATTAGGGTTTGAAATTTTTTGGGATTATGGATTTAGAGATTTTGGGATTGGTGTTTTGGTATTTCATACTTTTTAATGTTGGGGTATTGTAGGCTTTAGTGTTATGGTATTTTGGGGTTTTGTCTCTTGTGGTTTAGAGATTTAGGGGTTAAGGTGTTTGGGGGTTTTGTTTTGAGATTTTGGTGTTTTAAGATTTATGTATATGTATAATTTTTTTTTAATTCTAACTCTACTTTGTCCATTTTTAAGTTTGATAATTTTTTTGAAATTTTAATTTCTTTTCTAAAGAATCTTACATATTTAATAATTTTAAGAATTAATTAGTTTATTAGATATAAAATTATTTTTTAATGTATAATGAAAGTTCGTATGCCAATCAATTTTTATTTTTGGAAAATTAAGATCATAAACACTACTCCCATTTACGATTTTTTATTTTGTTATCTACTTTTTACCAGTGGTGTTTTAAGATTTATGTATATGTATAATTTTTTTTTTAATTCTAACTCTACTTTGTCCATTTTTAAGTTTGATAATTTTTTTGAAATTTTAATTTCTTTTCTAAAGAATCTTACATATTTAATAATTTTAAAAATTAATTAGTTTATTAGATATAAAATTATTTTTTAATGTATAATGAAACTTCGTATGCCAATAATTTTTATTTTTGGAAAATTAAGATCATAAACACTACTCCCATTTACGATTTTTTATTTTGTTATCTACTTTTTACCAGTGTTCCCGAAAAATTAGCCAAATTCTGAAAAACTACAAATTCGTAATTTTTATGTTAATTTTGAATGAATATACACAACTCCCATTTATAATGAAACTTCGTATGCCAATCAATTTTTATGTTAATTTTGAATGAATATACACTTTTTTCGTGAATTAAAAAAAGTCAAAAAATCGTTTACTATAAGTCCACCAATTTTGGTCCAAAAACGATCATTTTGGTCATTTTTTTAATGAGTATATTTTTCACTTTCCTTTTTCAATGTTGGGTTTAGTAGCTTCATTAACCTACAACCTCATAGCTTCAGGACCAAAATCTGTAAGAAAAACACCTTAAAACTCGTTTCCTAAACTGTAAATTTCCAAAACCCAAAAGGAGTATTTTTCAAGCACATGGTTCAAAACAGTGAATAAGCTATATGCTTGGTTCAATAAGAAGTGAGGAATGTCAATTTTGAATGAAAATCCATTTTTTTTCGTGAATTAAAAAAAATCCAAAAATCGTTTACTCCACCAATTTTGATCCAAAAACGATCATTTTGGTCATTTTTCAATGAGTACATTTTTCACTTTCTTTTTTCAATGTTGGGTTTAGGAGCTTCATTAACCTACAACTTGATAGCATTAGGAGCAAAATCCGTAAGAAAAACACTTTAAAACTCGTTCCCTAAACCGTAAGCCAAATTTTGGAAACTACAAATTCATATTTTTAAATTTGGTTAAGAAATTCAAATGTTTTATTAGGGTTTGAAATTTTTTGGGATTATGGATTTAGAGATTTTGGGATTGGTGTTTTGGTATTTCATACTTTTTAATGTTGGGGTATTGTAGGCTTTAGTGTTATGGTATTTTGGGGTTTTGTCTCTTGTGGTTTAGAGATTTAGGGGTTAAGGTGTTTTGGGGTTTTGTTTTGAGATTTTGGTGTTTTAAGATTTATGTATATGTATAATTTTTTTTTTAATTCTAACTCTACTTTGTCCATTTTTAAGTTTGATAATTTTTTTGAAATTTTAATTTCTTTTCTAAAGAATCTTACATATTTAATAATTTTAAAAATTAATTAGTTTATTAGATATAAAATTATTTTTTAATGTATAATGAAACTTCGTATGCCAATCAATTTTTATTTTTGGAAAATTAAGATCATAAACACTACTCCCATTTACGATTTTTTATTTTGTTATCTACTTTTTACCAGTGTTCCCGAAAAATTAGCCAAATTCTGAAAAACTACAAATTCGTAATTTTAAATTTTGTTAAGAATTCAAATGTTTTCTTAGAGTACTGAATTTTTTGGAATTAGGGATTTAGAGATTTTGAGATTATAATTTTGGTAATTTGGTATTTCATACTTTTAATGTTTGAGGTATTGTGGGCTTTAGTGTTTTGGTGTTTTGGGCGTATGTAAGGAATTTTATGTTTTGGTGTTTTAGTGTTTGAGGTTTAGAATTTGGACTTTTGGGGTTTGGTCTCTTGTGGTTTAGGGATATATATAGATTTTGGGGTTTGTGATTAAGGTATTTTGGGGTTTGATTTTGAGATTTTGGTGTATTGGTATTTTAGGATTTATGTATATATATGAAAAGTTTAAATTCCAACTTTACTTTGTCCATTTTTAAGTTAAAATTTTAAATTTGTATTTAATACTTTTTTGAAATTTTAATTTCTTTCAAAACGAATTTGACATATTTAATAATTTTAAAAATTAATTAATTTATTAGATATAAAATTAAATTTTATGTCTAATGAAACTTTAAGAGCCCATTTGCTAATCAATTTGTATTTTTTAAAAAAATAAGTTTATAAACACTATTTCCATTTATAATTTCTTGTTTTGTTATCTACTTTTTACCCGTGTTCCTGAAACATAAGACAAATTTTGGAAACTATAAATTCATATTTTTTTTCATATTTTTAATGGTTGGGGTATTGTTGGCTTTAGTGTTATGGTATTTTGGGCATATGTAAGGCATTTTCTTGTTTTGTTATCTACTTTTTACCAGTGTTCCCGAAACATAAGACAAATTTTGGAAACTATAAATTAATATTTTTTTTTCATATTTTTAATGGTTGGGGTATTGTTGGCTTTAGTGTTATGGTATTTTGGGGCATATGTAAGGCATTTTATGTTGGGGTGTTTTAGTGTTCCTGGCTTAGAGTTTGGATTTTTGGGGTTTGGTTTTGAGATTTTGGTGTATTGGTATTTTAGGATTTATGTATATAAAAAATTTAAATTCCAACTTTAGTTTGTCCATTTTTAAGTTAAACTTTAGAATTTGTGTTTAATAATTTTTTTTTTTTTTTTAGTACATTGAAGTTGGGAGATTCGAACCACGGACTTTTTGATCGTCAACACATACATGTGCCAGCTGAGCTATGCTCGCTTTAGCTAATTTTTTTGAAATTTTAATTTCTTTCCTAAAGAATCTTACATATTTAATAAATTTAAAAGCTAATTAATTTATTAGATATAAATTTAATTTTTATGTCTAATGAAACTTTAACGGCCGGTTTGCTAATCAATTTTTATTTTTGCAAAATTAAGCTCATAAACACTACTCCCATTTATGATTTCTTGTGTTTGTTATCTACTTTTTACCAATGTTCCAGAAACATAAGCCAAGTTTTGGAAACTAAAAAATTCATATTTTTAAATTTGGTTAAAAATTCAAATGTTTTCTTACTGTTCAATTTTTTTTTGGGATTATAGATTTAGAGATTTTGGGTATTGGAGTTTTGGTATTTTGATATTTCATTTAATGTTTGGGTATTGGATTATACTTGCTGACCACAGAACAAATGATCAACGTCTTTCTACTCATTTTGGGTTAGTATGTTTTTGTAAATTTAAACTTTTTCAAGGAAAGAATGGTCCATCAATGTATGTAAAAGCTTCAGTTTTTTATTTTGTGACGAACTTTGTAAACGTCTCTATATTAAGACATTCAATTTAATTTGTTTTTATTTGCCTAAAACATTCGAACAATTCAAATTAATTTTTTTTTTCCACATCAAACGTTGCGACGAAATATAATGACCGAACGTCGCAAGGTGCGACGATCTTGTGCACGTCGCAAGGTGCGACGATAATGTGAACGTCGCAAGATGCGACGATCTTGTGAACGTTGCAAGCTGCGACGATACGTTAAACGTCGTAAGTTGCGACGGTTTGCGACGGTTTGGTGTGGCCGTCGCGATGTTTGCGATGTGTGTTGAAAAACGTCGCTAAATGGTTAGAGCGACGGATCTACCGCGACATTCTTTGCGACGTTAAAATTTACGTCGCTGCTAGTCTTCAGCTACGAAAATGGGGCTTCAGAGACGAAATTAAAACGTCGCTAAAA
Organism: Herpetospermum pedunculosum; assembly: GCA_028017165.1. Classification (NCBI taxonomy): domain Eukaryota; kingdom Viridiplantae; phylum Streptophyta; class Magnoliopsida; order Cucurbitales; family Cucurbitaceae; genus Herpetospermum; species Herpetospermum pedunculosum. The sequence goes on from CM051526.1 coordinate 71,691,344, forward strand.
GCAGTATTTTTTGTAGTGTGTTTTGGGCATAGGAAATAAGTTTTAGTGTTTGATGTTTAGAGGTTGGAGTTTTCAGGGTTTTGATCTCCGTGGTTTAGTGATTTAGAGATTTGGGAATTTGGGTTAAGGTGTTTTGGTGTTTTGTTTTGAGATTTTGGTGTATTTGGTGTTTTAGGATTTATGTATATGTATAAAAAGTTTAAATTTCAACTTTATTTCGTCCATTTTGAAGTTAAACTTTGAAATTTGTGTTTTGTAAATTTTTTGAAATTTTAATTTTTTTCCTAAAGAATCGGACATATTCAATAATTTTAAAACCTAATTAATTTATTAAATATAAAATTAATTTTTTTTCTAAAAAAACTTTAAGAGCCAGTTTACTAATCAATTTTTATTTTTGAAAAATTATGCTCACAAACACTACTCCCATTTATGATTTCTTGTGTTTGTTATCTACTTTTTACCAATGTTCCAGAAACATAATCCAAGTTTTGGGATGGGTCAAATTTTTGTCTATTTGCAAGTTCAAATTTCTAACCAATATTGTTAATATTCTTAAAAAATTGTACAATTTTTTTTTTGGGTTTTGTTATTTGGGGTTTAAAGATTTTTGAGTTTGAAGTTTTGATATTTTGGTTTGTTGGACTTTTAAGTTTTGCGGTTTGATTTTTTGGAGTTTTTGTGTTTCTGGGTTTGTGGTTTAGTGGTTTAAGTTTCCCGATTTGGGGTTTGAGGTTTTTGTAAAGATTTATAAGTATTATTCATTGAAATTGTTGCTGAAAAAAAGAATCTTTAAGATGGGATCTTTCTCTATTCTTTTTTTATTGAATATTAATAAACTAAATAGGAAGGAAATATAAAATAAAACAAGAGGAAAATTGCACTTGTAAGTTTAAAAACAAAGAAAAAATATTACGAATTATTATCATTCATGGGGAAGAGACTTATTGTGCCTCATGTACTTATTTCTTGGTCGGATTTATAGGATGACACTGGAATTTGACCACTTCCGATTTGAATTCATTGAAACTTTTTCGAGATTTCCCAAATTTAGTTTGGGATGGGTCAAATTTTGGTCTATTGCAAGTTCAAATTTCTAACCAATATTGTTAAATAATTAAATTTATTCTTAAGAAATTCTACAATTTTTATTTTTGGGTTTGGGTCATTTTGGATTTAAGGATTTTGAGATTTTATTGTTTGGGGTTTTGGCGTTTTGGTTTGTTTGACTTTTAAGTTTTGGGATTTGAAATTTTGGAGTTTTTGTTTTTTTGAGTTCATGGTTTTGAGGTTTAGGGGTTTGAGTTTCCGGAGTTGGGGTTTGAGTGTTTTGGTGTGTTGGGATTTATGGTTTTGAGTTTTAGTGTTTGAAATTCGAGGCATTTCTCTATTCACTATGATTCACTTATTGTGGCATCTTTCCAATAGAAATTGTAGATTTTTTTTAAGAATACATTACTTATTTCATGGTTGTGCCTCATGTACTTCATGCAACTGATTCATCGGATGACACTGAATTTGACCAATTCTGATTTGAATTAATTGAATCTTTGTGAGGATTATCCAAATTTAGTTTGGATGGGTCAAATTTAATTTTGGTCTATCGTCGAGCTCAAATTTCTAACCAATATTGTTAAATGATTAAATGTATTCTTAAAAAAAAATCTACAATTTTTATTTTTGAGTTTTGGTTAGTGTGCTGATTGCATGGAAATATTTTGCAAATATAGCAAAAAAAAAAAAAAAAAACAATCTGATCCATGTAAAATACCAAAAAACCCAAACATCCCAAAATCAGTGATTAAAATTCGTAAACCCGAAACCCTAAACCATAAATCCTAAATCATAAATCATAAACACTAAACCATAAATCATGATCCCTAAACCCTAAACTCTAATAGGACACTTCAATGCATAGTGAACGCCGAAAAACTCCAAACCCTAAACCTCAAACCCTAAACCTTAAATCTCAAACCGTAAACCTTAAACCTTAAACTCTAACAGGACACTTCAATGCATAGCGAATGTCGAACCGAAGATAACCCATTTTTTTAATTCTTCTTATTTATTAAGGGTAATACAAGAATTAAAAAAATCATTTTAGAAATTTATCATATTTGTAAAACTTTTAAAAAGTTGTTATATATTTAATTATTTTAGTGTAAATTGACATCCGCTACATTTTCTCTTTGGTTATTTGGGGTTTAAGGATTTTGACATTTTAGAGTTTGGGGTTTTTGTGTTTGGTGTGATGAATTTTTATGTTTTGGGGTTTGAAATTTTGGAGTTTTTTGGCTTTGAGGTTTATGGGTTTGAGTGTTTTGGTGTGTTTGGATTTATGATTTTGGGGTTTAGGGTAAGTAATTTTCCGTTTTAGTTTTTTTAGTAAGGATTTATAAGTATTATATATTGAAATTTGTGTTGAAAAAAAGAATCTTTTAAATGAGATCTTTCTCTATTCTTTTTTTTTTTTATTGAATATTAATAAACTAGATAGTAAAGAAATATAAAATGAAACAAGAGGGAAATTGTACTTGTCGGTCTAAAAACACGAAGAAAAAAAATTACGAATTACTATCATTCATGGGGAAGAGACTTATTGTCGCATCTTCTCCACATAAATTTTAGATTTTTTTAAGAATACATTACTTATTTCATGGTTGTAACTCATGTACTTCATGCAACTCGCACGATTCATTCGATGACACCGAAATTAGATCAATTCATATATATATATATATATTTTGTTTTTATTTATATTTCTATAATGAATTTGCTTACCTAATAAATAAATTTTAAATTATCAAAATAAATATATAATTTTTATCAATTGCATATAAATGATTAAAAATAAAATAAATCAGATTTTCCTTATTTTAAATTCATCTATGGTATTAAAATTAATGTTAAAAATATAATTTGTTCATTGTATTTGTGACTTATTCTATTTTAGTTCATATAGTTTCAATTGAGTTTACTCTTATACTTCTACTTCATCTAGCTCGATTACCTCCTCCTTCAGCTCCAACCATTCTTCGTGGATCGATTCCTTTGTTTTCAAGGTATTGGTTATCTTAGTTGTGGTTTCCTCATTCATCTTGGTTATCTTTGAAATATATGAGAAGGAAAATAAGACATTTTTCTTTCTTTCCATGGATTCTTAAAATCCGTAGCTTTTCTTTTTCTACTTCAAATTCTAGATCTTGATCCTGTTTTCTCTTCTAACTTTCTTATTTTATTTTGGTCTCTTGTTTTTTATTCTTTTCAATTTTTGCCCTCCTATTTTTCCATTCATTATGTTTCTAGGTGCCTCTAATTTTTGCTTAATTTTCATTTTTTTTTATTTTTTATTATCATCCCTCTTTTCTTGCTTAATTTACTTGGATTTACAAGGTTTGTCAATGTAATCCCTTTTTGCACTTATGGGTTGTGTAGATTACTTTATAGGATGTGAGCCTTCCAGATTTCAGTTTATGCCCCTCAACCCTTCTTTTTCTTTTTAGAATATCTAAGGATATGACTCTTATGGATAGAAAAGATAAGCAAACATAGACTATTTCAGATGATTCTACTCTTAATCAATTCATATAAGTGTGTTGTAGAGACTTTTAATGAGAACAAACTTAAGTATCATTTTAGTAAATCTTTGTTGTGCCATTGTGATTCTAATGAACATTTTCACACATGGGAAAGAAAACAAGGTATAGATGACGTAGATTTGTGGACGTGTCATGCTTAAACACCACGATCGTGCAATAGGGCTTGGTATGTACACATTGTATAAAAACACCTCTATTGGGGGATGAGATGTCACTTTACATGCATTCAAAGTTGCTTAATAAATAGTTAAATAAATGCTTACTTTATTCCCTTGTTGCTCGATATTCTGGGTGACTCTATTTTCATATCCACGAATTCATTTTCCTTCATTTTCTTGAACAACACTTGAGTAACAGTATCTTCATCGCCTTCTTTCTAATGATCATTCTCTTCCTTCACAACACTGATCACCATAGTCCCTTTTTCTTTCAGTGTTGGAGAATCATCAATTGGGACTTCACAATTGGTGAGAATCCAATTGAAGATGAACAACATGGATCAACTGTTTAGGCAACCTTGAAGAAGAAGAATGCTTGGAATCCATTAATGGACAGAAGAAATAGTTCATGTCCAACATGATCTTGGCATCAGAACAAGAACTTCTCTTGTTAGTCGAAATGATCTTCTTCTCATCTTTTCTGTAATGGAGCAATCCATCATCAGGGAAGATTTTCCCGTCATGGAGAGGTCCATTTTTCTTCTTTTCTTTTTTCTTCAACAAGTAGAAAAAGGGGAGCTTTTATGGAAGAGAATCAAAATTTCATCTATTTTTTTTTCTTGGAGTTTATATAGATACGAGTTTACATGTAGTTTAAGTTTTTATAATGATAAAAACGTTTTAACATCGAATGAACGAATGAAGTATATAGTTCATGTATTTTTGTTTTTATATTTATTGTCCATATTTTTCATACTTAATAAATACTTAAATAAATGCTTAGTAAAAAACTAAATGAATGGATAATAAAAAGTGACATTGAACCAAGTAAGTTGAATTTGTTGAACTAACTCAACTTTCAAATTTGATTTATTTCTTTCTTGTTTTACATCTTAGCTAAACATTCAAATCATTTCTTTTTAAAAGAAAGATTCCCTCTTGTTTCATTTTATATTTTCTTCTTATTTAATTTATTAATATTGAATAAAAAGAATAGAAAAATGACTCATTTTAAAGATTATTTTTTAAATGCCTCATTTTAAAAATTATTTTTTTCAACAAAGATTTCAATGAATAATACTTATAAATCTTTACCAAAAAACACTAAAACGAAAATTCTGAACACTAAAACTGAAAAATCCTTACAGTAAACCCCAAAACCATAAATCCTAGAACACCCAAACACAAAAACCACAAATCATTAATTCCAAAGGCCTTACCAAGATTTAAAAAATAAAACATCATACAAACACAAGGTTAAAGATTTCAAAGGTCTTCAAAAATCAAGTTATGAAGATTTCAACAACCATTCGAACTCTTATTTGCCACTCTCTCAAGCCTCTTAGTTTGCTCCTTCTTCCTTCGATTTCTTTCTCCCTGTTTCGTTCGTTCATTTAAAACCAATTTATTTCGTTGTTTCTTTTTAAAACAAGCACCATGTGTAGGTTTTTATTTATTTATTATTTTTTTTAAAGCCTTTTCACTTATATATATATATTTTAATTTTTCCTCCTTGGAATCAGATCCTCGCACGTTAAACCCCAAACCCCGTAACACACAAACTAGGAAATCCCTAAACCATAAATCACCCAAATCCAAAACCATAACCCCAAAATTGAAAACAAAATATCCCCAAACCTCTGAAACCCTAAACCCCAAAATCCCAAATAACAAATTCTGAAACCACGAAAACAATAAACCCTAAAACATAAAACATCAAACACACAAACCTCTTAAACCCCAAAATCCTAAAATCACAAGTCCCTAAAATAAAAAAATCTGAGAACCATAAACCCCAAAATCTCAAACAACAAATCCCCCCGCACGAAAACCATAAACCCAAACCCAAACTCAACCTCAATATTGACTCTTGAAGCTAGAAAATTTACAGCCCAATCGTGAATTCCTCCTTCTCCACCTCTTCTCTGAAGGGTTCCTATTCACGAGACATGTATATTCCTGACTTTGGAACTGACCAATCTTGAACCTAATGCAGTTTATGTAACCACGTGCTATAAATTAAGTCTTAATTTGTAACGGTTTTAGGATTTTAAGCCCATTTAATTTCATGAAATGAGAAAAAAGAAAGTTTGTTATGTATATATATCTGAACAGAGAAGAACACAAGAAATTATAGAAAGCAAAAGGTTCCTTTTATTTCAATGTTGGATAAGCCTAATTTTTTGGGTGAGAATCATTTGAATTAGGCACGAATGTTGATGATATATTGTATTCCCTGAATCCACATTTGTTTTTCTCCTTTCCCATTGCATTGAAAGTCTATTGTTGTATCTGTTGTTACTATTGGAAAGTAATCCTTGTGCTCGCAATCCGTTTTCCTTTCCCGCCCAGGCCTCGCCACAACGTCACAATTCACAGTTGAGATGACACCTGAAACAGAAGTAGTTTATGAATATAACAAAAATGCAAATATTTTTAGTAATAAAATTGGTCATGAATCCCGAGTAGTCTCACCTAAAAGCCATAACAGTGTGCTGTTAATTGCAAAGCAACAATGTTTCATCACAATTTGACAACAAAAAGAGTCGACTAATGTAGAAATCTTTTGGCATGATACCAATGACAATCACATTTGTGCCCATTCTGGAAGCACAGAACCACACAAACAACCTTAATTTCGTAATCTTCAGCTATTTGGAAATCATTGTCGGTGTTGAGAACAAAGTATTTGATCTTCCCCTCATAGTGAGCAGCTAAGTCATCAGTGAGTCGATGCACCATTGTACATGTTCCACAGGAAGTAGCATAAAATTGAACGAAGACAGGTTCCAGTCTCTAGAATCATTTTATTCCACGAGGCTTTAGTAAGCAGTTGAGGTGTGTATATGAATAGAAGATTATTCCACTTTAGTAACCCTAGTATTTTTGAATACTAAAGTTGTAGTAAGAGAGTAATCTATTAATAATAGGATATGGGAGCATAGTTTATGAAGTAATAATTTCCATAGTATGCAGTAAGGTTAGACGATTATAAAAAGCACAACGAATTGCAAAAAATAATTTAGAGGATAAAGAAGGCAGTGTACAAGGGAGGAAGAATGAGTTTTAATGATCCAAAAGTATAAGACCGGCGTCATAGTACAAGATATGGTAAATATATGCATAGTTTGGAGGAGAAAAGAGATGAAGTAGTAATATCAGCTGAAAGCCATCATCCAAAACAAAAGAAAGAAAATGAAAAGTGGATTTGAAAGGAAAAATACATGATTGCAGAAGAAGAATGAAGTGAAGTGAACTAAACTAAACTCACTTGAATGTGTAGGCACCTCCGACTTTCAGGTTTCCACAGTGTCGTGGATGGATGGTGGTCCTGTATTGCAAGAGTGATTTGGAGCAAGTCTTTAAAGAATCTGAAAATTTGAGCAAAAAGTTTGAAAGTAGTACAACATTATTTGTTTCCATTTGTCCCTAATTTGTTTTTGTTTTGTTTATAATTTTAGATATTGGTGTTGAGTGTTATGGTAATTTATTATGTTGTGAGGGAAAATTGGCATGAAATTATTTTATCTTCATTTGATATTGGGAGTATCTTTGGTTAGGGCATGTTTGGAATTAGTTTATAATGGGTTAAAAAGTTTGAGTTTAGAAATGTAAAGCTTGTTCTTTCTCATCTAATTCCGTGTTACATAGTCTTTGACAGGCAAGGGCCCCAGCAAAGTCTCCTCCATGTTGTGTGGCACTGAAGACAGATAATGTTGAAGTGAGTTAGCTTAATTAGTCCTTAACAGTTGTGGTTAAAGAAGTTAGCGAAAGTAGTAACCAAAATTGTGTTTTGACCTGAAGAAAGCATGGAACATTAAACATAAGAAAAGTAAGGGAGAAGTGGAAATCCAAGAGAAGTTTGAAGGCACTTACCTATTTGAATGATCTAGCCCAAAAGCTTGGTTGAGATCTGAAGGATGGTGAAAGAGTAAAATTAGCGAAATCTGGAGTAGGCAAGGAAGAAGTTGTTGTTAGAAAAATTGGCAAGAGATCGAAGAATTTGACAGAAAAGTTTAGGAGAAGAAATTTAGCAAAAAAACTCACCCAAAGACTTGAGCCGTTGGTGAAACGGCCTGAATGTGCAAATCTAAAGAGAAAATGTAGCAGGTAATGATGTTCGGAGTGAAGTAAATTGGTGGGTAAGAAGAACGGAAGAATGAGAGGAAAGGTTACCTGAAGCCTAAGAAGGACGGCGGCGAGTGGAGATCGAAGAGGGAGAGAGAGGTGGGGCGGGACGGTTGCGGCAGATGGAAGAAGAGAGGAAGGGCGGCAGATGTGCGGATGGATGAACACAAACACAGGGGAGAGAGATGAACACAAAGACAGGGGAGAGAGATGAACACAGGGGAGAGAGATTGAAGAGGAAATGAAATGTGAAGAAAATTTGGAAGGCGGGAAGTGAAATTTTCATTCGCGCCTATTTCATCTTTAATGGATTTCTTTGTATGTATTTTAGCAACCGAAAGCATTTCCATCTTGAAAAGTATTGGCTGGCTGAGTTGGTGCAGATTGGAGCTGGATTGGAGCTGGATTTGTGTTTTTGCAGGGGACGTCCGGAGCTCGAGTCCAGGGTGGCGCAATCTATAATTTTTACTTGGTTTGGGGTTTGGGGTTTGGGGTTTGGGGTTTGGGGTTTGGGGTTTGGGGTTTGGGGTTTGGGGTTTGGGGTTTGGGGTTTGGGGTTTGGGGTTTGGGGTTTGGGGTTTGGGGTTTGGGGTTTGGGGTTTGGGGTTTGGGGTTTGGGGTTTGGGGTTTGGGGTTTGGGGTTTGGGGTTTGGGGTTTGGGGTTTGGGGTTTGGGGTTTGGGGTTTGGGGTTTGGGGTTTGGGGTTTGGGGTTTGGGGTTTGGGGTTTGGGGTTTGGGGTTTAGGGTTTAGGGTTTAGGGTTTAGGGTTTAGGGTTTAGGGTTTAGGGTTTAGGGTTTAGGGTTTAGGGTTTAGGGTTTAGGGTTTAGGGTTTAGGGTTTAGGGTTTAGGGTTTAGGGTTTAGGGTTTAGGGTTTAGGGTTTAGGGTTTAGGGTTTAGGGTTTAGGGTTTAGGGTTTAGGGTTTAGGGTTTAGGGTTTAGGGTTTAGGGTTTAGGGTTTAGGGTTTAGGGTTTAGGGTTTAGGGTTTAGGGTTTAGGGTTTAGGGTTTAGGGTTTAGGGTTTAGGGTTTAGGGTTTAGGGTTTAGGGTTTAGGGTTTAGGGTTTAGGGTTTAGGGTTTAGGGTTTAGGGTTTAGGGTTTAGGGTTTAGGGTTTAGGGTTTAGGGTTTAGGGTTTAGGGTTTAGGGTTTAGGGTTTAGGGTTTAGGGTTTAGGGTTTAGGGTTTAGGGTTTAGGGTTTAGGGTTTAGGGTTTAGGGTTTAGGGTTTAGGGTTTAGGTTTAGGGTTTAGGGTTTAGGGTTTAGGGTTTAGGGTTTAGGGTTTAGGGTTTAGGGTTTAGGGTTTAGGGTTTTAGGGTTTAGGGTTTTAGGGTTTAGGGGTTGGGTTAGGGTTTGGGTGGGTTTAGGGTTTAGGGTTTTGGGGTTAGGGTTTAGGGTTAGGGGTGTGGGGTTGGGGGGTTGGGGGTGGGGTTGGGGGGAGGGGTTGTGGGGTGTTGGGGTGTGGGGTGTGGGTGTGGGTTGGGGTTGGGGGGGTGGGGTGTGGGGGGTGGTGGGGGGGTGGGGGTGGTGGGGGTGTGGGGGGTTGGGGTTGGGGGGGTTGTGGGTGTGGGGTTGTGGGGTGGTTGGGGGTGTGGGTTGGGGGTGGGTGTGGGGGTGGGGGGGTGGGGTGGGGTTGGGGGTGGGGGGTGGGGTGGTTGGGGGGTTGGGGGTGGGGGGTGGGGGTGGGGTGTGGGGTGGTGGGTGGTGGGGTGGGGGTTGGGGGGTTGGGGGGGTGGGGGTGGGGGTGGGTGGTGGGGGGGGTGGGGGGTGGTGGGGGGTGGGGGTGGGGGGTGGGGTTGGGGGGTGGGGGGGTGGGGGGTGGGGGTGGGTGGGGTGGGTGGGGGGTGGGGGGTGGGGGGTGGGGGGTGGGGGTGGGGGTGGGGTGGGGGTGGGGGGTGGGGTGGGGGTGGGGGTGGGGGGGTGGGGGGTGGGGGTGGGGGGGGTGGGGGGGGTGGGGGTGGGGGTGGGGGGTGGGGGGGGTGGGGGTGGGGGGTGGGGGGTGGGGGGTGGGGGTGGGGGTGGGGGGTGGGGGGGGGGTGGGGGGGTGGGGGTGGGGGGGTGGGGGGTGGGGGGTGGGGTGGGGTGGGGGGGTGGGGGGTGGGGGGTGGGGGTGGGGGGGTGGGGGGTGGGGGGTGGGGGGGTGGGGGTGGGGGGTGGGGGGTGGGGGGTGGGGGGTGGGGGGTGGGGGTGGGGGTGGGGGGTGGGGGTGGGGGGTGGGGGTGGGGGGTGGGGGTGGGGGGTGGGGGGTGGGTGGGGTGGGGGGGTGGGGGTGGGGTGGGGTGGGGTGGGTGGGGGTGGGGTGGGGGGGGTGGGGGTGGGGTGGGGGTGGGGGGTGGGGGGGGTGGGGGTGGGGGGTGGGGGGTGGGGGGGTGGGGGGGGGTGGGGTGGGGGTGGGGGGTGGGGGTGGGGGGGTGGGGGGTGGGGGTGGGGTGGG